>LR738710.1:203886908-203929807 GCA_902687465.1 Secale cereale
GCCACCGCCAAAGATCTAGTCCCCGGCGGGTATTTCTTCTTTGCTGTCTTCTTTCACTGCGGCTTGTGCCCTCCGTTCTCGGAGTTTTTCTGTGATATTATGAACACGTACGGCCTCCACCTCCTAGATTTCACCCCCAACGCCATCCTTACGATGGCGGTTTTCGCACATCTGTGCGAAAACTATGTAGGGATCCATCCCAATGTAGCGCTCTTTCGCCATTTCTTCATGCCTAGAGTAGAGGCCGGCGCTCCCCTCTCCGGCGGAATCTCCTGGATCTTCCGATTGAACAAGAAGGACTCATATCTGAAAGGAGAGCTCCGCGGCAAGTGGGAAGAATGGCGCGCAGACTGGTGTTGGGTAGTGGAGGACCAGCCGGAGCCTTTCACCGCGCCGCGCACAACAGCTATAGTGCGCGGCAGAGACTGGAGTGAGTTGGCCCCGGAGGAAGGCAAGCTCAACATCGCCCTCATCAGGATACTCCGCCTCCGGGTAGCCAAATTGACCATTGGAGAAGTAGGGGCAGATTTCCTCCGCCGCCGCATTGCCCCTTTACAGGAAAGGAAAAGGCCAGCATGGGAATTTGGCAATGCGGGGGACATTATGAGGCTGCGCCCAGGATTGAACTTCAACTTCACGGCTTTGGAGCTGAAGGGGATGGTCCGGGAGCTTTTCAAGCACGACCCGACCCATCCGGAGTGGTTTAGATCTCCCCGGGGAGTGGTGCCGCTGTGCAACAGCACTGCCCGGGACTCCTTGTGCGCAATAATGCCCGCGTGTGACTCTCACGGCGTCGACCCCACCTGGATAGAGCCTCCGCCGGACGCAATTCTGAGTTTCTTCGACAACTTGGTCGAGGTGCCGAAGAACACCGAGGAGAACAAGGGTCTCACCCGGGCCACCACAGAGCGGGATATAGTCTACATCGCTTCCCGGATGGAAGAGGCTGCCGCAGCTGCAGCAGCAGGAGACTTCGGATTCACCGTCGACGAGGCGCAGGCCGTGGACGAGGTGTGCCAAGCAGAGGAGGCAGAAATCCGCAGACTGCTCAAGCTTCCACCCGACGAGCTTGCCGGGGTTCCTTCCCTGAGGCATGCCGGGATTCCCGGGGTTGTGAGCGAGGCCGCCGCGGGGGGCGAGGTTGCCGGAGGGAACAGAGGTGCCGGAGGGAGCGGAGCCACCGGAGGGAGCGGAGCCACCGGAGGGAGCGGGGCCGTAGGACAAGATGCTGGACCCAGCGAGCCCGCCGGGGAGGAGGAGGAGGACACCGAGGCCGATGAGGACACCGGTGGGTCTCTGGGGCTTGACGACGACGCCTCATCGTCCTCGGAGAACTCCCCGCCTCGGGCAAGTCCCAAGCGAACACCGTTGAAGCGCCTCCGCAAGGCGGCTACAGCGACAAGGACGCAGGCGCCCCGACAACAGCCTACTCGCCGGGCGACGCGCGCCACCAGAGCGAGCCAAGCCGCGACGGAGGCGCCCCGCGCACCAGCGCCAAGCGGAGGGGGATCCTCTCGGAGCGAAACGGCCGCTCCGCCTGCTCCCCGGGCCCCGGCGCCAACGGAGGCTGGGTCTTCGCAGCCCCCAGCCCCGGAGACCGCCAAGCGCCCGAGGGAGCCTTCTCCTCCTGCTCCTCGCGCGGGAGCAACTCAGGTGGAGTTTGACTTCTCCGCCCTCAGCTCCGACGACGACGAGGAAGAGGAGTAAGTATTTGTAATTTGTAACTTCTTCGATTCTGTCTTGATTCTTTCCTTGATGATTCTTATCTTGTTCTTGCTTTGCTTGCAGGACCCTGACCCAGCGGATGGCGAAAAGGGCCAAGATCCCTGTGGTTGAGGTCGAGGACGACTCGCCCGCCGCGGCGACCGGAGACGCGCCAGCGACAGGCTCGTTGGACCAACCTGCTGCTCCGAGGAGCAGCCCCCAGCGCAGCCCCCAGCGTAAGTCTGGGTTTTAGATTTTTTTGTTCGTCGGGCGCGCTTGAGGTTTTAACTTGTACTAACATCTTGCTGCTTCATTTGTCTTGTGCAGAAGTCGAGCCGCAGCCGCAGGAGCAACTGGAGGTCACCCCCGAGGAGCCGCAGGTCCCGCCATCCCCGCCAAGGGTGAACTCCCCGGCGAGGGAGAGCGCTCCGCCAAGGACGGGTACTCCGCCAAGGGCGAGTACCCCGCCAAGGGCGAGCAGCCCGGCGAGGGTGGCCACCCCGCCAAGGGAGGACTCCCCGGCGAGGGAGCCTGTCGTCGAGGAGGTCCGCGAAGGTGAGTCTTGTAACTTCATCTTCTTGGACTTGTCTTTTTGGATATTTGCTTGAACTTTTTCTTTTCTTTTTCTTCTGCTAGATCCTCCTCCCCCGGAGCGGATGGAGACGGAGGTCACCGTCGAGGAGGAGGGCGCACAAGGAGACGGCGGCAACGCCACAGCCACTGAGGGCATGGCCGGAGCCGACGAGCCTGCCGCTGAGGAGACCGCGCCGACCGCAGATGCCACGGGCGAGGAGGGGACCGGCGACCGTACTACTGGCCCGGAGGCAGCAGGAGCGCCAAGCGCTGCGCCGGCCACCGACCCCTCCGCGTCTACGGAGCGATCGGGCTTCTATATTGAAGCGCCCAACGGAGTCTTCATACAGGTCCCGTGGGCGTCTTCGTCGCGAGCCCCCGCGGAGGGAGAGACCTTTGATGGAGAGGTCCTCGCCTCCGCAGGGTTGAAGATTGTTGAGGCGCCTGGCGGGAGCGATGAGCCCGAAGAGGAGAAACTTCTCCGCCAGCTCCTGGCCCTTTACCGGGCCAGGCAGGCGAAACTGGAGTCGCGAGAAGCCCTCACCGCCAAGGCCGGAGTAGACTTGGAGAAACGCGCCGCAGAGCTCCGCGCCGCCAACCAGGCGGCTCTCCGCGACTTGGAGGAGGAGCGTGAGAGGCTTGCCGGAGAGCAGCAAGAGTTCCTCCTGGAGAAGGCTGAGGCCGAGGAGCAGCAACGACTGGTCGGTGAAGCGCTGTCCCAGCGAGAAGGAGCGCTCAACCAGCGGAAGGTCAACCTCGACGCTCACGAGGACGACCTTACCGCCCGGGAGCAGGCCCTTGGCGGAGAGTTGAAGGAAGCGAAAGCCGCAGCAGCCACCGCGGAGACCGCCAAGAAGGACCTTGAAGCTAAGGTGGCGCAGCTGGAGGAGTACCTGAAGGCGAGCACGGAAAGGGTCACCGCACTTAATGTGGAGCGGGAAAAGGACGCCCACACCAACTCTGATCTTCAGGTACGCCTCTCCAAGCAGGGCGACGAGCTCAAAGCCGCCAAGGATTCAATTGCTGATCTGGAGTTGAAGGTCACGTTGACTGACTCGCTGGACGCCGCCCGGGATCGCGAAACGAAGCTGAAGGACGAGCTCCGCAAGGAACGAGGCCTGGTGGAGAGCACCGCCACCTCAGCTAACAACTTCCGCCGGACCGTTGAACTATGGACTGAAGATCTGGTGGCTTCTGCTGCCAACATCGACAAGGAGCTGATGGCGCTGAGGGTGGAGCACCTCATGTACTCTCCGGACCAGAATCTCCCCCACAGCGCCAAACTAAATCTTTTCTTCAGGGGAATCGCGCCGGCGCTTGCACGGCTGCAGGAGAAGCTTCCCGCGCAGCTGGCCGAGGAGTCGCGCCAGCTCTGCGCGGGCACCCTGGAGCGCGTCTTGACGAAGATAGTCTACCACAACCCTGGCATCAATCTCGTCAACGTCCTCCGCAGCTTGCCGGCCGATGCAGATCTGGAGGCGCTGAAGGCGCAGGTTGCCCACATCATCGCCAAGGTGAACAAGATCTCCAGGCGTGAAGGCGACCGCGTAGACTAGGCCTCTTTCTTTTTATTTTCTTTGCTGCTGCAAAGTGTGCCATGAACATGAATCTATCAGTTATTGCGACAAGTTATCTCTGTAATATATTATCTTATTTCGGAGCAATTGATGCAGTGTTATCTCCCTTGTTTTTGGTCCTTTACTTTGTATGCTTTTTACCCTACGCCTTTAGGGAACTTGCCGGCAAGGGACCCTTGCCGCGAGCGCTGAGTGCTGGACTCTGAGCAGCCTGCTGGCAAAGGCCTTACCGACAAGCAACCTTGCCGCAGCTAGTCGCAACGCACTTAGCTTGCTGAGCGAACTCGAAAACAAAGTAAGGGCGCGACACTTGTCGCAACTCACTTAAGCTGTTGAGCGTACTCGAAAACAAGGTAAGGGTGCGGCTAGCCACGGGTAGGTTCCTCTGCGCCAGATTTTCCATACAAAGTGTGGTTGTTCAAGGAAGATAACTGAAATTTAAAAAATTTGAACTGCTCAAATTCTGGTAACTTAGCTTTCATAATCTGTTCGTTCTCCGGTAAGCTTCTCTTTCTTGAACAGCACTTGGTTCGTCCTCCACCTCCTTCCCCCTCGGCAAACTTGTGCGCGAGGAATGTTTCTTCTGCTTAAGAGGGAAAGAAAAGGAGAAGAGGAAACAAGTATAGGGTTTCTTGGCATGGTAATGCTTACCGGATATGTGTGTTGCACAAGATGCCAAACAATGCATGCAAATAACAAAGAAAAGCATGAAAATGGCAAATAGTGCGAAACACAAAAGCTTTACTGATGCACGGGATCTGCGCCCGGCTTTGTACAAAGGTTTACATGCATCAGCGGCAAAACTCGTACAAAAGGTGGTTGCCGGAGCGGATCACGGCAACCGCGCCTTATGGGTGAAACTTGCGAAGATGCTCTATGTTCCAGGAATTGCTCACCGGTAAGCCTTCTTCGGTCTCAAGGCGGACAGCGTCGGGCCTTGTGACTTGTCTCACCCGATAAGGGCCTTCCCACTTCGGCGTCAACTTGTTGGAATTCTTGGCGGACTGAACACGCCGAAGAACAAGGTCGCCTTCCTCGAGACTCCTGGCCTTGACCTTGCGGCTATGGTAGCGGCGCAAGGCTTGCTGGTATCGAGCAGCTCGTACAGCAGCCTGGAGACGTTCCTCCTCGAGGAGCAATGCATCATCTTGTCGCAGTTGCTCTTGCTCGAGCTCATCATAAGCGAGCACTCGAGGAGATCCGTATACGAGTTCCGTGGGGAGAACTGCCTCTGCCCCATAGACAAGGGCAAAGGGTGTCTGTCCGGTGGCTCGACTTGGTGTCGTTCTGGTCGACCAAAGAGCCGCCGGCAACTCCTCTATCCAGTTTCTTCCGCACTTGCGCAGCCTGTCGAAGGTTCTTGTCTTGAGTCCGCGCAGCACTTCAGCATTGGCCCTCTCCGCTTGACCATTGCTCCTCGGGTGAGAAACAGAAGCGAAACAGACCTTGGCGCCAAGGTCTTGGACGTACTGCATGAAGGTGCGACTAGTGAATTGTGTACCGTTGTCGGTGATGATCCTGTTAGGGATTCCGAAACGGCAAACAATTGTCCTGAAGAACCTGACCGCTGACTGTGCTGTCACCTTTCTCACCGGTTCCACTTCTGGCCACTTTGTGAACTTGTCGATTGCTACGTACAAGTACTCAAAGCCCCCGACAGCTCGGGGGAAGGGGCCGAGGATATCGAGCCCCCAGGCTAAGAAGGGCCAGGACAAAGGGATCATCTGGAGAGCTTGAGCTGGCTGATGAATTTGCTTGGCATGGAACTGGCACGCTTCACACTTGGTTACTTGTGCAGTTGCATCTTGGAGGGCTTCGTGCCAAAAGAACCCTTGCCGGAATGCCTTCCCGGCAAGTGCCCTTGCGCCAATGTGGTGGCCACATATGCCTCCATGTATTTCTGCCAACAGCTTCTGTCCATCTTCTCTGGAAATGCACTTAAACCTGACACCATTGAGCCTTCTTCTGTACAGTTCATTATCAACGAACTGGTACATACTTGACTGCCTGGTTATTTTCTCTATCTCTGCTGGGTCGTCGGGAAGTTCTCCAGTTTGCAGAAAACGGACGATCTGCTGTGCCCATGCCGGAGCCTGAGGCTCAACGACAAGGACTAAAGGCATGAGGGCCGCTGCGGGGACCCCAGCTTCTACGGCAAGAACCTCTGGTTCTGCCGGAGCTGAAGGTCCCCCGGCAAGCCTGCCGGGGCAAGGCTTGTCGGGAACGTTTGCTTCAACTGTACAGACCGTTAGATCTGCAGGAGCAAACTGTTCCTCAGCGTTCTGGTTGTTGATCTTGGGGACCTTGGCGGCGGCTTCGGGAAGATCCGCCGGCAAGTAGTCGCCGGAGACCAACTTTCTCTTCTTGTGCTGCCCAATTGATGGTGTAACGGATGGCTGAGTCAGCTTGAGCAGGAAGGTCCCTGGTTACACAGGTAACTTCATTGCAGCACACTTTGAAAGGCCATCTGCTATATCATTCTGAGCTCTCGGGACGTGCTCCATTTGCAGACCTTCAAAGTGCTTTTCAAGCTTTCTCACTTCATCTACATAAGCTTCCATCAAAGGGCTCTGATAACTTTTGTTTACTTGTCGGACCACCAACTGAGAATCTCCCCGCACAATCAACTTCTTGATCCCAAGTTCAGCTGCAATCTTGAGGCCGGCAAGCAGACCTTCATACTCTGCAGTATTGTTTGTCGCTTGTTCCCTGGGAAAGTGCATCTGGATAACATACTTGAGGTGTTCTCCGGTGGGCGCTATGAGTACCACGCCGGCACCGGCGCCTTGCAGCGAGAAAGCACCATCAAAGTACATTACCCATTCGCTTGTTGCTTCTTGCACGGGGACGCTTGTCTCTGGAACTTCTTCATCTGGCGTTGGGGTCCATTCAGCTATGAATTCTGCCAAAGCTCTGCTCTGTATGGTTGAAGTACTTTCAAACTTGAGACCAAAGCTTGACAGCTCCAGTGCCCACTCGACGATCCTGCCTGTTGCTTCTGGATTTTGCAATATCCTTTTCAACGGAAAGCGAGTGACCACCGTTATCTCGTGTGCTTGGAAGTAATGGCGCAGCTTTCTCGAGGCCATAAGGAGACCGAAAAGCAACTTCTGCACCCCGGAGTACCTTGATCTAGCCCCTTGCAAGAGGGAACTCACAAAATACACCGGGCGCTGCACCATCTTCCTTCGCACTTCTCCTTGCTCCTGCGCAGAGTTGTCCTTGTCGGGGCCAGAGCTTGCCGGTGGAGCCCCCTGCTTGTCGCTGGACTCGCTCGCCGGAGGTGTGGGCTCTTCCTCTGCCTCCCTTTCCGCTACCAACGCAGCACTAACCACTTGATTGGTTGCCGCTAAGTACAGCAGCAACTTCTCTTGTGGCCTAGGTGCGACAAGTATTGGAGTGGAGGATAGGTATCCTTTCAAATCCTGCAGCGCTGCCTCCGCTTCCGGAGTCCATTTCATAGGACCTGCCTTCTTCAAGATTTTGAAGAAAGGCAGGGCGCGTTCTGCAGATTTTGAAATGAACCTGCTGAGGGCAGCCACACAACCAGCAAGTCTCCTTACGTCCTTGACGCGCTTCGGGGCTTTGATCTGCTCGATGGCTTTTATCTTGTCGGGATTGGCTTCAATCCCCCTCTGGGACACGAAGAACCCGAGAAGCTTGCCGGAGGGGACTCCGAAGACGCACTTCTCGGGGTTCAACTTGAGCTGGATCTTACGCAGATTTGCAAATGTTTCTTCTAAGTCTTGGATCAGGGTATCTTTGCTCTTGCTCTTGACCACTATGTCATCCATGTAAGCTTCTACATTTCTGTGGATCTGTGGCTCAAAAGCAGTGTGCACCACCCTTGCAAATGTTGAGCCTGCATTCTTCAATCCAAAAGGCATGCGAATGAAGCAATATGTGCCACATGGAGTAATGAATGCAGTCTTCTCTTCATCTTCCTTGGCCATAAAAATCTGGTGATAACCTGAGTATGCATCAAGGAAGAGAGCAGCTCACATCCAGCAGTGGAGTCAACAATCTGGTCAATGCGCGGCAAGGGAAATGGATCTTTAGTACATGCTTTATTCACATCAGTGAAGTCTATACACAACCTCCACTTCCCGTTGGCCTTACGCACGACAACTGGATTTGCTAACCACGTCGGATGGATCACGCCTCTAACCAGGCCCGCTGCTTCTAGCTTCTTAATCTCTTCGGCAATGAATTCTTGGCGCTCCACGGCTTGCTTCCTGACCTTCTGCTTGACGGGTCGCGCATGAGGACAAACAGCAAGCTTGTGCTCAATTACCTTCCTGGGAACGCCGGGGATGTCAGATGGTTGCCACGCAAACACATCGACATTCGCCCGCGGGAAGGCAACGAGCGCGCTTTCCTATTTGCTATCAAGTGTAGCACTGATGGTGAAGGTACCACCAGTGCCGTCCTCCTTGGCGGACACCTTCTTGGTTGCCGGTGGAGCGGCCATCCCTTTCTTGTACTTGTCGGTGGAGCTCGATGGAACGTCCTCGACGGCAGCGCAGCACTCCGAAGAGGTGCGTTTGCCGGAGTGGGCCCCAGAGCACTCGCCGGACTTGGTCTTGGTCTTCTTCCCCCCGGGAGCTTCAGCGGCAAGTGTGTTGCTCTCCACCGCGGCTGCTGCATCCCGGTATATCTTGTCGGCGCAGATAAGCGCGTCCTTCTTGTCGCCAGGGACAGAGATGACGCTTATCGGCCCCGGCATCTTGAGTACGTTGTAGGCGTAGTGGGAAGCTGCCATGAACTTGGCGAGGGCAGGAAGTCCAAGTATCCCATTGTATGGCAATGGGATATCGGCCACGTCAAAAGTTATCCTCTCCATCCTGAAGTTGAGTTCCCCGCCAAAGGTCACTGGCAGAGTAATCTTGCCCTTCGGCTTGCTCCTTCCCGGGTTTATTCCTTGGAACGAACCGGTTTCTTCGAGCTCGCCGTCTGGGATCTGGAGTTTCTTGATCACAGCCGAGGAGATCAAGTTCAGGCCGGCCCCGCCGTCAACCAACATTTTGGTGACCTTGAGGTTGCGGATGGTTGGTGAGACCAACATCGGCAAGCACCCGACCGCCGTGGTGCGGTCAGGGTGATCCTCAAGATCAAAAATGATGGGCGTGCTGGACCACTTCAGCAGCCTGCGCGACTCAACGGGCGGCTCTGCTGCGTTTACTTCCCGCACCCACTGCTTGAGTTGGCGGTGGGAAGTGTGCAGAGAGGCGCCTCCGTCGACACACAGCACTTCTGTGGCCTTCTGGAACTCCTGCTCGCTGTTATCACCTTCATCCATGTCGTCGTCGTCGTCTTCTTCCTCATCCTTGTCGCGGCCCCGGGGAGGTCGATCACCTTGCCGCTGCTTGGCCTTGCCGCGGCGTCCTCCCCGGCCGTTGAATGGCCGCTTCTTGCTCGGCTCTCCTCCGCCACCTTGAGCCTTCTCCTTGTCGCGCCGCTCGTATTCAGCTTTCTGCTGCTCTACGAGGTACTCGACTCTCTTGCAGTTCGAAAGGTCGTGGCCCTTGGTGCGGTGGATCTTGCAATATTGCTTGTCGGAGCCGTCCTGCTTGTCGGCTGCCGCTACAGGAGCAGGTTCCTTGCCGGAACTGCCAGCCTGTGTTGTCTTGGCGGGAGCCTCCTTGCCGGACTTCTCGACGACCAGCACTTCCTTGCTCTTCTTCTTTCTGTTGTTCCGCCGCCGGCTCTTCTTTGCCGGGGCGGCATCCTCGCTGTCGCTTCCCCCTGCGCCAGCATCCTCTCTGGGGAGTCTCCTCCCCTCTTCGGCGCGCGGGCACTTGTCAGCCAGAGCGTAGAGCTCGCTGACATTCCGTATTTTGGTCATGGCCATCTCTTCCCGCATGCGACGGTTACGCACGTTCTGGTGGAACGCGCTGATAACCGCGGCGGGGTGGACGTCGGGAATGTTGTGCTGCACGCGGCTGAACCGTTGAATGTACTTGCGCAGGGATTCTCCTTCCTTCTGGGCCAAGATGTGGAGATCACTCTCCTGGCCGTGGGGTTTGTGGCCGCCCGTGAAGGCGCCAACAAATTGGTGGCACAGATCTGCCCACGAAGAAATGGAGCCTTCCGGCAAGTGCATAAGCCAAGAACGGACGTTTGGCTTAAGCACCAGCGGGAAGTAGTTGGCCAATATTTTCTCGTCGCGTCCCCCGGCAGCCTGCACCGCGATGGTGTAGATGCTGAGGAACTCTGAGGGGTGCGTCTTGCCGTCGTACTTCTCGGGTACGTCGGGCTTGAAGTTTTTCATGCTGGGCCACTGGACGCGCCGCAGCTCACGGGTAAACGCAGGGCAACCTGCCGCGTACGACAAGTCGCCTGGTTCACCGGGCGCGTGCGTGTCGACAGCGGTCCCAGCACGTTGGTCCGATTGTCGCCGGGCTTCTCGTCGGCGCTCGATCGTCGTCCGAGCATCCTCTTGCCGCCGATCGTCAAGGACTTGGCGCTGGTCCCGACGAGCCCGCGGATCCGACGACGCCGTGGAGTCGTCGTCGACGTTAATCCGGCGGGGAGGCGTCTTCTGCTTCCGCGGCGGGGAGTGCACGGTGGTTGCACCCCCGGCGGTCTTGTTGCCGTCGGCCTTCGCTTGGTCGACTTGCCGTGGCCGCGATGTCGCCAGCTGCTGCGGCGTGTCGTTGTTGGCGAAGGCGATCAGGCTTTGGATTGTTGCCCTCCAGTCTTCGGCCTTGTCCGCCGCTGGAGGGAAATCGAGGAGCAGTTGCGCTCTTGCAAGAGCTTCTGCTGGAGAGGAGGGGAGCGGTGGCGAGCGGTGCGAGGAGCGAGATATGCTCGGACTTCTAACAGGGTTAGAAGGAGCAGTCTCTCGCCCCGGCGACCGCGCCTTGCTCGTGCCAGGACGATGGCCTAGAGCATCCCGCGAGCCTCCGGTTTGTCCTTGGCCCAGCAAGCGGATGGTACCTCCTGTACCACGGCGCTGCTGGCCTGTCGTCTGTTGAGATGGACGTGGCGCGTCTACGGACACCGAAGCCTTGGAGTTGGTCCGGTCGTCCGCCTTGTCCTTGGATTTGGCGGTGCCGTGAGTTTCCTCGCCGGCGACCACCCTTCCGCCGGCGTCTCCTCCACCCACCGTTGGTTCTGGTGGCGGGGGAATCGACGCAGACGGGCCTGCGACCTCCGAAGCCTTCTTCTTCGGGGCCATGTTGCTGTTGCTGATGAAGTTGTTGAAGCTGGAGAGGTTGATGAAGAATGCGCCCGCGTGAGCGCCGGATCAGGTTCGCACAACCTCGACGCCCCCTACCTGGCGCGCCAAAGATGTCGGGGGAAACTGTCCACCACGAACACCTATGGGACCGGAGCCCCTTTGTACGTTGCGGTAAGGAAGCGGAGGGAGCACAAAGAGCGGATCGAAGAGGACACGCGGGCAGTTTACCCAGGTTCGGGCCGCGCGGACGCGTAAAACCCTACTCCTGCTTGGTTTGTATTGAGTTTGTGAGCTCGGGAGCTTGAAGAGCTAGCTACCCCGAGTCTGAGAGCTATCTATGTTCCGAACCCTTTCTACGTTGTGCATGGGCCTCCTTTTATAGCTCAAGGGGTCACCGACAGGTGTCAACGTAGAAGAAGGGCAAAAATGTAACTTTGGTGGTAGTTGTAACAGTGCGGGAACAGTGCATGAACAGTGCGTGAACAGTGGTCTTCACCTAACTTGACAGTGGGGGACAAGGGCATTAAATGCCCGTCACCGTCGACCCCAAAAGCACCCGTCCATGCGTCTCCGTTCGCCACGGCGGTAGCCTCGTCACCGTGGCTCGCCACCGTGTCCCCCAGGCTGCACAGCCATCCGCCACGCGTCCCTGGAAGGGCCCCAGGGCGACGTGTGGGCCGATGAGCTGGAGCGCGGGCACACAGTGCAGGCTTCCCCCGGCAAGCACCTTGCCGGGGTCTTGATCTTGCCGGGCCCTGAAGCTTGTCGCTCCCCGGGCCCTGCCGGGGCGCATGCTGCGCCAAGGCATGTCTTCTGGGGTGCAGTCTTCTGGTTTTCCTGGCAAGCTCCTCTTGCCAGGGTCTTGTGTTAATATGATAATCTTGAGCCTGGGACGGCCTTCCCGGCAAACTCTACTTGCCGGGGCCTTGATCTTCTGTCTTGTATACTTTGTTTTTGAATGGCTTTATAGGGACCAGAAAGGTTTCCGGCAAGCACGTGGTAAACCCTGCCGCGGGAAGCTGCTACTGCCCATGCACAAGTTGGAGTATTAAGGTACCCCTATCTTAGTACACCGACAGTCAGCCTGGTTCTTCAGATCTGGTTACAAAGGAGGACGAAGGAGGAAAGGAGGAGGAAGGAGATCCAGCAGTGGACGTGCTAGTCAAGAAAGAGAGAAACGAGAGGGGGAGAGGGGGTCCAGGCGTGCGGTGTATGCGCGATGTGAGAGAGGGGGCGGGGGGCATGATCCACGCGCGATTCGCGCGGGGGTTCCTTCCTTTTTCGTCTGCCCTGGTTGCGCGCGAATCGCTCCTTCCTTTTCTGAGAGAGCGCTCGCTAATGCGATTGGGTGCCCGTGCGTCAGCGAGCCACGTCCTTGTTGTTGTGGTGTGTCGGCCAGGGATTATTCCCATCCTCCTCGAATTTCATAGCCATTGTCAGCGAGGCCAAGCACGAGATCGGTCGCCATCAATCCGCATACCCAAATCTAGAGCCATCATTTCTCACTCGCTCACCGACGACATTGCCGATGACGACAACCACGGACCGAACACCTAAACCGTCGACCATAAGGATCACGGAGCATATATAGGTCAAATATATGAATCAAAAGACACAAAATTATCTAGTTCCATTCTCCCACCTCTTTTTTTTAGAGTAGTCTTGGTCATTTGTCAAGGATCAAAGGCTATTTAATACGGTTCCAAAAAAGGCTATCTAATACCGCATAAACATGTACTTCCTCCGTTCCTAAATATAAGGGCCTATTCGGTTTGGAGGATTTTCATAGGAAATACATAAGAACAAAGATCACGGAGGAAAATTTCCTATAGATGGATTCGGTTTGTAGGAAATGTGTACATGAATTTATAGGAATACTATTTATTTCCTGTGTTTTTGGAGGAAATTATACATCCACTCAAAGCTCATTTTGCGCGTAGGAACGAGGCGAGTCAATTCCTTAGGATGGCAAGTGCCATCCTATAAAATTCCTATACTAGTACTAATTCCTATGTTATGAAATCCTCCAAACCGAATAAGCCCTAAGTATTTTTAGACATTTCAAATGGACTACAATATATGAATATATGTAGACATATTTTAAAGTGTAGATTCATTTATTTTGCTTCGTATGTAGTCATTTATTGAAATATCTAAAAAGACTTATATTTGGAAACGGAGGGAGTAAATCATGCAGTCTCAATTGACACGTCACTAACTCAGTAAGGCACTAGGGTTTTCTCCTCTCTCCGAGGCGACCTGGAGTTGAGTTCCTGTGTTACTGGTTGTTCTCTTCTTTGATTCTGTTTATTTGATCGGGCTGTCTTGAGGTGCGCTAGTTGCGTCCCCAGGCCTTGGTAGGAGCGTTTTGTTGGGAAGGCGAACAATTTTGCTTGGTCCTCGAGAGTTCTCTTCTAGGGTTCGATGGCGACCAAGGCTTCTGCGTCGGGAGATGACGATGCCGATCTGGAACATCTGATGCAACAACTAGGGACTAAGGACACAGACTTGGATGATGTGGTCTTCAAAGATGAGTGCCCGGTGGCGGCGGCGACTGTCCGTTGGCTGGCGATTGGTCATGTTCATACCATGAAAGAATACGGGGATTTTTGGTTCTACAAGAATATGTGAAACGCCTGGGACCTTGCGCAGGACGTCAAGTTCAGATCCCTTGGCGACAACATGTATATTATGCAGTTTTCTTGTCTTGGGGATTGGGTTAAGGTCATGGAAGGAGGTCCTTGGTCTTTCCGGGGCAATCCAGTGCTCATGGCTCCTTACGATGGCTTCTCAAAACCATCATCGATCGATCTGCATAGCTTCAAAATCTAGGTCCAAATTCATGACTTACCTGATGGGTTTGAGACGCCGGTGAAACCCCTTGCGGGTAAAGTAGGAGAGTTCTACTCCATGGATAACTGAGGTAGAGATTTCTCGGGCAATTACTACCGTGTGAGGGTCATCTTGGATGTGAGGAAGAAATTGAAAAAATATGTGTCTTGTCAAGGAGAAGAAGCGCCAGATATTTAAGATTAAATATGAACGTTTGCCTGATTGGTGTGCGTTTTGCGGCATGATAGGTCACTTACACACCGAACATGGTGATGGTGTTCACCCGGAGCCTGCTTTGATTTTTAAGGAGATGCGTGCTTCATGGGGGGTGGAGCTGGTAATCGTGGTGGTTCACGGGGTGATGGTGATAGGCGTACGACTATGGCTTCAGAAACACAAGATGATTTTAGCGCCATGGAGATTGAAGACAAGATCAAAAGCAGCGATGCATCTGATGTGGACACAGACCCGAACAGGAAGAGATCTGGTGTAGATCAGCCACCAGGGATGGTGACTCCGGGGACGCAGCTCATGTTACCAACTACGGGTGCTGCCGTCCCTCCTAGTTCTTTGGATAAACAATACCTGAAGCGGCCTAAAACAGCCCAGTCTCGAAACGCTTCAAAGAATTCTTCAACATCGGCGGGTTCCTTCGAGGAACGCCGCCGGGACAAATGAATTTGATTAGTTGGAACTGTCGGGGTGGGGGGAATCCTCGGACAATTCGTGAGTTAGCGACTATTGCAAAGTCGCATTCCCCCATGTTTGCCTTTCTCTGTGAAACAGGGAAAAAAGCTTCAAAGATGAGAAGAATTCGCGTTCGGATTGGTCTGAAGGGTTTTGAAGGTGTTGATAGCAGCGGTATGAGTGGAGGTCTTGCATTTTTCTGGCATGAATCATGCACTATGGAGATTACCGATAAGGAGGATAGATATATAGACGCCTTGGTGCGAGTAACTAATTATGCGCATCAGTGGAGGATTACCCTGGTCTATGGTGAGCCGCGGGTTGAGAACTGACATTTGATGTGGGAAAAGCTACAAGATTTAAAGAATGTCAGTGAACTTCCATGGCTTGTAGTGGGCGACTTTAACAAGGCGCTTTGGGACTTTGAACATCTTTTAGCAACTCCTAGACCAGAAGCACAAATGGTAGCCTTTCGTGATACATTGGAAATCTGTGAGCTAGTTGACATGGGATTCAGTGGATTGCCCTTCACATACGATAACAGGCGTGCAGCTGCGAGTAATGTCAGAGTACGTTCGGATAGAGCTACAGCTACTAATTCTTGGAGGAATCTTTTTTCCTTTATATTCTGTACATCATGTTGCTTCGCCATGTTCTGATCATGTTGCTTTGGTGGTGAAGGGGGAGCCTGAAGCTACTCATATGGGTCTAAAAACACGTCGTTATGAAGTTTTTTTTTTGGGAAAGAGATGGTGCTTTGCCAAATGTGATAAAAGAAGCATGGGCCTTTGTGGGGTAGGTTGCTAATTTAGAGCAACTTCAATCGGCCTTGACCAAGACAATGGCTACTCTGGGAGCATGGAGTAATAAAAATTTGGCAATGTTTCCAGAGAATTAGTTAAGTCCCGATCGCAGCTAGAGGAACTTATGAATATGAATGCGGATAGACAGGACATACGTACAATTACTGACAAAATGAATGAACTATTATATCAAGAGGAAATGATGTGGATGCAAAGATCAAGAATAACATGGTTGAAAGAAGGTGATAGGAATACGAAATATTTCCGGAGTAAGGCTGTTTGGATAGATCGAAAGAATAAAATCCATGTGCTGACCGACAGCATCGGTATTGTCCATTCCGATTTCGGTGAGATGGCTACCATGGCAAATGAGTATTTCCAAGGAATTTTTTCGGCAGACCCGTCACTTGATGCTACCCCGTCCTCGATCTTTTGAAAGATAGGGTGTCCGAGGAGGATAATGAGAGGCTGTGTGCTGCCTTCAGCGACAAGGAAATTGTAGATGCATTATTTCAGATTGGTCCTTTGAAGGCTCCAGGCCCGGATGGTTTTCCTGCTAGATTTTTTCAGCAGAATTGGAGCACTTTAAAGGACAGCGTGATTTGTTCTGTCAAGGAATTTTTCAAGACTGGAATTATGCCAGAGGGGGTAAATTCTACTTCCATTGTTCTGATTCCTAAAAATTCTAATCCTACTAGTTTGACTGATTACAGGCCCATTAGTCTATGCAATGTCATTTACAAGGTTATTTCCAAATGCCTTGTTAATCGTTTGAGGCCACTATTGGATGACATTATTTCTCTAGAGGAGAGTGCATTTATTCCTGGGAGGATGATCACAGACAATGCTCTTGTGGCCTTTGAATGCATCCATCATATTAAACAGGAAAAGGAGCCAACAAGGAGTTTTTGTGCATATAAGCTTGATTTGTCCAAAGCATATGACAGGGTTGATTGGGTGTTCTTGAAGCAGGTGATGCAAAGCTGGGTTTCTCTCGTTGGTGGGTGGACTGGATTATGTCTTGTGTCACATCGGTGAGGTATTCCGTTAAGTTAAATGGAACCCTCTTGGATTCATTTGCACCGTCATGTGGTCTTCGGCAAGGGGACCCTCTTTCTCCCTTTTTGTTCCTCTTGGTGGCTGATGGTCTTTCTGCTATTCTTAAACAAAATGTGGTTGCCGGTGATATTACTCCTATCAAAATATGTAGAAGAGCTCCGGGTATTTCACACCTGTTGTTTGAAGATGATACTATGTTATTTTTTGAAGCATCACGTGCTCAAGCTGAAAAGGTTAAGCATGCTCTGGATTTGTATAGTAATGCTACAGGACAGAGTCCGAACTTTAATAAATACTCCATTCTCTTTGGAAGTTCTTGTCCTGCTCCTATTCAAGAGGAAGTTAGAGAGGTTCTCAATGTCTCTAGTTCTATTTTTGAAGAAAAGTATTTGGGTCTTCCAACTCCTGATGGCCATATGTCTAAAGGACGTTTCCAAAATTTGCAAATGAGCCTCACAAAATGTCTTATTCAGTGGGGAGACGGGTTCCTCGCTCAGCCTAATCGAGAGACACTCATCAAATCTGTAGCGCAAGCATTACCCACTTACATTATGGGCGTTTTTAAACTACCCTTTTCTGTATGTGATGAGCTCACTAGGATGGTGAGGAGCTTCTATTGGGGTTCCTCAAATGGTAAACGGAAGTTTCAATGGCGTGCTTGGGATGATGGTCAACAATGTCAGAGATTTGGTCCTTACCTGACTTGGCTGCTATTAGAAATACAGGTAAGGAATGGCTGCTCCATGTCCTTGACCTATTGCCAGAAATCGAGAGGTGCATGCTTCTTATGACTTTGTGTAGAATTTGGCACATCCGTAACGAAGTGATACACCATAAACACGCGCCCCCAATGAAAGCATGCAGGAGGTATTTGGTGAGTTACCTTGATTCCTTGGTTGGACTTAAAATTCATCTATCTTTTGATCCGAGCAAAGGGAGGTCCTTAGTTACATATGACAGGCCACTTAAAAATTTACATGTTCGAATAGCTGAGAGCACTCCTGTCAAATGGTGTCACTTTATGGCGGGTTGGGTGAAACTGAATACTGATGGGTCCTTTGCAAAAAATGGTACTGCTAGTGCGGGGATGGTGCTGCGAGATGATAGAGGTAATGTCATCTACTCAGCTTGCAGGGAGCTTTTTTCATGCCGAGAAATTCTTGAGGCTGAGTTGTGTGCTTGCATGGAAGGCCTGTCTTTTGCAATTCAGAGAAGCGACTTGCCTATCATTATTGAGATGGACTTCATTGTTGCAGTTAAGCTGACTCAAGCGATGTATATTGATAGATCAATCTACTCTTCTTTAGTTAAAGAAATTAGATACCTAATGTCTTTTCGTGATTCTTGTATTACTCATATAAATCGTACATAAAATAAGGTTAACAATAGTTTAGCAAAGTTTGCTAGGCAAGAGAGCAGAACAATGACCTGGGTTGGGTCAGGCCCATCAATTTCTTTAAAGCTAGCTGAGGCTGATTGTAAGGACATTGAGATATGAGTAATACAAAGATTTTGCCGAAAAAAAAAAACTCAGTAAGGCGCTGGGCGGTCGAGAACAGCAGGTCGGGAGATAAGAATACGTGCACCGACTGACATACGTGTGCCGCCACGCGCACCGCCGTTTGGACTTTGGAGGAGGGACATGCGTCCTCCCCTCCCCCTGCATGGCTGCCACCTCGCGATACTCCTCATCGCCTATATCTGACGACGCCTCTGGGTGCAGGACCGAACAAGGTTTACGTACGTACCATGGCCGCCCGGCTCGTCCTCCTCCTCCTAGCTCTCGTCAACGTGGCGCCGCCTCGGCGCCACGCCGGCGTGTCTGCCGAAGACGTCATCCGGCAGGTGACGGACACCGGTCACGGCGCTGGACGCCCCGGTCTGCTCCCGGAGGCGCAGTTCGCGGCGTTCGTGCGGCGGCACGGCAAGCAGTACTCGGGCTCCGAGGAGTACGCGCGCCGGCTGCGCGTGTTCGCGGCCAACGTGGCCCGCGCAGCCGCGCACCAGGCGCTCGACCCGGGCGCGCGCCACGGCGTCACGCCCTTCTCCGACCTCACCCGGGAGGAGTTCGACGCGCGCCTCACTGGCCTCGTCGGCGCCCGCGACGTCCTGCGCAGCGTGCGGGGGATGCCGACCGCGGCGCCAGCCACGGAGGAGGAGGTCGCCGCGCTGCCCGCCAGCTTCGACTGGCGCGACAAGGGCGCCGTCACCGATGTCAAGATGCAGGGCGTGTGCGGCTCGTGCTGGGCGTTCAGCACGACCGGCGCCGTGGAGGGCGCCAACTTCGTCGCCACGGGGAAGCTCCTCAACCTCAGCGAGCAGCAGCTGGTCGACTGCGACCACACGGTGTGGCATAGTCAACTCAATTCAGTCGCCCTCCTAATTCATATGCTTACATAATCTGATTGCTGGTTTGCTCGTGGAAATGTTTCAGTGCGACGCGGTGGCGACGAGCGAGTGCAACAGCGGCTGCTCCGGCGGGCTGATGACGAACGCGTACAAGTACTTGATGAGCTCCGGCGGGCTGATGGAGCAGGAGGCATACCCCTACACGGGGGCGCAGGGGCCATGCCGGTTCGACAGGAGCAAGGTGGCGGTCCGCGTGGCCAACTTCACCGCCGTGCCCCTCGACGAGGACCAGATGCGGGCGGCGCTCGTCCGCGGCGGGCCGCTGGCGGTGGGCCTGAACGCGGCGTTCATGCAGACGTACGTCGGCGGCGTGTCCTGCCCGCTGATCTGCCCGCGGGCGCTGGTGAACCACGGCGTGCTCCTCGTCGGCTACGGCGCGCGCGGCTTCTCGGCGCTGCGGCTCGGGTACCGGCCCTACTGGCTCATTAAGAACTCGTGGGGGGAGCAGTGGGGGGAGGGCGGGTACTACAAGCTTTGCCGCGGCCGCAACGTCTGCGGCGTCGACAGCATGGTCTCCGCCGTCGCCGTCGCCCCGTGATCAGCAAACGGCGACGACCGGCGTAGTACGTGTTCACCTAGTAGTTCATTAGCCTAACGGTATACTATTAGTAGAGCTTATTATTATAATCTGGGCACACTGCAATCAATAATGCCACTTCAAACATACTAGGAGGCTAGGAGCGTTTGTATGCATTCTCCGCTGGTCTCAAGTCTCGACCCTGATAGCTTTATTGGACATTTGTGGCCGCTGGGATCTGCTGTCAAGATCGTGAATGTCCAAAATCAAGATCGTGCATGTCCAAATGACGAGAAGCTAACAAATTTTAAGTCCACTTACATACGGATACAGATACAGGTCGGTTAAAAATATATTATGCCGAGTATAAAACCAGAACAAAAATCTCTTAGCAAGCATTCATAACTACTCCCTTCAGTCTTTTTACTCCGCATATTTTCACTTCGTATATTATAGTGTCAAAGTTAAACTCTGCAAAGTTTGAATAAATTTGTATTAAAGAAATAGATCCTTTTTACTCCGCGTATTTTCACTTCGTATATTATATTTGTGTCAAGTTAAACTCTACAAAGTTTGAATAAATTTATATTAAAAATTAGAGGCCTGCTTCGGTAGGCCCTCCTCTCCACAGATCGTACAAAGATCGTACAAGGGCAGTATCCTCGCCACAAGTCGTATAAGGGCTGTATACTATATACTCATACATATATGTGTATGAAGCATCCTACCTACCTTTTAATTAAACTAGTAAGCGTGCACGTGCAACGCACGTATGAAACATGAAAAACTCTAACGAAATATAGATAGATTTCTTGAAATTTCTGAAAATTCATACAAAGTGCATTTCTTGACTCATACAAATAATTTGATTATCATTCTTCATCACATTCTTGTTGAGAAAAACATCGCATATCTTTCCATTAATTATATAATCTCTTATCTAAATGCACACTTTCTCAATGCATAGCGCCCAAATGATTACAATCCCTGTAAATGAATTTCAGTATTTGAACATAATATACAGGCGGTCTTCTGCCGGTTGCAGTATGTGTCAAATATACAACCGTTTGAATTTTTTCTAATCATATTGTTATAGTATAATCTAATCAAAAATTAGAATCACCTAGTTGGATAATGGATTATTTAAAAGGTTGATTGTCATTCTACATACACACATACCACTACCATTCAATAAAGATCCATTTATGTATCAACAATAATAAAGAACTATTACTATGAGAAAAAATGAAGTGTCTTCCATAGAAGTTACAAGATGCCAGGTGAGAAAATCAAGTATCAACATTTATATATCTCTAGCCAATTGAAGATAATGTCATGCAAACCAAACCATGCCTTCGCTCTTTACAACAAGAACTCCTACCAAGCAAAGCAGAGAAGTGCAGAATAAGGAATTTTGTTTATAGATCTATCCTCCAATTCCTAAAACACATGTAGTAAAAGTCATGCATGACACACTTTACATTTCCAGTGTTGGCACTGCAAAAATAGCATATCATGATTTCCCTATATACTTTATTGGCACATATATACCGAACTCCTAACCCAAACTTACCCAAGAAACTGTAGGTTCTTATCAACAAAATTCCATCAGAATATCAGAACGGACGAATGAGGATTTTTTTACTTAGAGAACCTCACATCGACCATCCGACATGTCCCAATTTTGTGAAAAATAGCAGATCATCAACAAGCTCACACAACATTGTTCATCAAGCTCTAAACTCTGAATGCGAGGGGAGCTCACAGTACATGATTTCCCCGCTGGTTTTCCAATTGGCGAGTCGACTGATGGTACCAAACCAACTGCAATACATAATAAGACTTGTTGATTGAGGCAACCAAACCAACTACAATACATCCTAAGCCAAGTCTGTTGACACACCATAAATCGTCTGCAACTCAAAATAAGAAAATGTTCAGACAGAAAAAGACAGCAATGAACTTGAGATCTTGCCTACACCTTGTCAATCTCCTCCGGGACTTGTTGACGCCTTTGTGAATTGTAAGCACTTCACGCGGAGGAAAACAACATTCAGGCAAGTATCCGCCACTACATCAGTGCATCCACCAAGTATAAAAAAATGTTGCCAACTCACTGTAAGTTATATCTTTTTTAGCACAGTTTCCTTGTAAGTTATATCTCTTTTAAGTTATAAAAGAGATATAACTCAAAAACGCAGACCTGCACAGTTGGGAACCTTTGAGTAGATGTAACTCGGAGTTGGGAACCTTTGAGTTATATCTCTTTTAGCACAGTTGGGAACCTTAAGTTATATCTCTTTTAAGTTATAAAAAAGGTTCCCAACTCACTGTAAGTTATATCTCTTTTGGCACATCCGCCACAGGCTTTAGAGTAGGCTTTTCTAAAAACAAACTCAAAATTGAATTAGACCATAGTTTGCAAGATTAAGGTAACTGGGAGAAAGATATGACAAAATTCCTAAAATTCTCATAACATTTGTACTGTGAATGACAACAGAAAAAGGGAAAGAAGATCTGAATAACAGTAATTGAAAGGATAGAACAACATTTGCTTTACATAAAATTAGCTAGTTGAGGCTGCAAGAACAACATAGAAGCTAGCATGGATCTAGCAACTACTAAAGTAAATTTTAGGCAAGCACGCCTGAACAACAACATACCATTTAATCGCTAGTGCTAAAAGAGATATAACTCAGAAACGCATACATGCATGTCTCCTTCTGTGTTCTAGGCTATTTGTGTACTTGCCCTTTGTCCGGATGGTCTTCTTCATGTTGCACGGGCCACCGCACTCAGATCCTCCTAAACCACATCTCCAACCATTATAAAAGAACAAAATGATTCAAGCTCGACGAAAATATGAATTGGTTTGTTCCAAATTATGTGAAAATGCACATGCACCAAATCATGAAGAAAATGCAAGGCAATTGAAAATGCAAAGACTCGGTATCACACATCAATTCAACATGAGTACACACGCATAGTTCATATGATGGACATGAGAATAACTATACACAGAATCCAGCTTCTAATTATGAACTAAAACGGTACAATGGAACGTATGAACGGAACGGGAATTCCAGCTGGAATCTTCAGAATTTAGAATGTGGCGGTTGGGTGTAGGAAGAGCTAAAACAATTGATATATCCAACATAAAGTATTGATTGGCATCTTTCATGCTTTCTAATTATTTTTCTTACCCTGTCCATGGGTGTAGGGAGAGCAGATTGGGCAATCATAACATACAAGAATCCAATACATGACAACGTTCAGAGAAGCATGTACTAATTTAGCTTGTAGAAATTCAGAGAAACATGTGTTAAAGAAGTTAGCTCACGGGAAAGCATGCCGCTTGGTGGCGAGTCCCCAACGTGGCGGCGGCGGTGTTCAAGCAGAGAAGTGGAGGGCGGAGCGGCAGCCCGCACTCACGTCCATGGGTATTACTTGTGGTTGAAGACCATGTTGCCTCATCAAGTTTACACACATGGCAAAGAAGCATTTGTACGACATTTATATCTCAAACCTGCACAAGAAAGGTTAATATGCAATTTTCTGCCATATTTCTTTGCTGGGTTCTAGATCTGACATTGACAGACAACATAAGGTTAATAGGCTCACATATCCTTGCTAGGGAAAAAGTGGTATCATACAGGAATAGTAGGAAATAAGTTAGAGAACACTAATAGCTTAAGAGTACATATAGCTTGCACATGCATGGTCGCTCAGATGCATATCGGCTGCAGCTTCGGGTGTGGGGCTACGGGGCAGTGCGGCAGATCATAGCGACCGCAGCGGGGCTTGGGCAGCGACGCGGCGTGGCCGTGGAGGTGAAGAGGGAAATAGGGGAGAGATGGCGTCCGTTGCGCGATGCGGTGGCAGAGGCTGGAGGCGTTCGTGGGGAGAGGGGAGCACAACAATGGGGAAGGAAGGCGGGGGCGCAGTTGGGGCAGTGGATAATTTGATGGATTCAGATGCGTGATGTGCGGAGGGGCAGGACGTGCGTGCGGTAGTCTGCCTGGCAGAACATTTAATCTGGAGCGTTAGTTTGTGTGGCAAACCTTGGATGTAATATGGATTGTTGGATGTAATTTAGTTTGATTGATCTAACGTCTTTGGTACTCCTGTGTACACTTTGTTGTGTGGCTTTAGAGGGAATTATGTTTGCTTCTTTAATAGTAGTATAGAAAGAAAAAAAGCACGTACGCCAAGTTTCGAACTCACAACCAAGAGGTTCAAGGACCACCCGTTTAATGCGTGTGCTTATTCATTTATTTTTCTTGTTTTATTCGACTTCAGTTTGCGGCTAGGTCGGCCCATTGTTGAACAAGTCCGTTTATCACTATTTATTTTTTGTTCTTTCTATTCGTTTTTTCTGTTTTCGTTTCTTTTTAAAAAAACTCACACATATAATTTTTTCTCAGAAGTTTCAAAAATGTTCGCTTTTTAAATATTGTACAAATATTGCATTTAAAAAATGTACCAAATATGAAAAAAATTTGTTTGTTCAAATAAAAAATGCTGACATAAATATAATTAAATTTATGAACATCTATTAAAAAGAGAAGTTGTTTGTTTATTGTTCGATTGAAAAAATCTTTATTGATTGGTCAGTTTAAATAGAAACATGCTCACATGAAAAAAAATTGGACACTTCCTAAATTTCGGAACATCTATATAGTAGAAAAATAATAATTAAAATATATCATTCAGCGACGGTTTATTGTTCGATTTTTGTTTCTTTTTCATTCTTGTTGTTTTTCATTTTTTTTTCTTTTTCAAAAAATTTTGCTCACATCAATATAATTGGCCCAATTTTTTTCGCACACTAGAATCACCATGGCAAATGTCCATGATAAAAAATTCATTGAGTTCTGATATTTTATACATTTTCAAGGGTTTTCTTGATGAAAAAATCAGAAAACACTAGCTAAACGTTACGTGACGTGCGTTTAGTGTTCGAATTACTCTAAATTTTACATGAAGGCCTGTCATGAATATGGTCACATGCTGGTAAAATTTGGTGTCATTTCATACATGGCAGCACACCATGTTCAAAGATGATGGTTTAGGTAGACCAGTGGATAAGTCTAGATGCACTTTTTTCACATCAATAAAATTGACCTAATTTTTTTCCACACACTAGCATCACCATGCAAAGCGTCCATGATAAATTTCATTGAGTCATGATATTTTATGCATTTTCTAGGATTTTCCCGGTGAGAAAACCACAAAATACTACACGTGATGCCTGTCATGAGCATACCCACATGCTGACAAAATTTGATATCGGTATACCGGTGGGGCAAAGCTTTTCTTCTTTGTAATTTCTGTCAATATAAACATGAACATTTTATATATATAAATTATTTCTTGAAATTTGTCAACAATGTAATTTCAAATTGTCTATGAAAATTTTATAAACATGAAACGTTTTTCAAATTTGTTAATAAATTCCCAAATGTTGATGTTGTACACAAATTGCAAACCACATACTTTTTTATAAATTTATGAAAAACTATTTAAACGAAAAATAATATTAAATATATGGAAAAATATATATAATGGGAACATTTTTTCCAAAATTCCATATTTTTACAAAATATTTCAAAATAATAGCATTTTTTGTTTTCCAAAATGTTTCATATTTTGAAACATATTTCAAAATGAATAATATACGAACATTTTTGTCCAATCAAACAATAAACAAATATTTTTCCTATTTAATAGATGTTCAGAAATTTAATTATACTCTTGCCAGCATTTTTCTATTTAAACGAAGAATGTTTGACATATATATACATTAGTTTGAACATTTGTACTTTATGAACAAAATTTTATAAGTATGGGCCTTTTCTGAAAAAGAAAAGAAAAAAAATGATGAAAAGATAACAATGGGTATAGAGAGATGAAAATACGCGAACAGAAGTAGAAGAAAAGAAAAAAATTAGTAAATATGCACAAGCATTAGGATGTTCTAGTTAATTAGTATGAACCTTAGATAAAGAGGTCTTCGAGTCATGAAAAAAGAGGCCGCAAGGAACAAAAGGGGCGAGGCCGCAAGGAACAAAAGGGGCGCGTATATGTACGCAACCCGCGTATGAGCGCGGGTGAAAAGTCCATCTTACCCTTTATTATGAAGGGGTATAGAGAGATCTTAATCGTCAATGTGTTTAGGGGGTCTACCAAAGCACAAGTGTAAAAAATATCAACATCTACGACAACAAATATATATTTACTCCGCGTTTTAGATTTGTGTCAAGTCAAACTTTACAAAGTTTGACCAAATTTATATTAAAAAATATCAACACCTACAACAACAAAATATATATAGTATGAAACTACACTTCACAATGTTGATAGACCCGTGGATCGCTAGGCTAGATCAGATTCGGCACACCAACCTTCTCCTGTCCGGATGAGCTCGATCCGGCCGCCATGGTGTTGTAGCGGTGATTGCAGTGAGATGGCGAGGTGGTGGCGGTGCTTCCCGTCACTAATGCGGAAACCCTAGATCGGAAGGGATTGTCGGTGGGTGTGCGGCTTGCGACAAACCTCGTGTGGCGAGCCGTCGGCCCCCACCTCTTTATATAGCGCAGTGTGACAGGGGCCCGCCAGCCATAGTGGGCTGGGCGCCCCCGATCAGGGCGCGAATCTAAGGGCCCGGTGGGCCGTTGGGCCCACGCGGAGGAGAACAACCTAATATTCTTCCCCTTGATCTCAACTTTACTTTTAACCTTATACTTTCTAGTTTATTTGTTTCATCACATATTGGTACATAGAGCATGTTTCATCATCACAGCTTAACTGCCGATAGAATCGTACAGCTACAACATACGTTTTGTTCAGAAACAAATTCCGTTCCTTTTGGACCTATCCAGGAATCATAGGCTTTCCCTTAAATCCATGTCGGCTAAGTGTTCCTTGAACACATTGGGTGGTAAGCCTTTCGTTAGCGGATCCGCAAGCATATCTTTTGTCCTTATATGCTCGAAACTTATAGTGTGATCCTGGATTTTATCCTTCCCAACATAATACTTCATCTCTATTGTTTTTGCAGCATTACTCGACTTGTTGTTGTGAGCATAGAATACTACGGGCTCGTTGTCACAGTACATCTTTAGTGGTTTGTGAATACAATCTACCACTTTCAAGTCGGGTATAAATTTCTTTAGCCATATCGTCTGCCCTGTGGCCTCAAAGCATGCTATGAATTCTGCATACATCGTGGATGATGCAACTATTGACTGTTTGGAGCTTTTCCACAAAATAGCTCCCCCAGCGAGAGTGAATACGTATCCTGACGTGGATTTTCTATCATCCCTGTCCCCCGCAAAATCTGCGTCTGAATACCCTTTTATCTCTTGGGAATCACATCTCATGTATGTTAGCATGTAGTCCTTCGTGCCTTGCGCATAACACAATGCTTTCTTTACCATCTTCCAGTGCTCTATGCCTGGATTGGATTGATATCTACCGAGTACCCAGGTGATAAAAGCTAAGTCAGGGCGAGTGCACACTTGTGCATACTGTAAGCTTCCAACGGTCGAAGCATATGGTACTCCTTTCATTTGATCGATCTCGTACCGGTTCTTGGGAGATTGAAATTTCTCAAAACTATCGCCTTTGACTATAGGAGCAGGTGTGGCTCTACTCGCATGCATATTATACTTTTTAAGAACCTTTACTTAGTATGATTTATGCGATAGTCCTAAGACTTCATTGTTCCTATCTCGGTGAATTTCTATGCCCAAAACATATGATGCTTCACCAAGATCTGTTATGTCAAAATTTGATGATAAGAACTTATTTGTTTCTTGTAGTAGACTAACATCACTGCTAGCAAGCAGGATATCATCCACATACAGGATTAGGAAAATATATTTCCTATTTTTAAACCTTGCATAAATGCAATTATCCTCAATATTTTCTTTAAATCCAAAACTTTTAATTGTCTCATTAAACTTTAGATACCACTTTCTAGAGGCTTGCTTTAATCCATAAATGGATTTCTTCAAGCGGCATCCCATATCTTCCTTGCCTTCCATGATAAAACCTTAGGTTGTTTCATGTATACATTTTATTTTAAATCCCCGTTGAGAAATGTCGTCTTTACATCCATTTGATGTAACTCTAAATCAAAATGAGCCACTAATGCCATTATGATTCTGAACGAATCCTTACATGACACTGGGGAAAATGTCTCATTGTAATCTATCCATTATCTTTGTGTAAATCCTTTTTCCACGAGTCGAGCTTTATACTTTTCTATATTCCCTTTAGAGTCATACTTAATTTTGTAGACCCATTTATAGCCTACTGTTTGGATCCTTTAGGAATTTCTCTAAGTTCCAAACATCTTTGGAACTCATCGATTTCATCTCGTCTTCCATTGCCTTCATCTGATTCGATGAATGATGGCTTCTCATGGCTTCTTCATATGAGGTGGGATCTTTTTCCATATGAACCATTTATGTGTTATAAACTTTAAAGTCAGTAGAAATAGCTGACTTTCTTGGTCTTGTAGACCTTCTAAGGGCCTCGGTTTCTGGCACATTCTGTGCCTCAACTTCTGGCACTTCTTCTAAAATTTGCTGTTGCACCTCCCTTTCATGCTCAACAATGGGTTCAGTCGGCTCTGACACGTCTCCAACGTATCTACTTTTCCAAACCATTTTGCCCTTGTTTTGGCCTCTAACTTGCATGATTTGAATGGAACTAACCCGAACTCACACTGTTTTCAGCAGAATTGCCATGGTGTTGTTTTTGTGCAGAATAAAAAGTTCTCAGAATCGCCTGAAAATCAACGGAGAATTATTTCATAAAATATAAAAAATATCTGCAAGAAGATACTCACCGGGGGGCCCACACCCTGTCCTCGAGGGGGCGCGCCCCCTGCCTCGAGGGCCCCCAGATGCTCCACCGACGTACCCCCAGGTCCTATATCTTCCGTTTCGGGGAGAAAAAAATCAGGAAGAAGGAATTATCGCGTTTCACGAGACGGAGCCGCCGCCAAGCCCTAATCTCTCTCGGGAGGGCTGATCTGGAGTCCGTTCGGGGCTCCGGAGAGTGGAGATCGTCACCATCGCCATCATCAACCTTCCCCCATCACCAATTCCATGATGCTCACCGCTGTGTGTGTGTAATTCCATTGTAGGCTTGCTGGACGATGATGGGTTGGATGGGATCTATCATGTAATTGAGTTAGTTTTGTTAGGGTTTGATTCCTAGTATCCACTATGTTCTGAGATTGATGTTGCTATGACTTTGCTATGTTTAATGCTTGTCACTAGGGCCCAAGTGCCATGATTTCAGATATGAACCTATTATGTTTTCATGAATATATGTGTGTTCTTGATCCTATCTTGCAAGTCTATAGTCACCTACTATGTGTTATGATCTGGCAACCCCGAAGTGACAATTATTGGGACCACTCCCGGTGATGACCATAGTTTGAGGAGTTCATGTATTCACTATGTGTTAATGCTTTGGTCTGGTACTCTATTAAAAGGAGGCCTTAATATCCCTTAGTTTCCAATAGGACCCCGCTGCCACGGGAGGGTAGGACAAAAGATGTCATGCAAGTTCTTTTCCATAAGCACGTATGACTATATTCGGAATACATGCCTACATTGCATTGATGAACTGGAGCTAGTTCTGTGTCACCCTAGGTTATAACTTCTACATGATGAATTGCATCCGACGTAATTTGCCATCACCGATCCAATGCCTACGAGCTTTACCTATATTGCTTGTCGCTTATTTACTTTTCCGTTGTTGCTATCACAAAAACTACAAAAACACTATCGTTACTTTTATTGCTGCTACCGCCAATATCATATTACTTTGCTACTAAAATATCTTGCTGCAGATACTAAGTTTCCAGGTGTGGTTGAACTGACAACTCAGCTACTAATACTTAAGAGTATTCTTTGGCTTCCCTTGTGTCGAAAAAAAAATTTGGGTTTAATACTTTACCCTCGAAAACTTGCGATCCCCTACACTTGTGGGTTATCAAGACTATTTTATGGCGCAGTTGCCGAGGAGCATAGCTCTATTCTTTAAGTCACTTGGGATTTATATCTGCTTATCACTATGAAGAATTTGAAGGACTCAAAAACCAAGATCTTACCCTCAACTACGAGGGGAGGTAAGGAACTGCCATCTAGCTCTGCACTTGATTCTCCTTCTGTTATGAGTAAACTTGCGACACCTACTCCTACTATTGAATCTGATATGTTGTATGTTCTTGATGATGCTACCTCTGCTATGTATGATGAAACTAATTCTATGCCTGATATTGTGCCACTAGGTTAGGGAGAGTGCAAATGTTGATGATATTTATGAAAGTGATGATGAAACTACTCCCAACATATATGAATTGCCTGTTGTGACTCAGGGTTATGTTATGGATGAAGAAACTGCTAGAGACTTTCTTGCTTGCAATGATAGATATGATCTTAAGAAGTTATTAGCTAAGCTGAAAGAAAAGTCCTTGAATGCTAGAATGAAACATGACCCTGCTTTTGCTACTTCACCTATATGTGTCACTGATAAGGATTATGAATTCTCTGTTGATCCTGAGTTAATTAATTTGGTTGAATCTGATCCTTTCCATGGCTATGAGTCTGAAACTGTTGTGGCACATCTTACTAAGTTGAATGATATAGCCACCCTGTTTACCAATGATGAAAAGATTCGTTATTACTATATCCTTAAGTTGTTTCCATTCTCGTTAAAGGGTGATGCTAAGACTTGGTTTAATTCTCTTGATCCTGGTTGTGTGCGTAGTCCCCAGGATATGTTGTACTAGTTTTCTGCTAAATATTTTCCCGCTCATAAGAAACAACCTGCCTTACGGGAAATATATAACTTTGCTCAAACTGAAGAAGAGAGTCTCCCACAAGCTTGGGGGAGGCTTCTCCAGTTACTTAATGCTTTGCCTGATCATCCTCTTGAGATGCATGATATACTTGATGTCTTTTATAATGGACTAGCCGATGCTTCCAGAGATCACCTGGATAGTTGTGCTGGTTGTGTTTTCAGGGAAAGAATATTTGAACAAGCTGAATTACTATTGAACAATATGCTAGCCAATGAAAATAATTGGACACTTCCTGAACCAGCCCCTAAGCCAACTACGAAGAAAAGATGTGTTCTATTTCTCAGTCCTGAAGATATGCAAGAGGCAAATAAATCCATGAAAGAAAAAGGTATTAAATCTGAAGATGTTAAGAATTTACCACTTATTGAAGAAATACATGGTCTTGATAACCCCAACACATGTAGTAAAGGTAAATTCTCCTTATAGATTTGATGAAGGTGATATTCCTCGTTATAAGTCTGCTAGTCAATGCTTAGATGAGTTTGACAATTTCATTGTGAAACAAGAAAACTTCAATGCTTATGTTGGTAGACAATTGCAACACAATGCTTATATGATTGAACGCTTGAGTGATTATCTGTCTAGTGCTAAAAGTGAACTGAAACTTATTAGTAAACATGCTTCTATGGTCACCACTCAAGTAGAACAAGTACTTAAAGCTGAGAATGATTTTCTAAATGAATTAAATAGTAAAAATAATGACTATGCTGTTAGAGTTGCAACGAGAGGTGGTAAAATGACTTAGGAACCTTTGTATCCTGAAGGCCACCCTAAGAGAATTGAGCAAGATTCTCAGAGAGCTAACATAGATGAACCTAGTTCTTCTAAGAAGAAGAAGAAGAAAAGTGATAGGACTTTGCATGCTTCTAGTGAACCTGTAGTTGCCACACCTGAGAATCCCAATGATATATCTGTTTCTGATGCTGAGACACAATATGGTAATGAACATGAACGTAGTGATAATATTAATGATGATGTTCATGCTGATGCTCAACCTAGCAATGATAATGATGTAGAAATTGAACCTGCAGTTGATCTTGATAACCCACAATCAAAGAATCAACGTTATGATAAGAGAGACTTTGTTGCTAGGAAGCATGGTAGGGAAAGAGAACCATGGGTTCAGAAACCCATGCCTTTTCCTCTGAAACCATCCAAGAAAAAGGATGATGAGGATTTTGAGCGCTTTGTTGAAATGATTAGACCTATCTTTTTGCGTATGCGTCTGACTGATGTGCTCAAAACAAATCCTTATGCCAAATATATGAAAGATATTGTTACCAACAAAAGAAAGATACCTGAAGTAGAAATTTCCACCATGCTTGCCAATTACACTTTTGAGGGTGGAATGCCTAAGAAATTAGGAGATCCAGGAGTACATACTATACCTTGCTCCATTAAGAGAAACTATGTTAAAACTGCTTTGTGTGATCTTGGAGCTGGTGTTAGTGTTATGCCTCTCTCTTTATATCGTAGACTTGACTTGAGTAAGTTGAAACCTACTGAAATATCTTTGCAAATGGCTGATAAATCAACTGCTATACCTGTCGGTATTTGTGAGGATGTGCCTGCTGTAGTTGCAAATGTTACTATTCTAACGGACTTTGTTATACTTGATATTCCCGAGGATGATAGTATGTCTATTATTCTTGGAAGACCTTTTTTGAATACTGCAGGGGCTGTTATTGATTGCAACAAAGGCAATGTCACTTTTTATGTCAATGGTAATGAGCATACGGTACATTTTCCGAGGAAACAACCTCAGGTTCACAGTATCAATTACATTGGAAAAACTTCAACTATTACTATTGGATGTTTTGAGTTTCCTATTCCTACTATCAAGAAGGCATATGACATACTTATTGTTGGGGACATACATATCCCCATTGAGGTAACATAGTGTTATTCGAAAATTCTCCGGTTTCATGTTACTCGGAAAGAGTTTATTAACAAGACCTGATCAACCTTGTTAATGGATTCCTTTTGATGAACATGGGATAGGTGAATCTAGACAGCACAAACCTTCTGTACCCTCCTTTTACTCTCTATTAATTAGGTTAAACAAAACAAAAATAGCATTGTCTGTCTGTTTCCAGACTTATCCATGCAATAAAAAATATCCTGAAAATAAAAGTTCTCCAAATGCCATGAAAATGAAATATGATTTTTTTTCTAGAATATTTAAGAAAATATGGCACTGAACACACAGCGAGGGGAGCCAACACGTGGCCTCGAGGGCACAGGGCGCGCCCTCGAGGGCCCCACGTGGCCCCCCTCCACTTATCCTTTCACCCATGCTCTTCTTCCTCCCAAAAAAATACCCAACCAGCTCAAACTCGAGTTCTAGCTCATTTTGCTGCCATTTCGATCTCCTTGCTCAAAGCACCATTCACCAAACTGTTTGGGGAGATTGTTCCTTGGTATGTGACTCCTCCATTGGTCCAATTAGTTTTTGTTCTAGTGCTTTATTTGTTGCAAATTTATGCTGCTGTGGTGACCTTGTTCTTGAGCTTGCATGTCAAATTTTCTTGGTCCCAAGTAGTTCTAATGCATGATATAGCCTCTAGGCACTCATAGGAGTTGTTGCTATCAAGTTTGTTGAGTTTGGTTAACTTTTATTGTGAGTTACTAAAAATTTCAGAAATTTTAAGAAACGGAAAATGCTAAAAAGATTATTGAGGGGCTCCTCCAGCAAGAGCTCAGAGGAGAAGAAGAAAGAAGAAAATAAGAAGCCCAAGTATAATCTTCCTGGCATGGCGGAAGTTCGACCGTGTGAATGGCCGTGTAATAATTTCATGATGTCCGCCGGTATTTACGAAGACTTTTATTGGCTGGCGAATAATGCGGACCTCACCGACTTCCTCAACGACCAAAAAGAATAGTATCTCTTACTCACCAATATTTTCACGCAAAGTTTTTTAATTTTCATTCTAGGAAAACACCACCTACGGTGGAGTTTCGCTTATATGATGTGAGTAAGGAGATATCACTTTTAGATTTTTGTGAAATGTGCAAAGTACCCTTTGGAGGTAGACTTGATGAACCACGTCATGAAGACGTCAAAGGGTTTATTGATATGATAGCCGTAGGTGAAACTAGACAAGTTTCAGGGGCAAGAATCACTAGTATACACTTCCCTGTTCTGCGCTACTTTGCTTTATTTGCCAGCAGGTGTTTAATTGGTCGCGGGAACAGTGGGAATCTCAGTGCCCCTGATATTATCATTTTACGCCATGCTTTGTTTCATGACACAACTTTTAGCTTGGGCGCCATCGTTGCCAAATGATTGAGTCTGAACCGCTCAAAGGGGCCCGTCTTTGGAGGCATCTTTGCTTCTCGCCTTGCTGAACATTTTAATATACCTATTAGGCATCATGAGAAGGAAGAAAAATTGCTTGCCCCTGTTAATCTAGACTACAAGAGCATGGTAACTCATGACTTTATTGTTAAAGACAAGGATATGCAGCTCAATTATAAATTGAGTTTGATGAAATATACTGTGAAATTGTTGCCTTGCCTGCACCTTCTTTGTTTGATCTATCTACAGGCGTATTCCTCATCACATCAAATGTCTTCTACAAGTACCAAGGCCAGGCACAAGCTTCAGAGCCTGAGCCAGAACCACCACTTGATCCTTCCCGTCAATCTGTTTATGGGTGGGAGCTGGATGAGCTCGCTAACCAGTAGCACCCAGAGGACACATCTCAGTACACTAGAGGGAGTGGCTTCGATCCATGGCCATAGACCAACTTAGGCCAAAATCCTAAGCTTGAGGAGTACGTGTTTCTCACCGACTTTACATTCATGTTCACACACTTATTCTAGTTGTCGGTGCTCACACTCTTTCACTGTACCATCCATGCTTAGTTTCAATTTCTTTTTCTTAGTCTTTTTCTTGTGTGCTAGAAAAACCCAGAAAAACAAAAAAAAATTAGTTGTAGCTTCTAGCTAGTTTACTTTCTTTGCCTGTAGTAGTAACTAAAGATGAAAACCCAAAAATATTTTCCGTTCTTATTTTGCTTGTTGGGAGCTTTCCCGTGTAAATAGTTTCTTTTCTTTTCTTTAGGGGTTGAGAGTAGAAGACCATGATTGAAAATGCTTAGTGGCTCTCATATGCTTTGTTGTTGAATTAACCTTGAGCCACATTGCCTTGTCTTCTCTCTTGTATCAAATGCCTGCAGATTCCAGCTTAGTCCAATGCACGTCCACTATTATTATATCGACACCGTTCGGTCGTGCGAGTGAAAGGCAATAAGGATGATATATGATGAACTAATTGAGATGAGAAAAGCTGGTATGAACTCGACCTCTCTTATTTTTGTAAATATGATAGCTCGTCGTTCCTGATTCAGCTTGTTATGAATGAAACATGCTTGCAATGACAATTAGATATCATAGCTGCTTATGCCATGCTTAATTAGCTGAGAGTTTATAATGGTCTATCTTGCATGCAACCATGATATTAAAATGGTTGTGATGTGGTATGATGGGTGGTATCCTCCTTTGAACGATTTAAGTGACTAGACTTGGCACATGTTCACACATGTAGTTGAAACAAATCAACATAGCCTTCACGATATTTATGTTCATGGTGATTTATATCCTACTCATGCTTGCATTCATTGTTGATTAATTTTAATGCATGTTCATGACCGTTGTTGCTCTCTAGCTGGTCGCTTCCCAGTCTCTTTCTAGCCTTCACCTGTACTAAGCGGGAATACTGCTTGTGCATCCACTTCCATAAACCCCAAAGTTATTCCATATGAGTACACCATACCTTCCTATATGTGGTATTTACCTGTAGTTCCAAGTAAATTTGTATGTGCCAAACTCTAAACCTTCAAATGAAATTATGTTTTGTATGCTCGAACAGCTCATGTATCAACTAGGGTTGTCTATATCTTCCATGCTAGGTGGGTTATTCTCACGATGAGTGGACTCCGCTCATCATTAACGAGAAAATGGCTGGTAACCGGGATGCCCAGTCCCATGCTCAAAATCATAATAATTAAAGAAAACTCCCCCAGGGTTGTTGCTTGTTTGGACGGTACCCCATGGATTCAGATGGCCGTGGAGTGTGCTTGTTGGTGGTTGGGGGAGTATAAACTTTGCCATTCTGTTTGGGAACCGCCTATAATGTGCGTAGCATGGGAGATATCGAGATTCTTGGTTGTTACGTTGACAATGAAAGTATACCGCTCAAAATGTTATTCAATCTCTATTTAAAAATTGAGCTCTCGCACCTCTACAAATCCCTCCTTCCCTCTGCGAAGGGCCTATCTATTTACTTTTATGCAGAGTCATCATCCTCTTATCAAAGAGCACCAGTAGGAGAGCACCTCTGTCGTTGCATGTATTACTATTAATTTCCATTGAGTATGATCATGACTGGATCTCTTTTACCATGAATTACAATGTCTAGTCAGTCCTTGATCTTTAAAGGTGCTCTACATTTATGTTTTGCGGTCTCAGAAAGGGCTAGCGAGATACCATCCTGTTATATCATATCATGATTGTTTTGAGAAGTGTTATCATCCGAGGTTTATTATTATTGCTCGCTAGTTTATGCTATTGATGTGAGTAGTCTTGAGACCTGAAAGTTATTGTGAATGTGGTTAGTTCATGATCTTGTTGAAAACCTGAATACTAGCTTACATATTTACAACAACAAGAGCAAAAAGAGTTTGTCAAAGTTTTTCTTTATCACTTTCAGTTTATCAACTGAATTGCTTGAGGACAAGAAAAGGTTGAAGCTTGGGGTAGTTGATACGTCTCCAATGTATCTACTTTTCCAAACCCTTTTGCCCTTGTTTTGGACTCTAACGTGCATGATTTGAATGGAACTAACCCGGACTGACGCTGTTTCAGCAGAATTGCCATGATGTTGTTATTGTGCAGAATAAAAAGTTCTCGGGATCGCCTGAAAATCAACGGAGAATTATTTCAGAAATTATAAAAAATATCTACAAGAAGATACTCACCGGGGGGCCCACACCCTGTCCTCGAGGGTGGGGGCGCGCCCCCGGCCTCGAGGGCCCCCCGATGCTCCACCGATGTACCCCCAGGTCCTATATCTTCCGTTTCGGGGAGAGAAAAATCAGGGAGAAGGAATTATCACGTTTCACGAGACGGAGCCGCCGCCAAGCCCTAATCTCTCTCGGGAGGGCTGATCTGGAGTCCGTTCGGGGCTCCGGAGAGTGGAGATCGTCGCCATCGTCATCATCAACCTTCCTCCATCACCAATTCCATGATGCTCAGTGTCGTGTGTGAGTAATTACATCGTAGGCTTGCTGGACGGTGATGGGTTGGATGGGATCTATCATGTAATCGAGTTAGTTTTGTTAGGGTTTGATCCCTAGTATCCACTATGTTCTGAGATTGATGTTGCTATGACTTTGCTATGCTTAATGCTTGTCACTAGGGCCCGAGTGCCATGATTTCTGATCTGAACCTATTATGTTTTCATGAATATATGTGTATTCTTGATCCTATCTTGCAAGTCTATAGTCACCTACTATGTGTTATGATCCGGCAACCCCGAAGTGAAAATAATCGGGACCACTCCTGGTGATGAACATAGTTTGAGGAGTTCATGTATTCACTATGTGTTAATGCTTTGGTCCGGTACTCTATTAAAAGGAGGCCTTAATATCCCTTAGTTTCCAATAGGACCCCGCTGCCACGGGAGGGTACGACAAAAGATGTCATGCAAGTTCTTTTCCATAAGCACGTATGACTATATTCGGAATACATGCCTACATTGCATTGATGAACTGGAGTTAGTTTTGTGTCACCCTAGGTTATAACTTCTACATCATGAATTGCATCCGACGTAATTTCCCATCACCGATCCAATGCCTATGAGCTTTACCTATATTGCTTGTCGCTTATTTACTTTTCTGTTGTTGCTATCACAAAAACTACAAAAACACTATCGTTACTTTTATTGCTGCTACCGCCACTATCATATTACTTTGCTACTAATCTATCTTGCTGCAGATACTAAGTTTCCAGGTGTGGTTGAATTGACAACTCAGCTGCTAATACTTAAGAGTATTCTTTGGCTTCCCTTGTGTCGAATCAACAAATTTGGGCTTAATACTTTACCCTCGAAAACTGTTGCGATCCCCTACACTTGTGGGTTATCAGGCTCCTGAAGGATAGGTTCCGGGTCTATCCCCATAGTTGTCATGGGTGGAGTTGCAACTGGTAGTGATAAAAATGGCTCCTGAATAATAGGATTAGGTGCATGCACCCTCTTCTCCTCAAGATCGATTTTCCGAGCTACCAAGCTCCCCCTCATCATTTCATCATCTAAGAAGACTACATGTCTTGTTTCTACAAACATTGTTTGTCTGGACAGTAAAAACGAAAAACTTTTGATCTGTCTGGGTAGCCAATGAAGTGGCAACTCGCTGTTTTGAGATCGAACTTTGCAATGTTTGGATTAAACATTTTGGCCTCTGCGGGGCACCCCCACACCCTGAAGTGTTGTAGGGAGGGCACTTTTCCTGTCCATAGCTCGTACGGTGTTTTGCGCACCACTTGCTTGGTAGTCTATTGAGAATGTGATTGGCGGTTTTAAGCGCCTCAATCCATAATCCCAATGGCAAGGTGGAGTAACTCATCATGCTGCGCACCATATCCATAAGGGTACAATTACGCCTTTCAACTACTCCATTTTGATGAGGCTCGCCCGACATTGAATACTGGGCGACTATGCTAGTCTCCTACAAGAACTTTGCAAAAGGTCCAGTGACTTGGCCATATGGGGTGTGCCGACCGTAGTACTCTCCCCCACGGTCGGACCTTACTATTTTTATTCTTTTGTCATGCTGATTTTCAACTTCAGCTTTGAATATTTTAAATTTATCCAATGCTTCAGATCTTTCTTTGATTGGATAAATATAACCATAGCGAGAGTAATCATCTGTGAATGTTATGAACGAGTCATAGCCATCCACACTTTTCACTTGAAATGGTCCACAAATGTCAGTGTGGATGATTTCTAGTGTTGTTGTGCTACGGTTTGCACCCTTTTTGATTTATTTTACATACTTTCCTTTAATGCAATCTATGCATTGTTCTAAGTCTGAGAACTCTAACGGAGGAAGAATTTCACTTTTAACGAGTATTTCTATTCTCCCCTTGGAAATATGGCCCAAACGACAGTGCCATAATTTCGATGAGTCGTGAGTTCTCTTTCTTTTCTTTTGTTCTTTATTCAACGCGGAAACATGCTCATTCACATTGCATACAGAATAAACTTTTTCATGAAGTGATAATAAATAAATCTCATCGTGGAGTAAGGCATCACCCACATAAGCATTATTAAACCATATGGCACATTTGACATGTCCAAAATAACATTCATAATGATCTTTGTCCAAGCAAGAAACACTAATCAAATTTCTATTACATGAAGGAACATATAAAACATCTCTAAGTAGAAGCTTGAATCCATTAGCTAACTCCAAGGAGATGTCGTCGACAGCTTCAACTTCCGCTTGAACTCCATTTGCTACTTCAATTCCTCTTTCTCTTCTTTGCGCAGTCCGGGTCGAATGGAATACCTGTAAAGAATTTGCAACATGAACAGTTGCTCCTGAGTCAATCCACCAATTGGATTTCAAAAACTGTGTATATAGGGATTCATTAACTAAGGAAACAACGTTGTTACCTTGCTTTGCCATTATGGACTTCAGCCAATCAGGACAGTCCTTTTTGTAGTGACCAGACTTGTGACAGTGGAGACATGTGTCTTTGTCCACTACGAAAGGCTTTGGCTGATGCTTACGCTGATAGAAAACTTTTCCATGAGTCTTTGAGGGAGAACCCTTACTATTTTGATTGAAATTCGTTTTCTTATCCTTCACATAGTTGATAGAACCACCATGTTAGGCTTTAATCCGTTCTTCCTCTTGGACACACATGGCAATGGTCTTTTCTATGTCCCATGTTCCAGGCGACATATTGTAGTTTACCACAAAGGTTTCAAACTCCTTTGGCAGTGAAGCCATGACCAGGTGGACCAGGAGAGTTGGTTTGATCTCCAGATCCGCATCCATGGGCTTGAGCTTTGCTGCCATATTGCTCATCCTAAGGATGTCCTCTCTTATTCCATGACCACCGCCAGTGTAATTCTCTGTAACCAGTTGCTTTATCAGCTGGGTGGCATATGTCTTTGAAGAACCAGTGAACTGGTTCTTTATCTTTGTAAGCACCTCCCCTACGGAAGTGCACTCTACAATTGAGCCCACTGTTGCGTTCTCAATTGTGTTCTTTATAAATGATATGCACATTTCGTTTGCATTGACCCACTTTTGGTTGTCTATGGAATATGACAACTCCACTGGGGCATAATGTCACATCCCTAGTTCTGGTCTGCTCTGGTCTTGTTAGTCTTGTGTGCATCATGTTTAAATTTCTCTTCAACCTGAAATGGGGTTTTCCTAAACCCTAGCATCAAAGGAATTCACTAGGTTCAACTAAAATATTTTTCAGTAAATCCAAATGGCTTTCAAAAATGTTCATCATTTATGGAAAATACTGTAAACAGTAACCAGAGGTGATGCACATTTTTCCATGACATATTTGGGCTCTGAATTAAATCATACTCTATTTGCATTTGTGAATTTAAATGCAATAAAATATTTTAAATGCACAAACAATCATAAACTAAAATGTTTACTGTTGGATTTATTCTAAACAGCAGCCATGATTAGTTTCATGATTTTTGGAAATGCCCTGACATTTTTAATAAAGCCCTAAAGTCTACAGAAAATAGAAAACAGAAACAGTTTAGTAAGAGAGTGAGAGAGAGAAGAGTTACCTGGCCCAAGCTTACGTGGCGGACCAGCTGGTGGCCCAGCCCACCACCGCTGCCAGTCATCTCCCTCCTCTCGCCAGGAGGACGAGAGACGCGTGCCAGCGCCTGCGGCCACACGCCGTGGCCACCTCCTACCTCTCTGCCTGTCTCCTCATCGCCCTGAGGTTGCCACGGACCTCCCTGCCTCTCTCTGTCACTCTTCCTCGCTCTCTCTCCCTTCTCCTAGCTCTCTCCCCCGCACCACCGAACACGCCCGTCGCCGCCACTCGTCGTTGCCACGGCCACCGCCTCTCCCTCACCCCTGGAGCTGCCCACGAGCTCCGCAACGTCGTCCTCGACCCTCTCACCGAGCCACGCTCCGCCGGACGCCCAGGAGCCTCGCCAACGCCGCCGTTTCCGCCCTCGGGTGCCGGCGATCCCCGTCGTCGTTTCGCCGGACCCCGTGCCTCCCCTGCCTCGCCAGCACTGCCAGAAGAACCGCGGTGAGCCTCGGTTTCGTTTCCCCCATGCCCCGTCGCCTATCTCGTCCCCTAGCCGCATCAACCACCGGAGTCGAGCGCTCCTCGCCGCCGGCCATGTCGTCGTCGTGGCTGCGGCTGTGCTAGCACACGCCCGAGCTCACCACTGCACTCAGTGCATTCCCAGGAGCCCAACGCACCTACCAGTTCTTCCTCCCGTGCTCCCTAGCGCTGCGCCCACACCTGCCCGAACTCCGGCCGCCGCGGATGTGCTCGCCGCCGTCGATTCCGGCCACCCCAGCTGCTGCTTCTTGCCTCGTTGGATGCACAAAAGCCTACACGTCCTGTAGATGCCCTCCGCCGTTAGTTTCGTCATCGGAATAGTGATTCCGAGCCGCGCCGCCGTCCTGGCTCTCGCCGGCGGCGAGTCGCCGGTGGGTTTGACCACCTTTCACCACGGGTGGACCCCCCCCCCTGGTGTCACTTACATGTGGGGCCGGCGTCTGACTTAATTAGTTTAGGTTTTTAGTTAAGTTTTAATTGATGTTATTAGCTTAATTAGACAATGACAGGTGGGCCCAGAGCCCTGCTAATTTTAGTGTAGTGCTAATTTGCAATTAGTTAACCCTTTGACTCACTGACAAGTGGGCCCCACTGGTCCAGTTTGACCCTGGCCGCCCTGTTGACTTGCTGACGTCACACAGACGTCATGCTGACGCAGTAATGTTTTCTGGAATTTAAAATAAATCTTAAATGATTTATTTATTTCAAAAAATAGCCAAAACCTCTAAAAATCACATAAAATAATCTATAACTCCAATGAAAATAATTTATATATGAAAAATAATCAAAAAAATCCAAGGAATCTGTTTATGGCATTTTCATGCATGTTTGAACAAGTTAAACCTGCTGATCAGGTCAAATCAATTAAATGGCATTTGAATAATCACATATGGAGTTTGAATTTGAACCTTTGGTTCAAACCAACTTCATTTAATATGGTTGCTAGTTGCATTAGCCCAATCAACAACATATTGCCATGTCATGATCATGCATTATATTGTAGCATTGCATTGATTGTGTTCTCTGTTGTTTGCCGGTGTTGGTCCCCTCTCAGTAGACGTTGTTCCGACAATTTGATCGATGACACTAATGAAGACACAGTGCTATCTTCAGAAGTGCCAGGCAAGCAAAACCCCTTTGAGCATTCCGATACAATCCCACTCTCTCGCTCTTGCTCTCTTTTACTGCATTAGGACAACAGCGCTTCAACTGTTACCTGCTGCGGTAGTTGAACCCCTTTCCTCTGCATGACCTGTCATTGCCACAGTAAATAGTTGAAACCCACTAGCATGAGTAGGAGTTGATTGAGCCATGTTGTGCCTACTCGTTCATGCTTTCTGGTTATGCCTGCTATTGCTTAGAGTTGTGTCAGGTCTGATTCATCGAGGATGAATTGGAAGGGTGATAAACATGTCCTATTGTGTGTGAGCTAAGTGTGTGAACACGATTTGGTAAAGGTAGCGATGAGAGGCCATGTAGGAGTACATGGTGGGTTGTCTCATTGCAGCCGTCCTCAGGAACTAAGTTCTGTGTTGGTTGATCCATGAACAGCTACTACCACGCATTGGGCTCCGGGCGCTCCAAGCTCTCTCGACTTATTAACTACCCTTGTCCTCTGTCCAGGAGTTGCAACTAGTTTCTGGTGTTTGTAGTTTACTGGAGGTCGTGCGCAGCGCTGACCCTCGGGGTGGGCTGTGACGCGGCAGGTACGTGGCCGGGTGTACCGATCGCCCGTTTGGTGACTCGGGAACCCTGTACACATCGTTTGGGGCCGTGAGCAACACCCCGGTCGGATCTCCTAATGGATGGAACCCAAATAGGCGATAAACCTAGACTAGGGACTTGTATGGTTAGTCAGGTCGTGGCCGACACCCTCGCTGGGCTTCCGCTTGAAGGTTGCCGAGTACATGTTGTGTAAACGGCGGTAAGTGGTGAGAGCGTGTGTGAAGAAGTACACCCCTACAGGGTTATATGTGATCTATTCGAATAACCGTTGATACGTCCAAAACGTATCTATAATTTCTGCTTACACCATGCCTCTTTTGGGTGATATTGCTATGATATTTATACACTTCCATACACTTTTGATCATATTTGGACTAACCTATTAACTCAGTGCACCCTAGTGCCAGTTTCTGTTTTCTGCTGTTTTTGTATTTCAGGTTTTCCCATTACGAAAACTGCCAGAAAAATTCCGGAAAAATTATATAAAAAATCAGCGTTCCGGAAGCTTCCTTGCGACCAAAGTAGGGCCAGAGGGGGGCCAGAGGGGCTCCAGGTGGCCTGCCCAGGTGGCCCCCCTCCTGGCCGCGCCGGGGGG
>LR738710.1:203929948-203945013 GCA_902687465.1 Secale cereale
GGGGGGGGGGGGGGGGGGGCGCCTGGGCCCGCCTGACCTCCGCTGATGCCCCCCTTTGGCATATATTTACACCGCGTCGAGGAAACCCTGATTCCGGACCCCTTTTCTCCAGACGCAATCCCGATCTCCGCCGCCATTGCCATCAAGCTTCGGGGGACCAGAATTCCTGTGCCGGCACCCTGCCGGGACGGGGAAGTGCCCCCGGATTCATCTCCATCGACGTTGCTTCCTCCCTCCATGATGCGGGAGTAGTTCCTCCTCGGGGCTGAGGTTTCTACCAGTAGCTATGTGGTCAATTCTCTCTCCCATGATGTGATCTTCGTTGTGATCATAGGCTATGTTAATCTAGGGTGATCCCATGATATTTCCCCTTCCTCTATGTATTGGATTGATGTACTCACTTGTCTTTATCTAGTATAATCCCCGAGACCAAGGTGACAGCGGTCTATTGGACATGGATTAGAAAAATATTTTCATGAGTGATTTCCTCTCTTGTGTGTTGATTGAAGATTGAGAGTCTCTTGGTGCTTGTCTTTGACTATCCTTTAGATATGTTGTGGTGATTGTGGGACTCTCTTTGGATGGCCGCGGTAACATTGGGAAATCCTTAGATTGAGAACTACGAACTTTGAGGTGTGCTTTTGTAGCCCTACATAATTCTCGTCCTCTCTTGACCACGAAGGAATGACCTCCGGGTGCGTCTCCATTGCATGTTTTATGGGAAATATCATGTGATTCGATTATGTTAACGTTGTTGGGAGTTGCCACTAGTGAAAGTATGAAGCCTAGGCCTTGTTTCCACCATTGCAATACCATTTGTGCTCACGTTTACCACTTGTTTGCTTGCTGCACTTTTTATTACAGATTTATATTACTTTGTTTTGCCATCCATATCACTTGCCATTTAACATCTCTTCGCCGAACTAGTGCACCTATACATCTAACAAGTGTATTAGGTGTGTTGGGGACACAAGAGACTTCTTGTATCTTAGTTGCAGGGTTGCTTGAGAGAGACCATCTTCAACCTCTACTTCCCTGAGTTCGATAAACCTTAGGTCATCCACTTGAGGGAAATTGCTGCTGTCCTACAAACCTCTGCGCTTGGAGGCCCAACATAGTCTACAAGAGTAGAAGCGTGAGTAGACATCAAGCTATTTCTGGCGCCGTTGCCGGGGAGGTGAGCGCTTGAAGGTATATCTTTAGATCTTGCAATTAAATCTTTTTGTTTCTTGTTTTTATTTCACTAGTTATGCTTATGGACAACCTTGCTATTGGATCGTTGCTTGCGGGAAGACGCCCCACACCTGTGGTGGTTGCTCCTCCCCCTGCTGAAATTGTGCCCTATAAAATACCAGCTGGTATTATCGATTATGTTTTGGCTAATCGTTATGCAGGAGACAGACATCCCGGTGAACACTTGCTATATCTGTCACAACTATGTTCATTATTTAAGCTTGCAGGTGTATCGAGGGAGTTTGTCATGAGGAAATTATTTGCATTGTCACTGAAAGGAAAAGCATTGAAATGGTATAGGCTACTAAATGACTCTCACCTGCTGGAGTGGGAAGAGATCCAGTCTCTCTTTTACTCCAAGTTTTATCCTCTTCATGAAGTCCATGAGAATAGGAATTATGTTTATAATTTTTATCCTCATGACGGAGAGAGCATAGCTCAAGCTTGGGGGAGACTGAAAACGTTAATGCTAAAATATCCTAACCATGGGCTCCCCAAAGATATGACTATTACTAATTTCTATGCGAGGCTCTCTCGACAGGATAAAGATTTGCTCGATGCTTCCTCTATGGGTTCTTTCACAAACAAAAAAATTGATGCTAAATGGGAACTCCTTGAAAGAATTCAACGCAACACTGAAGATTGGGAGATCGACAAAGGTAAAGAGTCAGGTATAGTTTATGAGTATGATTGCATTAAGTCCTTTGTTGAAACTACAAGTTTTAATAAGTTTAGTGCTAAATTTGGGCTTGATTCTCAACTCCTTGTTGATTTCCTCAAATATTTTGCTTCACATCTTAATATGCCTAAGGAGGATTGGAACAAGCATCATGAACCTTTTAAAGAGATTTGCAAAGAAAATGAAATTGTTCATGATGATTGCAACATGCATGATCCAATTCCTAAAAATGAAGTTTTATATAAGCATGTCAATTTTTGTGGAGTGGATAGACCTTGTGAAAGGCCTAAGATTGAAGAAGAGAAGTATTGTAAGCAACATAAGCATGAAAGAACAATCACTTGGGTCAGAGATTTAAATGAAATTGCTAGAGAATTGTGTGACCTTTATCCTTTTACTTGTGAACTTTGTCATATAGACGGTCATTTTAATTTTCAATGCATGAACTTTCAAAACATAACTGTTAACCAGTTGTGTGATAACATGATCACCTCTGATCTTTATGATGAGCTTATGTTATTTTTGATGTGTGAAGAGTTAACAGAAAAGACTTCTTGGCTAGATGTTAATGCCATAGGAATAAAAAACACTTTGCAAAACTGCCATCTCTATTGTGTTGTTAATTGCCATGAAAATGATTACATAAGTAAGATTAGAAAGGAGGGAACTTTACCAAAGTATAAAAATGTCTCTTATATTTCTGCTAATAAAAAGGAGAGTTCCTCCCAAGTTTCCCCTATTGTTTCTAATGATAAACCAGGATACGTGGAGAAGCTTCATCTCCAACCACCCCCTCCTAAGGTGAAGAAGAAGAAAAAGAAGAGGAGGAGGAAGAGGAGCAAAAAGGAAGAAGAATGGGTATCAACCTGGCCTGAGCATATTCCTCCCATCAACTTTTATCCTAACGGTTGTAAGTTTAAAGAAGAAAGTGAAGTCCATTGCCTTAATTATCATCTTGATGATACGTCCGTAGGTACTATTGAAGACTATTTTGATTATGATATGCATGTTACTTATTGTGATTGGGAAAATGATGATAATGCTGCTTATGATCTTGAAAATCTTTTTGGTACCAACTCTGAAAGTGATGATATGGAAAGCTCTAAGCTTGGGGATGATAGGATTGCAAATCCTTTACCCACTAGTGATGTGACAATTGATAATTCTTTTGCTAGTAAGAATAAAGACAACATGTTTACAAATATAGTTGCTAGCAATGATAATGCTCTTCTCTACTATGATGATGTTATAACTCCAATCTATAGTGATTATAAAGGCACCTATGACATAAGGAGAAATTATCCTTATGAAACTTGTCATAATCATGGAGGGAATTACTCCCTTGTTGAACACCACCCTCCTAATACACAATTAATCTATAGTGTTCAAGTTGTTTATGATAGTCCTACTCCCACTATTACCAATGAGAAAGATTATGCTTATGTGGAGAGTAAGAGTACCTTTTTGCATGTGGATCATGGTAACAATGCTTTATGTGATGCTTATATTGTTGAGTTCATCCATGATGCCACTGAAATTTATAATGAGAGAGGGAGACTTGGTTCTAAATATCTTAATAATAAGAAGTGTTCTCTCTTTATGGTGAATATTTTGAAGTTATGCTTGTTTTGCCTTCCTATGCTAGTTGCTTTGTGCTTCAATGAATTATTCTATTGCAATATTCCTATGCATAGGAAGCATGTTAGGCTTAAATGTGTTTGGCATTTGCTTCTTGATGCTCTCTTTTGTTCTTCAACTCTTATTCCTACGAGAGCATCATTAAAGTCTTATGCCTAGCTTAAAGGCATAAAAGAAAGCGCTTTTGGGAGGCAGCCCACAATGAATAAAATTTTATTTTGCTTTTGTTGTGTCTTGATGTTTTTACTACAGTAGAATCATCATTGTATCTTTACTTTTCAGCTTTGTGCCAAGTGTAGCCTCTGATTGCAAGAAAGTTCAAAAGTTGTGACGTGCTGTCCAGGAAACAGATTCTGTCCTTGGATAGAAAAATTCGTATAAAATCACCAGATCATCTTTTTGGTCTGAATTTTTTCGACAGCGTGCTCTATACAATTGTCTTACGTGTGTCTGTTCCGAGTTTTTTGATTAGAGTTGCAGAAGTTCCCCGAAAAAATCATTTACTACCTGATGTTCTATTTTTCACAGATTCTGTCCTGTTTTGCCTTTCCTTCATTTTGCAAACCTTGAGCTTGCTTTTTCTTTGCAAAAACCTTTTGGCAATCTTGAGAAACAGTAGACCTTCAAGAATATCCTTATTTCCAGCAAGGAACAATTAGTTTATTATGGGTACTAACCTCGCTAATCAGTTTATGATGAGTTATGTATGAAGGGAGTTTTCAAGTGTGCGAGGGAAGATGATAAAAAGATCCAGGAGTGTCAAACGCTCAAGCTTGGGGATGCCCCCATGCACCCCCAAGAAATATTCAAGGAGACTCAAGCGTCTAAGCTTGGGGATGCCCCCGTACATCCCCTTCTCCATCAACATTATCAGTTCGTCTTTCGTTCCACTATATTTTTATCACTTCATGTGTTATGTGCTATGCTTGGAGCGTCTTGCTTTTAGTTTTCCTTTTTAGTTTTCCTTAGCTTTTCATAACGAGTCGGAACTCAGCTTTCTTTATGTGGGAGAGAAACACGCTCCACTTCTACCTAGAACATAACATAGAATTTTCATGTCTATCCTTGATGTGTGTGTTCTTTGTCTTTTAATAGCTACTATCATGCTTAGCTCTTAACTTTCATGCTTATCTTTTTAAAGAGCTTTCGTTTAGTTGGTTGCTTGAACTCTCTTTATTTATCATGCTTATCCTATTAAGAGAGTTTGCTTCTGTTGCATTGGTTGATATGTCTATGATAAAGATGCTACGTGCATAATGGTGCTTCGTAGTTCATGTTTTCTTATGGTTAGTCTCAAATAGCTGGGGGGTTCCCAATGTGTTATTGGAGTACCAACATGATTTGTTTGCCTATGATGTGGTATGGTTTAGTAATATCTTCCTTCAAAGAATTTATTTTGATTGACTTGGCGTATGCTCACGCATATTTAAGACTGTAAAGAAAGTCTGTCAAGCCTTGATGATCTTTTGTTTCTGAGTAGCGATATAACTCCCATGCCTGATTCAATGTTGCTTTGTCGCTCTGCATGATTATGACCGTCATTGCTCTCTTAGTTGGTCGCTCCCAGTCTTTTGCTAACCTCCACATGTACTAAGCGGACTGACTGCTTGTGCATCCACATTCTTTTAAACCAGTTATGCCATATGAGTCCACCATACCTTCCTACATGGTATTTACCGGCCATTCCTAACGGAGACTTGCATGTACCATCTCGAAATTATTCAAAGAAAAGCATTCCTATTTCGTGCCTCTCTTGTAAGTCCATGAGGAAGTAGTAGTTAATTCATAATCTTTTTAAGTTGGACAAGCTTCACCCCGTGATTGCATGTATAATGTGCAAACCCATAATACGAGAAGGAACTGGCATTGAGTGCGCCCGGCTCAAAATTAATATAACAAACAAACCCTCCTTCACGCTTTGTTCATGAGAAATCAGAAAACTTTGGCAGTGATAAACAAAGGAGATTAAGAGGATGTGATCGTCCTCATTCGGGAGCCGTTCCTCGAAAGTTGTCCATCTCAAGAAGTGATTGAGTTGTCTGCTAGCATTCGTTGACGAAACATGCATGATCTAAAAATTATTATTATTATTACCTCTGTTTTAAAACCAAGAGCTCTGGTACATGTTTTGTCTTTGTTTCCGACTACGGGTTTTCAACCTTGCCAACAAAAGCCACGGTTCGAGAGTCTCCACCTTCTTTTAAAGCACCAACTACTGAGAGCATGATTGTCATTCTGAGTGTAATGTGCATTGTCCAGAAGTAGCATTGTCTTTTGCATGATTATGATATCGTTTATTTTGAAATCATTGTATCTAGTCATAACTTAAACCTTGGAGGTGCCCCTGCATTTATGTTTTGCTAAAGGGGGCAAGCGAGATATCACTTTATCATATTTGCACACCATGCTCATTACAAATCTATTTGATGTTTCAGTATCATATTGTAAAACTTTCAGTTCTTTGTGAATTTCTCATGAGGCAACTTAATTACTACAGATTCATTGTCTCAATAAGCTTTTGTCATGTGACTATGAAAAAGTCCTATATGGTTAATAGCATGTCACCACAGAAATTATTCTTGTTATCATTTACCTACTCGAGGACGAGCAGGAATTAAGCTTGGGGATGTTGATACGTCCAAAACGTATCTATAATTTCTGCTTGCTCCATGCCTCTTTTGGGTGATATTGCTATGATATTTATACACTTCCATACACTTTTGATCATATTTGGACTAACCTATTAACTCAGTGCACCCCAGTGCCAATTTCTGTTTTCTGCTGTTTTTGTATTTCAGGTTTTCCCATTACGAAAACTGCCAGAAAAATTCCGGAAAAAATATATAAAAAATCAGCGTTCCGGAAGCTTCCTTGCGGCCAAAGTAGGGCCAGAGGGGGGCCACAGGGGCTCCAGGCGGCCCCCCTCCTGGCCGCGCCGGGGGGCGCCTGGGCCCCCCTGACCTCCGCTGATGCCCCCCTTTGGCATATATTTACACCGCGTCGAGGAAACCCTGATTCCGGACCCCTTTTCTCCAGACGCAATCCCGATCTCTGCCGCCATCGCCATCAAGCTTCGGGGGACCAGAATTCCTGTGCCGGCACCCTGCCGGGACGGGGAAGTGCCCCCGGATTCATCTCCATCGACGTTGCTTCCTCCCTCCATGATGCGGGAGTAGTTCCTCCTCGGGGCTGAGGTTTCTACGAGTAGCTATGTGGTCAATTCTCTCTCCCATAATGTGATCTTCGTTGTGATCATAGGCTATGTTAATCTAGGGTGATCCCATGATATTTCCCCTTCCTCTATGTATTGGATTGATGTACTCACTTGTCTTTATCTAGTATAATCCCCGAGACCAAGGTGACAGCGGTCTATTGGACATGGATTAGAAAAATATTTTCATGAGTGATTTCCTCTCTTGTGTGTTGATTGAAGATTGAGAGTCTCTTGGTGCTTGTCTTTGACTATCCTTTAGATATGTTGTGGTGATTGTGGGACTCTCTTTGGATGGCCGCGGTGACATTGGGAAATCCTTAGATTGAGAACTACGAACTTTGAGGTGTGCTTTTGTAGCCCTACATAATTCTCGTCCTCTCTTGACCACGAAGGAATGACCTCCGGGTGCGTCTCCATTGCATGTTTTATGAGAAATATCATGTGATTCGATTATGTTAATGTTGTTGGGAGTTGCCTCTAGTGAAAGTATGATCCCTAGGCCTTGTTTCCACCATTGCAATATCATTTGTGCTCACGTTTACCACTTGTTTGCTTGCTGCACTTTTTATTACAGATTTATATTACTTTGTTTTGCCATCCATATCACTTGCCATTTAACATCTCTTCGCCGAACTAGTGCACCTATACATCTAACAAGTGTATTAGGTGTGTTGGGGACACAAGAGACTTCTTGTATCTTAGTTGCAGGGTTGCTTGAGAGAGACCATCTTCAACCTCTACTTCCCTGAGTTCGATAAACCTTAGGTCATCCACTTGAGGGAAATTGCTGCTGTCCTACAAACCTCTGCGCTTGGAGGCCCAACATAGTCTACAAGTGTAGAAGCGTGTGTAGACATCAGCCGGCACCCTGCCGGGACGGGGAAGTGCCCCCGGATTCATCTCCATCGACGTTGCTTCCTCCCTCCATGATGCGGGAGTAGTTCCTCCTCGGGGCTGAGGTTTCTACCAGTAGCTATGTGGTTATCTCTCTCTCCCATGATGTGATCTTCGTTGTGATCATAGGCTATGTTAATCTAGGGTGATCCCATGATGTTTCCCCTTCCTCTATGTATTGGATTGATGTACTCACTTGTCTTTATCTAGTATAATCCCCGAGACTAAGGTGACAGCGGTCTATTGGACATGGATTAGAAAAATATTTTCATGAGTGATTTCCTCTCTTGTGTGTTGATTGAAGATTGAGAGTCTCTTGGTGCTTGTCTTTGACTATCCTTTAGATATGTTGTGGTGATTGTGGGACTCTCTTTGGATGGCCGCGGTGACATTGGGAAATCCTTAGATTGAGAACTACGAACTTTGAGGTGTGCTTTTGTAGCCCTACATAATTCTCTTCCTCTCTTGACCACGAAGGAATGACCTCCGGGTGCGTCTCCATTGCATGTTTTATGGGAAATATCATGTGATTCGATTATGTTAATGTTGTTGGGAGTTGCCACTAGTGAAAGTATGAAGCCTAGGCCTTGTTTCCACCATTGCAATACCATTTGTGCTCACGTTTACCACTTGTTTGCTTGCTGCACTTTTTATTACAGATTTATATTACTTTGTTTTGCCATCCATATCACTTGCCATTTAACATCTCTTCGCCGAACTAGTGCACCTATACATCTAACAAGTGTATTAGGTGTGTTGGGGACACAAGAGACTTCTTGTATCTTAGTTGCAGGGTTGCTTGAGAGAGACCATCTTCAACCTCTACTTCCCTGAGTTCGATAAACCTTAGGTCATCCACTTGAGGGAAATTGCTGTTGTCCTACAAACCTCTACGCTTGGAGGCTCAACATAGTCTACAAGAGTAGAAGCGTGTGTAGACATCAACCGTGTCCGCGGTAATGGACTTCTGGGTTACCTTTACAGTTCATAGACAAGTGAAAGTGGATACTCTAAAACACGCAAGTTAAGCGTGAGTGCTATGGATGGCCTTCTCGTAGGGAGACGGGAGTGGATCCATAGTGGTGTATTGATTGGTGAATATGTGGACTCGTGTGCGCCACCTCAAAAGAGTTACTTGCAGTCGTAGTTCAGGATAGCCACCGAGTCAAAGCTGGCTTGCTGCAGTCCAACTCCACCACCCCTTTGTTGATACTGATGCATATGTAGCTAGTTCTGATGTAAGTCTTGCTGAGTACCTTGTACTCACGTTTGCTTAAATTATGTTTTTTGCAGAGAGACTTCAGTCTCACTAGTGGTTCTGCGTGGACTTCGACATTTAGCTTGTTACCTCAGCTACGATCTTGTACCCTTGGGAGGGTCTTGTAGATAGTCAGGCTCCTCAGCCTTTTTCATTTGTAATTGTCTGTACTCAGACATGTTATGCTTCCGGTGCCTGTATGCTCTGTATGTTGGGTCATGTGACCTCTGTTTGTAATAAATGCTATGATGGCTCTTCTGGGCCTTTATGTATATGAGTTGTTGAGTTATGTTGTGATGCCATGTTGTACAGCACATACCTGCATGTTATGCATACGTGTAATGTGTATTGCTATGTGTGGGATCCGACACCTAGTTGTTTACCCTTGGTAGCCTATCTTATAGGGAAATGTCTCCTAGTGCTTCCACTGAGCCTTGGTAGCTTGCTACTGCTCCGGAACACTTAGGTTGGCCGGCATGTGTCCTTCTTCGTTCCTGTGTCTGTCCCTTAGGGGAAATGTCACGCGTTGTTCCTTTAAGTCCTTGTAGCTTGCTACGACTTGGGTTCATACGTTGATGACCGACACATTCGTTGCTGGGTCATGTATGCCTGTCTCTGTAATTTAGTGCCACTTTTGGTTTATAACTAGTCGTATCGGCCCGGGTTCTCTATCATATGGATGCTAGCGGAATTACCATATACGGGTGCCAAAATGCGCAAACGGTCCCGGGCCAAGTAAGGTGGCACCCGTGGGGATACCGTGAGTGAGGCCGCAAAGTGATATGGTGTGTTATAGGCTAGACCTGTGTGACTTAGGATCGGGGTCCTGACAGCTTTGGTATCAGAGTCTGACTACCTGTAGTATTAGTAAGCCAAACTGGTCGAAATCGTGTCTAGAAATTCTTTGGTTGTGTAAGGGAATTGTTTGTGGAAGGGAACGTAAGGCTCTTTTTACTCCTTTACCCTATGACCTTCTGATCTGAGTCACCTTCTTCTTTCTACGGGGATTAAGAAACTAGGATTCTCATTCTATTTATCAGGATCACGTTAATGTGGATTCAACTCTCTGTTCAGTCTCAAGTACTTCTGGTTGATAAAATGTTGGTCTCAGAACCTTGACATTATGATGTTAAGTGGTTATGCTTCCTTTTTTATTATATCTCAAAATCTTTTGAGCATTTACAGCCGTTATGCTGTCCGAGTCATCCCAGGTTTCTAATAGTCTAATGCATTTGCAAATCTTTCCTTCATGTTCCCGATGTTCCTTTGGGTCAGACTAAGCACACTAGTCAGTGTGTTGAGGTACTATGTTACCTCGACATATATGTTGGAGTTATTATTATGACCCTAGGTGTCTAGAGTATCACCTAGTAATCTAGCCATGTATTGTGTTCCCAGCATGATCATTCTGGCCATCATTCTCGAAAGCATCCCGTGATGCCATTTAGTTCGTAGGCATTCTACTCCTCGGTTCATGAACCCAAGATCCACCCTACTACCTCCTGTCGTTAGTGTTTGTTTGTTCCTTTAGGATATTAGTAACCTGGTGATAACCCTCGAGGTCCGTGGTTATCGTTCTTCCAATACCATGAACCATCATGGCAGAAGTTCTTCTGAACCAAAAGATCACAACCAGAGTGCTCTTGAGTAGTACTCCATTCATACTATGACTCTGCCAGTCCTACCTTTCTGCATGGGTTATCCGGAAGATATATGTTGAACTAGTTCGACATACTAACCTATGCACCCACAACTCAGAAAGTTATATGTTCCTTTGAGTTGTCCCCCTTTAGTTGTATTATGACCCCCGTCTATCAGCTGATAGTCAAGAGTAGTTGTGCATTCGTGTTCATCGATGCCTTTTACTCTTGTGGTCCATCAATCCATTCTATTTTGGCATGACTAGGAGAAACAAACTCCAGTACCTTATCCATATCCAGGATTGGGTCAAAGAAGTTGTACTTCGCAGATGAAGAATGCTACTCCAGCTTCTAATCTGTTATATCATGGAGTATTACCATCCTTATGTCAAGAATGTCATGGAAATGGCACAACCTCCTATGAACTCTTGATATAGTGATACCTCTCGCCATCATCATTCATTCTCGGTCTCCTTGTTATTGTAACTGGAATACTGAAAAGTGAATCATGATGTGTGAAATCAATACTCCTAGCAACTCCGTTGCTTGGTAGTTAATGGACGATAATTTCATTCTTAGCATGATGGTTACCGAATCATCATTCTAAGATTGATCGTGCTACCTAGTACTTATTTCTGGTGCACCCTCCGATCAATGAGTTAGGATTGTGTCAATCTCTCGCTCTTTTGATCATATCGTCTTGCCCTGAAAAGCAAGATTGTTCTCGAGCTTCTTAACATATCGGTGGTTCGTGATTTTCCGAATATCTTCTCGGAAGTATTACCAGGTTGTTCCCTGACCGCTATGTTGAGTCATGATCAAGTTGGTTTTCTTATAAACCACCCCTTCTCCAAGAATCTGTGTTGGATACCCTGAACTACTTGGTTAAGCTAAATAACAACTTGGAGAGCTGGAAGATAAAAGCTTGCCTGACTTCGTTCCTTCCAAGGGATATCTTTGTGTGCTATGTGTTGAAGAAAGATGATATCTTCATTGATTGATCCCCGTGGTCAATTGTTGGATCTATTGTCTTATTCAACCTTTGATTTAAGTGTGGGATATCCTCAAATCAAATCATAACCAACGATGTTCGTAATGTTGCCTTACTCGTGGTTAACCCCTCGAGCATACACCATTACATCCTTTGGTCTGACCAATGTTATCACCGTGCTCACTTAATTGTGGAATTCCATCTATATGGAAACCTGGATGAATTATTGTTGAGCCCATCAACAAACATCCTTATCTTCTCCATGATTTTGTAGGACGTTAAGCTAGTGTTGGAAACTTTGTAAGCATTGCCTTCGTGTCCAGTTCATGAGGTATATGTTGGATGAGATAAGAGACTTTCCCTAATTCATGTGTAATTGATGTAAGTGGCCACCGTGAGTTCGAGAAAGTTGTTTTGCTTCCTCCGGAATCATCCCAAGTCAGTCATGCACATGCGAAGTATACTATGGCTTGAGAGATTAGCTACCTCCATCCCATCGGTATTCCCTAGCACACCAAGCCACTGATTGATTTGTTCAAGGAGAAGAAGCTTCTTCTTAAGAGCCAGACTTATGCAAGGACTTCGTTATCCGCGATGATGGTTCCCAACCTGGACTCGATAGTGTTTTATCATAAGACTACTACGTGGTCATGCTTGTCTTGGACAACGTGTTCACAGGTTTGTAGCAGAACCAACTCATGTTTTGGAGCTTACTACCGTAGTCCATTTCCCGAGAATCTCGCAACATCATCTCGTCGACTTGTGTTGCAAACTTTCATTTTTTCTTTCTAGACTCGATGAGTCTGAATTATTCTGACACCAACCAGATCTGAATCTCTGGCAGATATGATGGTTGGAGCATTTTCCAAGAACTATAATAATGGTCTCTTGATAACCGGTAAAGTGGATATCGTGGCCAACACACCTAGCCGGAAGGCCTATTATTGTAATTTCTTGGTTGAAGAAGTTGACCACCTCCCTATAGGGATTTCGTAGAATTTACTCCCTAGCTGTCCCTTATGGATTTTGTGTCTCCGAAGTCCGACCTTTTACTTGATGTTCTAGATATCAAACCATATCTAAAATGGGTTGCGCTAGCACATCAAGGAGAACATTAGAAGCGGAGTGCTAAATGTCTCTCGGTCGATCATCCAGATTTTGCCCCTTCGACTCCGCTAAGGTGAAATCTGAGAAAGTGTTATCTTCCTTTGCATATGTATCGTCCATCGCTATTCATCATGGTCATATGTTGTGTTGTCAGCACCATTGGCACGGATAATGGCAAAACCTTGATGATGATGGAAATGCTCAAGTTCTTGAGAGCACGCACAAGCACTAGGTGTTATCACTGGCACTAAACCGGATTGCTCCCAGTGTTCTTGGTTATACTATAACCTCTCAAGGAGTAGATGCACTCTCTACTGTTGGGTTTTTCCCAGTTACCAGAATCATTCCCAGCATTTGCATTTTGATCCGAGCTTGCACCGCTAATGTGCCATTTTACGATGGGTTCCGTCCATTTCCGATGATAAGCAAAATCATTCCTTATGTTATCTTCAACAAGGTAGTCCACATCATCCATTTTGGCCCGAGAATGTCATTCTTTTGAACTCCGTCAAACAATCGATTGTGATTTGCCTCCGGCTAGTATAGAGAGTTTCAATGATCTCTATATCAAAAGTAATTCTTTTTGCCACTTAAGGGGATAATTCTATGAGTCACCTTCTCTAAGGTGCCCCGTCTGGTGATATCGATCACCATATTCTTAGGTGTGGAATTCGTTGCCTACCAAGTGAACCTTCATCATTTGTTTCCCTCCATCCCTTTGGATGTGTGTTCCGCGTCTCAGCTCAAGAGATGTTTCAACGTCTCACTCCATGAGTTGATCTTGAGTTGCTCGATCTTTCACAAGATCAATTACCGCGGAGTTTCTTTCATCGTCACTATTTTGGACAAAGGCCTCGAAAGCAAGGATGTCAAGATCAACATGATGCAAGAAATCAACATTCATATGAAGGACACCTGGATCGTGAAGATTGTGTTAGTTGCGTCCCCCCCACCTTCATCTTACCCTATGCTTGAATCTCGGGACGAGATTCTTGTTTAGTGGCGGTGAGTTGTCACATCCCTAGTTCTGGTCTACTCTGGTCTAGTTAGTCTTGTGTGCATCATGTTTAAATTTCTCTTAAACCTGAAATGGGGTTTGCCTAAACCCTAGTATCAAAGGAATTCACTAGGTTCAACTAAAATATTTTTTAGTAAATCCAAATGGCTTTCAAAAATGTTCATCATAGATGGAAAATACTGTAAACAGTAACCAGAGGTGAAGCACATTTTTCCATGACATATTTGGGCTCTGAATTAAATCATACTCTATTTGCATTTGGGCATTTAAATGCTATAAAATATTTTAAATGCACAAATAATCATAAACTAAAATGTTTACTGTTGGATTTATTCTAAACAGTAGCCATGATTAGTTTCATGATTTTTGGAAATTCCCTGGCATTTTTAATAAAGCCCTAAAGTCTACAGAAAATAGAAAACAGAAACAGTTTAGTAAGAGAGTGAGAGAGAGAAGAGTTACCTGGCCCAAGCTTACCTCGCGGCCCAGCTGGTGGCCCAGCCCACCACCGCTGCCAGTCATCTCCCTTCTCTCGCCAGGAGGACGAGAGACGCGTGCCGGCGCCTGCAGCCACACGCCGTGGCCACCTCCTACCTCTCTGCCTGTCTCCTCGTCGCCCTGAGGTTGCCACGCACCTCCCTGCCTCTCTCTGTCACTCTTCCTCGCTCTCTCTCCCTTCTCCTAGCTCTCTCCCCCGCACCACCGAACACGCCCGTCGCCGCCGCCCGTCGTTGACACGGCCACCGCCTCTCCCTCACCCCCTGGAGCTGCCCACGAGCTCTGCGGCGTCGTCCTCGACCCTCTCACCAAGCCACGCTCCGCCGGACGACCTGGAGCCTCGCTAATGCCACCGTTTCCGCCCTCGGGTGCCGGCGATCCCCGCCGTCGTTTCGTCGGACCCCGTGCCTCCCCTGCCTCGCTACCAGTGCCAGAAGAACCGTGGTGAGCCTCGATTTCATTTCCCCCATGCCCCGTCGCCTATCTCGTCCCCTAGCCGCATCAACCACCGGAGCCGAGCGCTCCTCGCCGCCGGCCATGTCGCCGCCATGGCTGGGGCCGTGCTAGCACACGCCCGAGCTCACCACTGCACTCAGTGCACTCCCAGGAGCCCAACGCGCCTACCAGTTCTTCCTCCCGTGCTCCCTAGCGCTGCGCCCGCACGTGCCCGAACTCCGGCCGCCGCGGATGTGCTCGCCGCCATCGATTCCGGCCACCCCAGCTGCTGCTTCTTGCCCCGTTGGATGCGCAAAAGCCTACACGTCATGTAGATGCCCTCTGCCGTTACTTTGGTCACCGGAACAGTGATTCCGAGCCGCGCCGCCGTCCTGGCTCTCGCTGGCGGCGAGTCGCCGATGGGTTTGACCACCTTTGACCACGGCTGGACCCCCCCCCC
>LR738710.1:203945066-204004495 GCA_902687465.1 Secale cereale
CCCCCCCCCCCCCCGTGTCACTGCCATGTGAGGCCGGCGTCTGACTTAATTAGTTTAGATTTTTAGTTAAGTTTTAATTGCTGTCATTAGCTTAATTAGACAATGACAGGTGGGCCCAAAGCCCTGCTAATTTGAGTTTAGTGCTAATTTGCAATTAGTTAACCCTTTGACTCACTAACAAGCGGGCCCCACTGGTCAGGTTTGACCCTGGCCGTCCTGTTGACTTGCTGACGTCACACAGACGTCATGCTGACGCAGTAATGTTTTCTGGAATTTAAAATAAATCTTAAATGATTTATTTATTTCAAAAAATAGCCAAAACTTCTAAAAATCACAGAAAATAATCTATAACTCCAATGAAAATAATTTATATATGAAAAATAATCAGAAAAAATCAAGGAATCTGTTTATGGCATTTTCATGCATGTTTGAGCAAGTTAAACCTGCTGATCAGGTCAGAACAATTAAATGGCATTTGAATAAACACATATGGAGTTTGAATTTGAACCTTTGGTTCAAACCAACTTCATTTAATATGGTTGCTAGTTGCATTAGCCCAATCAACAGCATATTGCCATGTCATGATCATGCATCATATCGTAGCATTGCATTGATTGTGTTCTCTGTTGTTTGCCGGTGTTTGTCCCCTCTCAGTAGACGTTGTTCCGACGATGTGATCGATGACACTAATGAAGACACAGTGCTATCTTCAGAAGTGCCACGCAAGCAAAACCCCTTTGAGCATTCCGATACAATCCCACTCTCTCGATGTTGCTCTCTTTTACTGCATTAGGACAACAACGCTTCAACTGTTACCTGGTGCGGTAGTTGAACCCCTTTCCTCTGCATGACCTGTCATTGCCACAGTAAATAGTTGAAACCCACTAGCATGAGTAGGAGTTGATTGAGCCATGTTGTGCCTACTCATTCATGCTTTCTGGTTATGCCTGCTATTGCTTAGAGTTGTGTCAGGGTTGATTCATCGGGGATGAATTGGAAGGGTGATGAACATGTCCTACTGTGTGTGAGCTAAGTGTGTGAACACGATTTGGTAAAGGTAGCGATGAGAGGCCATGTAGGAGTACATGGTGGGTTGTCTCATTGCAGCCGTCCTCAGGAACTGAGTTCTGTGTTGGTTGATCCATGAACAGCTACTACCACACATTGGGCTCCGGGCGCTCCAAGCTCTCTCGACTTATTAACTACCCTTGTCCTCTGTCGAGGAGTTGCAACTAGTTTCTGGTATTTGTAGTTTACTGGAGGTCGTGCGCAGCGCTGACCCTCGGGTGGGCTGTGACACGGCAGGTACGTGGTCGGGTGTACCGATCGCCCGTTTAGTGACTCGGGAACCCTGTACACATCGTTTGGGGCTATGAGCGACACCCCGGCCGGATCTCCCCACGGATGGAACCCAAATAGGCGATAAACCTGGACTAGGGACTTGTATGGTTAGTCAGGTCGTGGCCGACACCCTCGCTGGGCTTTCGCTTGACGGTTGCCGAGTACATGTCGTGTAAACGACAGTAAGTGGTGAGAGCGTGTGTGAAGAAGTACACCCCTGCAGGGTTATATGTGATCTATTAGAATAGCCGTGTCCGCGGTAATGGACTTCTGGGTTACCTTTACAGTTCATAGACAAGTGAAAATGGATACTCTAAAACACGCAAGTTAAGCTTGAGTGCTATGGATGGCCTTCTCGTAGGGAGACGGGAGCGGATCCATAGTGGTGTATTGATTGGTGAATATGTGGACTCGTGTGCGCCACCTCAAAAGAGTTACTTGCAGTTGTAGTTCAGGATAGCCACCGAGTCAAAGCTGGCTTGCTGCAGTCCAACTCCACCACCCCTTTGTTGATACTGATGCATATGTAGCTAGTTCTGATGTAAGTCTTGCTGAGTACCTTGTACTCACGTTTGCTTAAATTATGTTTTTTTGCAGAGAGACTTCAGTCTCACTAGTGGTTCCGCGTGGACTTCGACGTTTAGCTTGTTACCTCAGCTACGATCTTGTACCCTTGGGAGGGTCTTGTAGATAGTCAGGCTCCTCAGCCTTTTTCATTTGTAATTGTCTGTACTCAGACATGTTATGCTTCCGATGCCTGTATGCTCTGTATGTTGGGTCATGTGACATCTGTTTGTAATAAATGCTATGATGGCTCTTCTGGGCCTTTATCTATATGAGTTGTTGAGTTATGTTGTGATGCCATGTTGTACAGCACATACTTGCATGTTATGCATACGTGTAATGTGTATTGCTATGTGTGGGATCCGACACCTAGTTGTTTACCCTTGGTAGCCTATCTTACAGGGAAATGTCTCCTAGTGCTTCCATTGAGCCTTGGTAGCTTGCTACTGCTCCGGAACACTTAGGCTGGCCGGCATGTGTCCTTCTTCGTTCATGTGTCTGTCCCTTAGGGGAAATGTCATGCGTTGTTCCTTTAAGTCCTTATAGCTTGCTACGACTTGGGTTCGTACGTTGAGGACCGACACGTCCGTTGATGGGTCATGTATGCCTCTCTCTGTAATTTAGTGCCACTTTTGGTTTATAACTAGTTATGTCGGCCCGTGTTCTCTGTCATATGGATGCTAGCGACACTATCATATACGTGTGCCAAAATGCGCAAATGGTCCTGGGCCAGGTAAGGTGGCACCCGTGGGGATATCGTGTGTGAGACCGCAAAGTGATATGATGTATTACAGGCTAGACCTGTGTGACTTAGGATCGGGGTCCTGACACATAATCCCTCCTCTTTTTGTCCCAAGCAGCATCATCATCAGTGGCCTCTCTTACTGGCTCTGTAGGTCTGATCGGCTGTGGTTTTTCCACCACCCAGTCCACCTCAGCATAGTTAAATGCCATGTCTACTTTCTTCCTACACTCGGTGTAGTTGTCACCTCTGAGTGTCGTAACATCTTTTATGCAACTCATCAAGAGGTACCCTCCTGAAACACAATGGAGTGATGTCATTATAACAATCATATGCATTAATCTAACGTTGGTCAAATTAAACACATAATTGTCTATGCAATTAAATCTATATTATCGTTGGGCAAAATATTAGAAATTAATGCACCTTTAAATTCACTAATAAAACATGATCATGTTATTAATGACGTTGGTCATAAAAAATAACATAACCATATTCATTTTAATAATCACTTTAAACATGCTCTTAAAAAACTTAATACTTTTATTTTCTTTATAAAAGAGCACTATTAATTTACGCGGCGGAAAACACAAATAAAAAATTCGTGAACTTTTATTTTCTTTATAAAAGAGCACTATTAATTTCTTTTCTGAAAATTTACTATTCTTTGAAAAAAACAAAAAAAATAAATTAGCTGCAGCAAAGCCTTGCGCGCGGCTAAGCTGCGGCCTCGGCCCAGCCGCCCTTGGCTCAGCGCGGCCCACCCGACCAGCGGCGCCCGCAGCTGCTGGGCTCAGCCCAGCGCGCGTGGCTTCCCCCGCCGCTGCCGCTCGCACCTCTTTCGGCCCAAAAAGCCCACTGTGGCGCTAGGGTTTTAATCCCAGCCGTCCATCGTGATCGGACGACCCAGCGCCGTTCTCGCTCGAACAAAACTGAGCGAGCGAGGGATCGACCGAAACCCTCGGTCACTTCTCTCCTTCCCCCGGCGCCGCTCGCTCCTCTCTCGATCGAAAACTGCGGAGCAGTGGGGACTGCCACCGCGCCGCGCGCGGACTCTCCCTTCCCTACGCGCCGCGCGAGCCCCTTTTTTTCGCTTTCGCCCGCACGCAGCTGTCTCTGTCCAGGTCGCCGGGCCAGCGCGCCGGCGACGGCGTCAACGACCACCGTGCCGCGCCGCTCCGCTCTTTTCTTTCTCCTTTCGCCACCTCTTCTCCCCATCCACCGAATCCAGTGGCAGAGAGAGGCTAGTGAGGCGCGACGGAGCCGTTCCCTGCTCCCCTGTGCGTCCGGCGACGATCCGTGGCGCCGTTGCCTTCCCTTCGCCGGTGATGCGTTTCCCTTAGCGGAAGCGCGTCGCCGTCGAACGGCGTGGCTGCGGTGCCCCTTTTCCCTTTGCAAGGTGTGTTCTTCTTTCGAACGGCTCGGCTTGCCGATGCTCGTCCGGATCGAGAGGAACGGCGCAGCCTTGCGGCGGCGCTACTTTTTCCGTTGAGGATTCATTCTTTGCCCTGTCTAAGGTTCTTGGGGGAGGAGATTTCTTTTTTCTTTCTCTGTTTTTCCTTTGTACCGAAATCAATCTAGATCCTAGACAGTCTGATACCATTGATAGACCCGTGGATCGCTAGGCTAGATCAGATCCGGCACACCTACCTTCTGCCTGTCTGAATGAGCTCGATTCAGCCGCCATGGTGGCGTTGTGGCGGTGATTACAGTGAGATGGCGAGGTGGTGGCGGTGCTTCCGGTCACCACTGCGAAAACCCTATATCAGAAGTGATTGTCGGTGGGGTGTGCGGCTTGCGACGAACCTCGTGTTGCGAGCCGCCGGCCCCCACCTCTTTATATAGCGCAATGTGACAGGGATTCGCCAGCCATAGTGGGCTGGGCGCCCCCGATCAGGGCGCAGATCTAAGGGCCCGATGGGCCGTTTGCCCCACGCGGAGGAGATCAACCTAACAAACGCATCTAACAATATCAATTTGGCATTGTGAATGTTGATACTTTTTTCTATAAATTTGGTCAAAGTAGACATACTTTGTCTTCGGATAAAACTTATATGCGGACTAAAAAGGGCCGGTAGTAGTATAAAGAATAATTTGATTGATAATGAGGGGTGGTATGGTAGCAAACAAAAAAATTACTGTGCAAACCAAGAACATGTTCTGGAGATAGATCATAGGTTTATCATGAGAAGCGTGATCCTGTGGTGAAAAAAATTGGTTGTCGACCTGCCTCCTCCTTGTGGATCCCACAAACAGTTCGTCCAAGGGATGCAAGTGCAAAGGTATCCGCGTGCGTATTGCTAGATCTAATCGACCTTGGGGTGACATCTAGGGAGGAAGATCGTATTGCTAGATCCAATCACGTAACCTTAGGGTGTGTTTGGTTGCGTTCTCATCTCAACATAGTTGTTCCCTTTTCGTGCATGCTCATCTTAGCACCCCTCTTCATGCATGCTCTCTTCATGTATGCTCCTAGTGTATTTGTGTTGAACTAGTGTGGACTCACGCACCCTTCATACACTCTACCAAACACTCAAAAATGAGCCGAGAAGGGAACTATTGCCCTCATGCACCCTTCATACACCCTACCAAACACACCCTTAGTGTGAAGTGGAGACGGCTAGTTTTTCTTTTTCTTTTGAGAAATGTGGAGACGGCTAGTTGTCTTTTTCTTAGAAATGTGGAGACGGCTAGGTTAAAACTGCATCTTAGATGGGTCAACACTTGAGCCCTATTTTTACTCTAGGACTTAGGCTGCCCGTAATGGGAGTATCATAGGTAGTATCATGCATGCGAACTAAGCAATTTTGATGAGGTGACATGAAATTAAATGAAGAAAGAGAGGATTGAGTATCATATCATGATACCGTATCATATTAAATGATGTACTACTTTGTGTCATGCTTGTCAATAAATGTACTACTCTATGATACCAACATATGATACTATGCATTATGGATGTACTATCATACATTAGTATCATAGCATGACACTATAACATGATACTTTCCATTACAACCAGCCTAAACAATGATCAGTCAAAGACGATCTGAGTGGTTTGTCTTAAGTCAAATTATTTGAGTTTGACCTCAATTTATATAATTTAAAGGTACATTAATATCTAGTCAATGGGAGGATGTTCATGAAACAATCGATAAGCTCAAACAGGGTGTTGGTTGGGTTGTGAGTTGTGGAAAAGTTATTATGGGTTGTGAGCTGTGAAAAAATTGTGATGTAGTAAAAGCTATTGTGAGTTGGGTTGCTATTTGGTAAATTGACTGTCTGAGCTGTAGCTTTCTAGTAAAATGTCCGAAATATGCTGATATGCTGAGAGGGTGTTTATGTAATCGTATAATTATAATAGTCTAATCTAGACCCATTTCATTGTTTTGGAGGTATTGTAGGTGTGTATGGATATGATATGTATACACGTTTGGAGGTAACTAGATAATGATAATTGTGGACTAACAAAATATCAAATATAATATTAATCGTTCATATATGATCATCAACACATCTATATACCTAATCGAAATGAGTGGTTTGTTCCCGCAAAAAAAAGAATTGAGTGGTCTCTTGCAATATATGACTGTTCACGACCAAATCAATGTATGAATAGCTAGAGAGAGATCTGGCTGGTTGCGATTATAGGTAGGTCTAGAGAGCGAAACTACCTCTGAAAAATTCAAATATTCTTCAAGTGAATTGGCCTATAAGCCTCGCGGCTTCATATGCGATAGGTTCAACTGAACCAGAGTACATGAGGGAAAACAAGAGAAGAGACACAACCGAAAATACACACCCACACGTGCGCGCACACGCACCTAGCTGACCCCTTGAAAGACCCGCCAAGGAAAGGGCACATAGGGAAAAGAAGGCCTTTCGACGATCCAAAGCCGAACACACTACCACAACCGACCACCATCACAAATCTCATCAGCACAACTAGCAAGGAGGAGAACCTCAACTTACATCTTCATCTGACCAAGCAAGGAGACAAGCCTTGAATGTTGGTTGTCTGGTCGCCACCCAACAATACCCCTTAGAGGTAGAGGTGTCATATGGCAACGAGGTGATCCATCGAGTAGGATAACGACCCCGCTAACCCGGCTTCGGATGAAAATCAGACCTATTCCGACGCATGGCTGAACCAAGATTTCGAAGACAGAGGACCACCTCCTCACCAACAAAGCACCACCACCACCGTCAAACACGTAGCAAGCAACCACCACATAGACCAACCGAGCCGAACCCAGATCATGCCTTCAAGAAGGGATGCGACGCAAAATGCGCCACCATCGCCGGCTCGGGCAGGAGGAGGGCTTTCGCCCAAGTGAGCAGACCACCTCCAAAAAGCATCAATTGATCGCGGAGCACTGCTCCTTGCACCACCACGGAGAAGGGCCGCTGCAGCCCCGCCGTCACACATGACCAGATCCGGGTCACAACAGGCTAGATCCGGAAGGATCGAACTTGCCCCCGCTGCTCCCCACCGGATCCGAGCCAAGCCAAAGTCAGTAGGCATGCCGCACACGCCAGCTCCGCCAGAAGGCAGCACTGCATAGCCAGAGCAGACGGCAGCGCCGCGGGGAAGGGCAGGCGCCACCACCCCGTGCCTCGCAGAGCAACTTTCGCTGAACCGCTCTGAGATGAGTCGAGCAGCCATCCCCGACACCGACTGGGCGCCAACATAGTAGGGAGATGCGGATTCGGGGAAGGCCAGCGGGAGGGAGCCGCAAGCGCATCCAGCCCATCGTCCCCAACCACCACTAGCACAAGTTGTGCGCGTCAGAGTCACACCGGACCGCCCGCCATCACACGGAGCTCCCACGACTTGTGAACGCTCTGCACGAGGAACCACAACTCGCAAGTGCCAGATATGTGCGAGCTTTGCCCGGTAGGAGCTATTCGCGGCGGCAGGGGGTGGGAGTAGCGGGAGGGTGGTTCGGCCGGGGGCGAGGGTTCCCCGCCCTAGCCGCCCACTCTAATGTTCTTTATGTGATAATAGAGAAACTTGTCAACACTTCTTTTTCTTCTTATGTTTGGTGGCCAGAGTGGCTTGGCCACACGGTTGGTCGGTGCTTGGCACCGAATTGTGCACCAACAACATCTGGTTCTACTCTTGGTGTTTATCTTTTTGTCTGAAGGCAAAAGATTTTATACAGCTGGTCTTGCTGCTATTTATTGTGCCATTTGTAGCTGTTGAAATCATGCTGCCTTTGAATTTAAACATCCTAGAAGATGAATGTGTTTTCATACTTTGGTATGCTATCCCAAGGTACGTTTTGCCCCTCCTTTTGTGTTGTCTAGTTATTGTATTGTGCCCCCTACGTGGGTTGTTGCTGAGATTTTTGAACTTGTTTCGTGCCAGTGGGTTTTCACCCCCATGGTAGATACCTTGAATGCGAGCATTTATAGTGGGTTTGTAACAGTGTGTTGAACTCGCTTCTTCCCTTTCTTGTCTCTTAAAATTGGATGGATGGTACTCCCTCTGTTTTTTCTTAGATTGCATATAAGATTTGATCATAAAGTTTGACTAGCTTTGTAGGAAAAGGTTGAAGTAAATATGCCCTAGAGGCAATAATAAAGTTGTTATTTATATTTCCTTGTATATCATGATAAATGTCTTTTATTCATGCTAGAATTGTATTGACCGGAAACTTGATACATGTGTGAATACATAGACAAAACAGAATGTCCCTAGTATGCCTTTACTAGACTAGCTCGTTAATCAAAGATGGTTATGTTTCCTAACCATAGACATGTGTTGTCATTTGGTCAACGGGATCACATCATTATGAGAATGATGTGATGGACAAGACCCATCCGTTAGGTTAGCAATATGATCCTTTAATTTTTCTGCTATTGCTTTCTTCATAACTTATACATGTTCCTATGACTATGAGATTATTCAACTCCCAAATATCGAAGGAACACCTTGTGTGCTATCAAACATCACAACGTAACTAGGTGATTATAAATATGCTCTACAGGTGTCTTCGAAGGTGTTTGTGGTGTTGGCATAGATCGAGAATAGGATTTGTCACTCCGAGTGTCGGAGAGCTATCTCTGGGCCCTCTCGGTAATACACATCGTACTAAGCCTTGCAAGTAAACGACTAATGAGTTAGTCACGAGATGATGTATTACAGAACGAGTAAAGAGACTTGTCGGTAACAAGATTGAACTAGGTATGATGATACGGAAGATCGAATCTCGGGTAAGTAACATACCGATGACAAAGGGAACAACGTATGTTTTATGCGGTTTGACTGACAAAGATCTTCGTAGAATATGTAGGAGTCAATATGAACATCCAGGTTCTGCTATTTGTTATTGACCGGGGATGTGTCTCGGTCATGTCTACATAGTTCTCGAACCCGTAGGATCCACATGCTTAACATTCGATGACGATCGGTATTATGAGTTTATGTGTTTTGATGTACCGAAGGTAGTTCGGAGTCCTGGATAAGATCACAGACATGACAAGGAGTCTCGAAATATTCGAGACAAAGATTGATATATTGGACGACTATATTCGGACACCGGAAGTGTTCCGGAGAAGTTTCGGATAAAACCGGAGTGCCGGAGGGTTACCGGAACCCCCCGGAGGAACTAATGGGCCACATGGGCCTTAGTGGAGAGAGAGAGAGAGAGAGAGGGGCGGCTAGGGCAGGCCGCGCGCCCCCTCCCCCTTGGGTCCGAATTGGACTAGGGAAGGGGGGCGGCGCCCCCCTTTCCTTCTGAAGGAAATATGCCCTAGAGGCAATAATAAAGTTATTAATTATTTCCTTATATCATGATAAATGTTTATTATTCATGCTAGAATTGTATTAACCGGAAACTTAATACATGTGTGAATACATAGACAAAACAGAGTGTCCCTAGTATGCCTCTACTAGACTAGCTCATTTATCAAAGATGGTTATGTTTCCTAGCCATATATATGAGTTGTCATTTGATCTACGGGATCACATCATTAGGAGAATGATGTGATGGACAAGACCCATCCATTAGCTTAGCACTATGATCGTTTACTTTTACTGTTATTGCTTTTTTCATGACTTATACATGTTCCTATGACTATGAGATTATGCAACTCTAGAAAACCGGAGGAACACCTTGTGTGATATCAAACGTCACAACATAACTGGGTGAATATAAAGATGCTCTATAGGTGTCTCCGAAAGTGTTCATGGTGTTGGCATAGATCAAGAATAGGATTTTTCACTCCGAATGTCGGAGAGGTATCTCTGGGCCCTCTCGGTAATGCACATCATAATAAGCCTTGCAAGCAAATGACCAATAAGTTAGTCACGAGTTGATGTATTACGGAACGAGTAAATAGACTTGCCAGTAATGAGATTGAACTAGGTATTGAGATACCGACGATCGAATCTCGGGCAAGTAACATACCGATGACAAAGGGAACAATGTATGTTGTTATGTGGTTTAACCGATAAAGATCTTCGTAGAATATGTAGGAACCAATATGAGCATCCAGGTTCCGCTATTGGTTATTAACCGGAGATGTGTCTTGGTCATGTCTACATAATTATCGAACCCGTACGTACGCACGCTTAATGTTTGATGACGATCGGTATTATGAGTTTATGAGTTTTGATGTACCGAAGGTAGTTCGGAGTCCCAGATGAGATCGGGGACATGATGAGGTGTCTCGAAATGGTCGAGACGTAAAGATCGATATATGGACGACTATATTCGTACATCGGAAAGGTTCCGAGTGATTCGGGTATTGTTCGGAGTACCCGAGAGTTACGGGAATTCGCCGGGGAGTATATGAGCCTTATTGGGCTTTAGGGGGAAAAGAGAGAGGAGGATGCGCGCCCCACAAGGCTTAGTCCGAATTGGACTAGGGGGAGGGGTTGCGCCCCCTCCTTCCTTCTCTTCTCTTTTCCCTTTCCTTCTCTCATACTCCTACTACTTGGAAGGGCTCCTAGTTCTACTAGCAAAGGGGGAATCCTACTCCCGGTGGGAGTAGGACTCCCCTAGGCTGCGCCATAGAGAGGGCCGACCCTCCTCCTCCTCCACTCCTTTATATACGGGGTTGGGGGGCACCCCATGGACACACAAGTTGATCAGTTGATCTCTCCCAACCGTGTGCGGTGCCCCGCTCCACCATAATCCACCTCGGTCATATCGTAGCGGTGCTTAGGCGAAGCCCTGCGTCGGTAACTTCATCAACTCCATCACCACGCCAACGTGCTAACGAAACTCTCCCGTGAAGCTCAACTGGATCAAGAGCTCGTGGGATGTAACACCCCGAGAATCATGCTACAGTAATCCTAACCTAATGATGTCATGTCACCCCGTTAGTAAAGCTTAATTGCCTTGGTTAAAAATCAAACACAAAGTCAAATTCATTCATAAGTGAATTTCAAAATTTCACAAACATGAAAACTAAAATGTTCATCATGTGGAAATTATTCATTTGTTAATATTGGTGGTGAACCAACTTTTTCTAAAAGTATTTTAATGCCTTGAAACATTTAAACAGTGGTTATTCCTTCCCGAGCTGCGCCAAGGCTTCCAAGAGGACCTCGTCCTTCCCGAGCACCAGGACGAGCCAGACCGCCCCGCAGCTCTTCAGCATCGTCGTCCTTCCTCGCACGCGCTCATGTGCTTCGCCACTCCCCGAGTCGCCCCCTTGCCCCTGTGAGCTCACCGTCCCCTACTTTCCCATCTTCTTTCGATCCCGTAGTAGCCACCATAGTTGCGCCGCCCGCGCTTGTCTGCGGTCGCATCCGACCACGCCTGCGGTGCTCCCTGTCGTCGCTAGTTATTGCGCCCCGTCCGCGACTCGAACACACCCGCGCGCCCGTGCTCCATGCCAGCACTCTCTGCTCGCGCCGTGAGCCCCGGGCGCGCCTACTGCCGTGGCCCTCTGTCGCTGATGCCCGTCGCTACCGCTGCTCATCACCACGATCGTGCCTGCGTCCCGCGCGCCTTGGCCTCGCGCCAAGCTGACACCCGCCTCTGCGAGTCACCGCACCGTCCGCCCCTAACGCCCCGTCGCCGACCGTCCCGCCTCCAGCCTCCCCTCTGGCTGCCACGACCCCGGCCGCTGCATTGCGTCACCGTTGCCCAGCCGCGGCCTCGCCTGCTCCATTCCATGCCCGGCGCCCGCCGTCCTGAGCCCTGACCCGTGCCCAGTGCCTGCTACTTCCCCCCTGCAGGCCGCCGGCAGCGCCCACCTGGCCGCGCACGTCGGCCATCGCTGTCCCCGCGGCCGCCGAAGCCCCGCTCCCGCCCCTGCCGCCACTAGGCGCAGCTCCGGCCGGCCAGCCTCGTGCGGCCCCGTCCGGTGCGGGTTCGCCCTCCCCGCCGCGCTCCAGCAGCCTCCCTCGCGCCCCAACGGGCTGCGCCCGTATCCAGCCCCGACGGGCATGCACGCCCGCTCCTGGCACCCATTAACCCGAGTGGCCTTTGGGCTACTTACTCGGGGGCCCAGTCCCTTCTATTTTTTTACAAAAAAAGAAAGGATTATAAAAATAATTAAAAATATAATTGTAATAAAATAATATTAATTAATTAATTAGGTAATTAATTAACATGGCTTAATTAGCCTGATGAACTAGGTTAGTCTATTTAAAATTGTTAGTTAATCCGTACCTATGACAGACGGGTCCCACCTGTCAGGTTTGACTAGTGTACTGGTCAGTTGACCTGCTGACGTCATGGTGATGTCATGCTGACATCACCTTTTCACTGTTCTGGATAATGTTTGATTTAAATAATTTAATAAATCCAGAAAATGCCTAAAACTTTGATAAATCGTAGAAAATAAACCGTAGCTCGGATGAAACAGTTTTATATATGAAAGTTGCTCAGAGCGACGAGATGAATCTAAATACGCGGTCCATTCGTCTGCCACATGCTCCTAGCATACCGAACATGGAACTTTCCCCCTTCGATTCATCTGTCCGAAAACACGAAACACCGGGGAGACTTTCCCGGATGTTACCCCTTCGCCGGTATCGTGTACAACTGCGTTAGAGCACCCTATCAATGCGTGTTGGCACATCATGTTTCTTTGTACATCTGTATGCTTTGTATTTATTGTTTCTCCCCCCTCATCTCTCCAGTTGACCCCGAGACCGATGATGCCCCAATGATCGACTACGGTGTTGACGACCCCTCCTTGCCAGAGCAACCAGGCAAGCCAACCCCCTTGATCATTCCGATATCACACACTCTCTTCTCTCTTATGCTTGCATTAGAACTGCTACTGCTTTTTGCATGATCCTATTCTGATGCATAACCTGTTGTTGATACCTGCTTTCATACCTTACATGTTTATACTAAACTGCTTAGTATAGGCTGGTTAGAGATCAATCAGAGACCCCCCCCCCCACTTTGTCTTGTCTGCCTCGCTGGATTATCAGAAGACCCGATCAACGGGATCGAAGACCAGGCCCCGGCACCGCACATCACTTCCCCTTAGTTGCTCGACACTACTGGGTTACTATCGATTGCCGAGGGTGAGACCTCATCAGCACTTCTGATGTTAACCTTGTAGGTTAGTTCATTGGTTATGGTCATCGAGGGTGATTTCCTTCTTCTCCACTCCCGATAATGACACTGTCATGCAACTCCTCAAGAGTGGACCTCGAGGATGACTCCTCTTTCGTTCACCTTGACGATAAACATCAGGTGGAATTCTATCGAGGGTGATTTCCTCAGGTTTTCCCTTTGGTGTTAGACACACAGTTACTATGGTTACTATGACTTTACACTGAACCATGTTACTAAAGACGGGTCGGCCCTGAGGGGTACCCGCGCGAACTTTATTGCGAGTGATGTGTAGTCGGGTTGACCAGGAAGGTGCCCGTGAGATAAATACGAGGCGTGGCCGGGCACTCGCCCTTGCCGCAAGTCCTTGAGACGGGGCGATGGGGTCACATGTTTGTGAGTCTCTGCTCGTTACCGCGTGTTCCCAAGACAGTAGACGGTTTGGATATTTGATCCAAGGGGCCTCTGGCCTGATAGCGCTAACCATCATGTGGGCATAGTATGGGCGTTCTGCGTCGTATGCATCGGTCTAAGCTTAACTGACGTCATTGCGACTGAGCGGCGCGCGCCGGGTTGGACCGCGTAAGCACCTACCTTTTTAAGGAGGTAGCCCAGGTCTGCTCACCGGCCGCCCACGCAACGTGCAGGAGTTCTCGGGGAGATTGGCCCATGACTCCTGGGGGCATAGGGTTTAGTCCGGCATGCATGACCTCTCTATTAAGCCTAGGTCGGGTTGCGGCGTATTGTTTGGCCGAGGCCGGGCATGACCTGATGGTGTGTCCGGCCGGAGTTAAGCAAGTGTGGTGGGTAAGTTGGTGCACCCCTGCAGGGAAGAAAACATCTATCGATAGCCTGTCCTACGGTAACGGACACTCGGAGTTGTATCCCGATCGCTACAACTAGAACTGGATGCTGAGGCATGATTTGGATATGTTGCTTCGGGAGTCGAGAAAGCATCCCGGAGCGTTGAAACAACAACTTAATTATGACTTATGTTATACTACTCTACTCCCCCCTGTTGCTGCAAGACGGTGGTTTCTAGAAGATGCTAGTCTTTGATAGGACTAGCTTCTCCCCCTCTTATTCTGGCATTCTGCAGCTTAGTCCACAGATACTACCCTTTTCATTGATACCGATGCATTGTAGTGTAGATCCTTGCTTGCGAGTACTTTGGATGAGTACTCACAGTTGCTTTGCTCCCCCTTTCCCCCCTTGCTTTCTTCTTTCTGGTTGATGCAACCATATGGTGGAGTCCAGGAGCCAGACGCCACACTTGACGACTGCTACTACCCCAACAAAGCCTACTACCTCATGGAGACAGCTGGCGACTAGGAGCAGTTAGGAGGTCCCAGGCAGGAGGCCTTGCCCTTTCGATCGTTGATGTTTTGTGCTAGCCTTCTTAAGGCAAACTTGTTTAACCTATGTCTGTACTCAGATATTATTGCTTCCACTGACTCTTGTGTATTCGAGCCCTCGAGGCCCCTGGCTTGTAATATAAAGCTTGTATTATTTGTTTTGTGTCTAGAGTTGTGTTGTGATATCTTCCAGTGAGTCCCTGATCTTGGGCGTACACATTTGCATGCATGATTAGTGTACGGTCAAATCGGGGGCGTCACATGGGACGTCATCAAGATGAACGTGAGCTAAACGCGGAGGTGTCGTATGTTCGGTGCTGGTCGGTTGGATCGCGAAGAAGTTCGACTACATCAACCGCGTCACTAGACGCTTCCGCTTTCGGTCTACGAGGGTACGTAGACACACTCTTCCCTCTCGTTGCTATGAATCTAGTAGATAGATCTTGCGTGATCGTATGAATTTTTTTGAAATACTACGTTCCCCAACAGTGGCATCATGAGCCAGGTCTATGCGTAGATGATATGCACGAGTAGAACACAAGTGAGTTGTGGACGATACTAGTCATACTGCTTACCAACATGTCATACTCTGATTCGGCGGTATTGTTGGATGAAGCGGACCGGACGACATTACGCGTACGCTTACGCGAGACTGGTTCTACCAACGTGCTTTGCACACAGGTGGCTGGCGGGTGTCAGTTTCTCCAACTTTAGTTGAATCAAGTGTGGCTACGCCCGGTCCTTTTGAAGGTTAAAACAGCACATACTTGATGAAAAATCGTTGTGGTTTTTGTTTGCGTAGGTAAGAACGGTTCTTGCTAAGCCCGTAGCAGCCACGTAAAACTTGCAACAACAAAGTAGAGGACGTCTAACTTGTCTTTGCAGGGCATGTTGTGATGTGATATGGTCAAGATATCATGAGTTATACATAATTATATGAGATAATCATGTTTTGTAAAGTTATCGACAACTGGCAGGAGCCATATGGTTGTCGCTTTATTGTATGAAATACAATCGCCATGTAATTGCTTTACTTTATCACTAAGCAGTAGCGATAGTCGTGGAAGCAATAGTTGGCGAGACGACAACGATGCTACGATGGAGATCAAGGTGTCACGCCGGTGAGGATGGTGATCATGATGGTGCCTTGGAGATGGAGATTAAAAGCACAAGATGATGATGGCCATATCATGTCACATATTTTAATTGCATGTGATGTTTATCTTATTATGCTTCTTATTTTGCTTAGAACGGCGGTAGCATTATAAGATGATCCCTTACAAAATTTCAAGGTACAAGTGTTCTCCCTGATTATGCACCGTTACGAAAGTTCGTCGTGCCGAGACACCACGTGATGATCGGGTGTGATAAGCTCTATGTTCACATACAACGGGTGCAAGCCAGTTTTGCACACGCAGAATACTCGGGTTAAACTTGACGAGCCTAGCATGTACCGACATGGCCTCGGAACACTGGAGACCGAAAGGTCGAGCGTGAATCATATAGTAGATATGATCAACATAAGATGTTCACCATTGAAAACTACTCCATCTCACATGATGATTGGACATGGTTTAGTTGATTTGGATCACATGATCATTTAGATGACTACTATCTAAGTGGGAGTTCTTTAGTAATATGATTAATTGTACTTTAATTTATCATAAACTTAGTCCTGGTAGTATTTGCAAATTATGTTGTAGATCAATAGCTCGCGTTATAGCTCCCTTATGTTTTTGATATGTTCCTAGAGAAAGCTAAGTTGAAAGATGATGGTAGCAACTACACGGACTGGGTCCGTAACTTGAGGATTATCCTCATTGCTGCACAGAAGTATTATGTCCTTGATGCACCGCTAGGTGACAAACCTATTGCAGGAGTAGATGCAGACGTTATGAACGTTTGACAAGCTCGGTATGATGACTACTTGATAGTTTAGTGCATCATGCTTTACGGCTTATAACCAGGACTTCAAAAATGTTTTGAACGCCACGGAGCATATGAGATGTTCCAGGAGTTGAAATTAGTATTTCATACTCATGCCCGTGTCGAGAGGTATAAGACCTCTGACAGTACTTTGCCTACAAGATGGAGGAGAATAGCTCAACCAGTGAGCATGTGCTTAGATTGTCTGGGTACTACAATTGCTTGAATCAAGTGGGAGTTAATCTTCCAGATAAGATAGTAATTGACAAAGTTCTCTAGTCACTATCACAAAGTTAGTAGAACTTCGTGATGAACTATAATATGCAAGGGATGACGAAAGTAATTCCTGAGCTCTTCGCGATGCTGAAATCGGCGAAGGTAGAAATCAAGAAAGAGCATCAAGTGTTGATGGTTAACAAGACCACTTGTTTCAAGTAAAGGGCAAAGGGATAGAAAGGGAACTTCAAGAAGAATGACAAGCAAGTTGTCACTCCCGTGAAGAAACCCAAAGCTAAACTCAAGCCTGAAACTAAGTGCTTCTACTGCAAAGGAAATGGTCACTGGAAGCGGAACTTCCCTAGATACTTGGCGGATAAGAAGGATGGCAAAATGAACAAAGGTATATTTGATATACAGATTATTGATGTGTACTTTACTAGTGTTCATAGCAACCCATGGGTATTTGAGACCGGTTCAGTTGCTAAAATTAGTAACTCAAAATGAGAGTTGCAGAATGAATAGAGACTAGTTAAAGGTGAAGTGACGATGTGTGTTGGAAGTGGTTCCAAGATTGATATGATCAACATCGTACACTCCCTATACTTTCGGGATTAGTGTAGAACCAAAATAAATATTATTTGGCATTTGCATTGAGAATGAATATGATTTGATCATGTATGTTGCAATACGGTTATTCATTTAAAGTCATAGAATAATTGTTATTCTGTTTACATGAATAAAACCTTCGATGGTCATACACCCAATGAAAATAGTTTGTTGAATCTCGATCGTAGTGATACACATATTCATAATATTGAAGCCAAAAGATGCAAGGTTAATAATGATAGTGCAACTTATTTTTTGTACTGCCGTTTAGGTCATATTGGGGTAAAGCGCATGAAGAAACTCCATAGTGATGGACTTTTAGAATCATGACACGTCTCCAATGTATCTATAATTTTTGATTGTTCCATGCTATTATTTATGATGTTTTGGATGTTTAATGGGCTTTTTCATACACTTTTATATTGTTTTTGGAACTAACCTACTAACCCAAAGGCCCAGTCGAGATTGTTGTTTTTTGCCTGTTTCAGGGTTTTACAGAAAAGGGATATCAAACGGAGTCCAAACGGAATGAAACCTTCGGGAGAGATATTTTTGGACAAAATCACGCATGGGAGACTTGAGAACCATGGAGTAGGGTTTATGTGGTGCCAACGAGGGTGGGGGCGCGCCCCCCCTAGGGCGCGCCCCCTGCCTCGTGGGTCCCACGTAAGGCCCCCGGTGCCATCCTTCCTCCTATATTTGCCTACGTACCCCGAAACCAACAGAACAACAGAGAAACCCTAGTTCCACCGCCGTAACCTTCTGTTCCCGTGAGATCCCATCGTGGGGCCTGTTCCGGAGCTCCGCCAGAGGGAGGATCTTCCACGGAGTGCTTCTACATCATCATCATCGCCTCACCATGAGTTGTGAGTAGTTTACCACATACCTTCGGGTCCATAGCTAGTATCTAGATGGCTTATTCTCTCTCTTTGGATCTCAATACAAAGTTCTTCTCGGTCTTCGAGGAGATCTATTCGATGTAATCTCTTTTTGCGGTGTGTTTGTCGAGATCCGATGAATTATGGGTTTATGATCAAGATTATCTATGAGAAATATTTGGTTCTGCTCTGAACTCTTTATGTATGATTATAATATCCTTGCAAGTCTCTTCGAATTATTGGTTTGGTTTGTCCTACTAGATCTATAGTTCTTGCAATGGGAGAAGTGCTTGGCTTTGGGTTCAATCTTGTGGTGTCCTTTCCCAGTGACAGTAGGGGCAGCAAGGCAAGTATTGTATTATTGCCATCGAGGATAAAAAGATGGGGTTTATATCATATTGCTTGAGTTTATCCCTCTACATCATGTCATCTTGCTTAAGGCGTTACTCTGTTCTTATGAACTCAATACACTAGATGCATGCTGGATAGCGGTCGATGTGTGGAGTAATAGTAGTAGATGCAGAATTGTTTCGGTCTACTTGTCTCGGACGTGATGCCTATATATAATGATCATGACTAGATAGTCTCATAATTATTCGCTTTTCTATCAATTGCTCGACAGTAATGTGTTTACCCGCCATAGAATATCGCTATCATGAGAGAAGCCACTAGAGAACACTATGGCCCTCGGGTCTATTATCAACATATCAATCTACACCTACTTTACTTTTCCGCTTTTACTTTCTGTTCTTATAATCAAAAATACCAAAAATATCAAACAATCATCTCTATCAGATCTCACTTTCGTAAGTGACCGTAAAGGGATTGACAACCCCTTATCGCGTTGGCTGCGAAGTTCTTATTTGTTTGTGCAGGTGTGAGGGACTCGCGCATGGTATCCTACCGGATTGATACCTTGGTTCTCAAAAATTGAGGAAAATACTTACGCTACTGTGCTGCATCTCCCTTTCCTCTTCGAGGGAATACAACGCAAGCTCGAGAAGTAGCAAATCACTTGATTATGAATCACTTGGTGCTTGCGAACCATGCCTCATGGGCAAGATGACTAAAACTCCGTTCTCCGAAACAATGGAGCGAGCAACTGATTTATTGGAAATCATACATACTGATGTATGTGGACCGATGAGTGTTGAGGCTCGCGGCGAGTATCGTTATTTTCTGACCTTCACTGATGATTTGAGCAGATATGGGTATATCTACTTGATGAAACACGAGTCTGAAACATTTGAAAAGTTCAAAGAATTTCGGAGTGAAGTAGAGAATCATCGTAACAAGAAAATAAAGTTTCTACAATCAGATCGTGGAGGCGAATATTTGAGTTACGAGTTTGGTCTTCATTTTTAACAATGTGAAATAGTTTCACAACTCACGCCACCCGGAACACCACAACATAATGGTGTGTCCGAACGTTGTAACCGCACTTTATTAGATATGGTGCGATCTACCACTATCGTTTTGGGTTATGCATTAGAGACAACTGCATTCACGTTAAATGGAGCACCATCTAAATCCGTTGAGACAACACCTTAGGAACTATGGTTTGGCAAGAAACCAAAGTCGTTGTTTCTTAAAGTTTGGGGTTGTGATGCTTATGTGAAAAAGCTTCAACCTGATAAGCTCGAACCCAAATCGGAGAAATGTGTCTTCATAGGATACCCAAATGAGACTGTTGGGTACACCTTATATCACAAATCCAAAGGCAAGATATTCGTTGCGAAAAATGGATACTTTCTAGAGAAGGAGTTTCTCTCGAAAGAAGTGAGTGGGAGGAAAGTGGAACTTAATGAGATAATTGTACCTTCTTCCGAATTGGAAAGTAGTACATCACAATAACTAGTTCTAGTGATTCCTACACCAATCAGCGAGGAAGCTAATGATGATGATCATGAAACTTCAGATCAAGTTACTACTAAACCTTGTAGGCCAAACAAAGTGCGTTCCGCGCCAGAGTGGTATGGTAACCCGGTTCTGGAAGTCATGTTACTAGACCATGATGAACCTACAAACTATGAGGAAGCGATGGTGGGCACAGATTCCGCAAAATGGCTTGAGGCCATAAAATCTGAGATGGGATCCATGTATGAGAACAAAGTGTGGACTTTGGTTGACTTGCCCAATGATCGGCAAGCCATTGAAAATAAATGGATTTTTAAGAGGAAGACTGACGCCGATGGTAATGTTACTGTCTATAAAGCTTGACTTGTTGCGAAAGGTTTTCGACAAGTTCAAAGTGTTGACTACGATGAGATTTTCTCACTCGTAGCGATGCTTAAGTGTTGGGGAACGTAGTATTTTAAAAATTTCCTACGATCACGCAAGATCTATCTACCAGATGCATAGCAACGAGAGGGAAGAGTGTGTCTACGTACCCTCATAGACCGGAAGCGGAAGCGTCAAGTGACGCGGTTGATGTAGTCGAACTTCTTCGCGATTCAACCGATCAAGCACCGAACGTACGGCACCTCCGCGTTCAACACACGTTCAGCTTGATGACGTCCCACGAGCTCTTGATCCAGTTGAGCTTCACGGGAGAGTTTCGTCAGCACGACGGCGTGGTGACGGATATGATGTATTCACCGGCGCAGGGCTTCGCCTAAGCACCACGACGGTATGACCGAGGTGTGTTTCTGTGGAGGGGGGCACCGCACACGGCTGGAACAATTCAACTTGTGTATCTTTGGGTGCCCCCCTGCCCCCGTATATAAAGGAGCAAGGGGGGAGGCCGGCCGGCCCTTCCTATGGTGCGGCTAGGGTGCAATCCTACTAGGAATAGGATTGCAATCCTATTCCTAGTAGGAACTACCAAAGAAGGAAGAGAGGGAAAGGAAAAGAGGGAGAGGTGGCGCCCCCCCAATCCTAGTCCAACTAGGATCCCTAGGTGGGGCGCCGGCCAGCCTCTATGGGCTTCCTCTCTCCTTTCCTTAAGTCCCACTATGGACCATCCCCCCTCGTAGGGGGTTCCGGTAACCCCCTCCGGCAATCCCGTTAAATCCGAAACTTTTCCGGAACACTTCCGGTGTCAGAATATAGTAGTCCAATATATCAATCTTTATGTCTCGGACATTCCGAGACTCCTCGTCATGTCCGTGATCTCATCCGAGACTCCGAACTACCTTCGGTACATCAAAACTCATAAACTCATAATACCGATCGTCATCAAACGTTAAGCGTGCGGACCCTACGGGTTCGAGAACTATGTAGACATGACCGAGACTCATCTCCGGTCAATAACCAATAGTGGAACCTGGATGTTCATATTGGCTCCTACATATTCTACGAAGATCTTTTATCGGTCAAACCGCATAACAACATACGTTGTTCCTTTTGTCATCGGTATGTTACTTGCCCGAGATTCGATCGTTGGTATCTCCATACCTAGTTCAATCTCGTTACCGGCAAGTCTCTTTACTCGTTCCGTAACACATCATCTCGTGACTAACTCATTAGTCTTTTGCTTGCAAGGCTTATTGTGATGTGTGTTACCGAGAGGGCCCAGAGATACCTCTCCGACACTCGGAGTGACAAATCCTAATCTTGATCTATGCCAACACCACGGATACTTTCGGAGACACCTGTAGAGCATCTTTATGATCACCCAGTTACGTTGTGACGTTTGATAGCACACAAGGTGTTCCTACGGTATTCGGGAGTTGCATAATCTCATAGTCATAGGAACATGTATAAGTCATGAAGAAAGCAATAGCAGTAAAACTAAACGATCATAGTGCTATGCTAACGGATGGGTCTTGTCCATCACATCATTCTCCTAATGATGTGATCCCGTTGATCAAATGACAACTCATGTCTATGGCTAGGAAACATAACCATCTTTGATCAATGAGCTAGTCTAGTAGAGGCATACTACGGACATACTGTTTTGTCTATGTATCCACACATGTACTAAGTTTCCGGTTAATACAATTCTAGCATGAATAAAAGACATTTATCATGATATAAGGAAATACAAATAACATCTTTATTATTGCCTCTAGGGCATATTTCCTTCAGTCTCCCACTTGAACTAGAGTCAGTAATCTAGATTACAAAGTGATGATCCTCACACCCATGGAGTCCTGGTGCTGATCATGTTTTGCCCGTGGAAGAGGCTTAGTCAACGATTCTGCAACATTCAGATCCGTATGTATTTTCCAAATCTCTATGTCTCCCTCCTTGACTAGATCGCGGATGGAATTGAAGCGTCTTTTGATGTGCTTTGTTCTCTTGTGAAACCTGGATTCCTTCGCCAAGGCTATTGCTCCAGTGTTATCACAAAAGATTTTTATTGGACCCGATGCACTAGGTATTACACCTAGATCGGATATGAACTCCTTCATCCAGACTCCTTCATTTGCTGCTTCCAAAGCAGTTATGTATTCTGCTTCACACGTAGATCCCGCCACGACGCTCTGCTTGGAACTGCACCAACTGACAGCTCCACCATTCAATAAAAATACATATCTGGTTTGTGACTTAGATTCATCCGGATCAGTGTCAAAGCTAGAATCGACGTAACCGTTTACGACGAGCTCTTTGTCACCTCCATACACGAGAAACATATCCTTTGTCCTTTTCAGATACTTCAGGATGTTCTTGACCGCTGTCCAGTGATCCACTCCTGGATTACTTTGGTACCTCCCTGCTAGACTTATAGCAAGGCACACATCAGGTCTGGTACACAACATTGCATACATGATAGATCCTATGGCTGAGGCATAGGGAATGACTTTCATTTTCTCTCTATCTTCTGCAGTGGTCGGGCATTGAGTCTTACTCAACTTCATACCTTGTAATACAGGCAAGAACCCTTTCTTTGACTGATCCATTTTGAACTTCTTCAAAATCTTATCAAGGTATGTGCTTTGTGAAAGTCCAATTAAGCGTCTTGATCTATCTCTATAGATCTTGATGCCTAATATATAAGCAGCTTCACCGAGGTCTTTCATTGAAAAACTCTTATTCAAGTATCCTTTTATGTTATCCAGAAATTCTATATCATTTCCAATCAACAATATGTCATCCACATATAATATTAGAAATGCTACAGAGCTCCCACTCACTTTCTTGTAAATACAGGCTTCTCCAAAAGTCTGTATAAAACCATATGCTTTGATCACCTCATCAAAGCGTATATTCCAACTCCGAGATGCTTGCACCAGTCCATAGATGGATCGCTGGAGCTTGCATACTTTGTTAGCACCTTTTGGATCGACAAAACCTTCTGGTTGCATCATATACAACTCTTCTTTGAGATATCCATTCAGGAATGCAGTTTTGACATCCATTTGCCAGATTTCATAATCATAAAATGCGGCAATTGATAACATGATTCGGACAGACTTAAGCATCGCTACAGGTGAGAAAGTCTCATCGTAGTCAACTCCTTGAACTTGTCGAAAACCTTTCGCAACAAGTCGAGCTTTGTAAACAGTAACATTACCGTCTGCGTCGGTCTTCCTCTTGAAGATCCATTTATTTTCGATGGCCTGCCGATCATCGGGCAAGTCAACCAAAGTCCACACTTTGTTCTCATACATGGATCCCATCTCAGATTTCATGGCTTCAAGCCATTTTGCGGAATCTGGGCTCATCATCGCTTCCTCATAGTTCGTAGGTTCATCATGGTCTAGTAACATGATTTCCAGAACTGGGTTGCCGTACCACTCTGGTGCGGAACGTACTCTGGTTGATCTACGACGTTCAGCAGAAACTTGATCCAAAGTTTCATGATCATTATCATTAACTTCCTCACTGATTGGTGTAGGAATCACTGGAACAATTTTCTGTGATGTACTACTTTCCAATCCGGGAGAAGGTACTATTACCTCATCAAGTTCTACTTTCCTCCCACTCACTTCTTTCGAGAGAAACTCCTTCTCTAGAAAGGATCCATTTTTAGCAACGAATATCTTGCCTTCGGATCTGTGATAGAAGGTGTACCCAACAGTCTCTTTTGGGTATAAGTCATAGTCATAGGAACATGTATAAGTCATGAAGAAAGCAATAGCAGTAAAACTAAACGATCATAGTGCTATGCTAACGGATGGGTCTTGTCCATCACATCATTCTCCTAATGATGTGATCCCGTTGATCAAATGACAACTCATGTCTATGGCTAGGAAACATAACCATCTTTGATCAATGAGCTAGTCTAGTAGAGGCATACTATGGACATACTGTTTTGTCTATGTATCCACACATGTACTAAGTTTCCGGTTAATACAATTCTAGCATGAATAAAAGACATTTATCATGATATAAGGAAATACAAATAACATCTTTATTATTGCCTCTAGGGCATATTTCCTTCAGTCTCCCACTTGAACTAGAGTCAATAATCTAGATTACAAAGTGATGATCCTCACACCCATGGAGTCCTGGTGCTGATCATGTTTTGCACGTGGAAGAGGCTTAGTCAACGGGTCTGCAACATTCAGATCCGTATGTATTTTGCAAATCTCTATGTCTCCCTCCTTGACTAGATCGCGGATGGAATTGAAGCGTCTTTTGATGTGCTTTGTTCTCTTGTGAAACCTGGATTCCTTCGCCAAGGCTATGGCTCCAGTGTTGTCACAAAAGATTTTCATTGGACCCGATGCACTAGGTATTACACCTAGATCGGATATGAACTCCTTCATCCAGACTCCTTCATTCGCTGCTTCCGAAGCAGCTATGTATTCCGCTTCACACGTAGATCCCGCCACGACGCTCTGCTTGGAACTGCACCAACTGACAGCTCCACCGTTCAATAAAAATACATATCCGGTTTGTGACTTAGAGTCATCCGGATCAGTGTCAAAGCTAGAATCGACGTAACCGTTTACGACGAGCTCTTTGTCACCTCCATACACGAGAAACATATCCTTTGTCCTTTTCAGATACTTTAGGATGTTCTTGACTGCTGTCCAGTGATCCACTCCTGGATTACTTTGGTACCTCCCTGCTAGACTTATAGCAAGGCACACATCAGGTCTGGTACACAGCATTGCATACATGATAGATCCTATGGCTGAGGCATAGGGAATGACTTTCATTTTCTCTCTATCTTCTGCAGTGGTCGGGCATTGAGTCTTACTCAACTTCATACCTTGTAATACAGGCAAGAACCCTTTCTTTGACTGATCTATTTTGAACTTCTTCAAAATCTTATCAAGGTATGTGCTTTGTGAAAGTCCAATTAAGCGTCTTGATCTATCTCTATAGATCTTGATGCCTAATATATAAGCAGCTTCACCGAGGTCTTTCATTGAAAAACTCTTATTCAAGTATCCTTTTATGCTATCCAGAAATTCTATATCATTTCCAATCAACAATATGTCATCCACATATAATATTAGAAATGCTACAGAGCTCCCACTCACTTTCTTGTAAATACAGGCTTCTCCAAAAGTCTGTATAAAACCATATGCTTTGATCACCTCATCAAAGCGTATATTCCAACTCCGAGATGCTTGCACCAGTCCATAGATGGATCGCTGGAGCTTGCATACTTTGTTAGCACCTTTTGGATCGACAAAACCTTCTGGTTGCATCATATACAACTCTTCTTTGAGATATCCATTCAGGAATGCAGTTTTGACATCCATTTGCCAGATTTCATAATCATAAAATGCGGCAATTGCTAACTTGATTCGGACAGACTTAAGCATCGCTACAGGTGAGAAAGTCTCATCGTAGTCAACTCCTTGAACTTGTCGAAACCCTTTCGCAACAAGTCGAGCTTTGTAAACAGTAACATACCGTCTGCGTCGGTCTTCCTCTTGAAGATCCATTTATTTTTGATGGCCTGCCGATCATCGGGCAAGTCAACCAAAGTCCACACTTTGTTCTCATACATGGATCCCATCTCAGATTTCATGGCTTCAAGCCATTTTGCGGAATCTGGGCTCATCATCGCTTCCTCATAGTTCGCAGGTTCATCATGGTCTAGTAACATGATTTCCAGAACTGGGTTGTCGTACCACTCTGGTGCGGAACGTACTCTGGTTGATCTACGATGTTCAGCAGAAACTTGATCCGAAGTTTCATGATCATCATCATTAACTTCCTCACTGATTGGTGTAGGAATCACTGGAACAATTTTCTGTGATGTACTACTTTCCAATCCGGGAGAAGGTACAATTACCTCATCAAGTTCTACTTTCCTCCCACTCACTTCTTTCGAGAGAAACTCCTTCTCTAGAAAGGATCCATTCTTAGCAATGAATATCTTGCCTTCAGATTTGTGATAGAAGGTGTACCCAACAGTCTCTTTTGGGTATCCTATGAAGACACATTTCTCCGACTTGGGTTCGAGCTTATCAGGTTGAAGCTTTTTCACATAAGCATCGCAGCCCCAAACTTTAAGAATCGATAACTTTGGTTTCTTGCCAAACCATAGTTCATAAGGTGTCGTATCAACGGATTTAGATGGTGCCCTATTTAACGTGAATGCAGCTGTCTCTAAAGCATAACCCCAAAACGATAGTGGTAAATCGGTAAGAGACATCATAGATCGTATCATATCCAATAAAGTACGGTTACGACGTTCAGACACACCATTACGCTGTGGTGTTCCGGGTGGTGTGAGTTGTGAAACTATTCCACATTGTTTCAAATGAAGACCAAACTCGTAACTCAAATATTCTCCTCCACGATTAGATCGTAGAAACTTTATTTTCTTGTTACGATGATTCTCTACTTCACTCTGAAATTCTTTGAACTTTTCAAATGTTTCAGACTTGTGCTTCATTAAGTAGATATACCCATATCTGCTCAAATCATCAGTGAAGGTCAGAAAATAACGATACCCGCCTCGAGCTTCAACACTCATTGGCCCACACACATCGGTATGTATGATTTCCAACAAATCTGTTGCTCGCTCCATAGTTCCGGAGAACGGAGTTTTAGTCATCTTGCCCATGAGGCATGGTTCGCAAGCACCAAGTGATTCATAATCAAGTGATTCCAAAAGTCCATCACTATGGAGTTTCTTCATGCATTTTACACCAATATGACCTAAACGGCAGTGCCACAAATAAGTTGCACTATCATTATTAACCTTGCATCTTTTGGTTTCAATATTATGAATATGTGTATCACTACAATCGAGATCCAATAAAAATAGACCACTCTTCAAGGGTGCATGACCATAAAAGATATTATTCATAAAAATAGAACAACCATTATTCTCTGATTTGAATGAATAACCGTCTCGCAACAAACAAGATCCAGATATAATGTTCATGCTCAACGCTGGCACCAAATAACAATTATTTAGGTCTAATACTAATCCCGAAGGTAGATGTAGAGGTAGCGTGCCGACGGCGATCACATCGACTTTGGAACCATTTCCCACACGCATCGTCACCTCGTCCTTAGCCAATCTTCGTTTAATCCGTAGTCCCTGTTTCGAGTTACAAATATTAGCAATCGAACTGGTATCAAATACCCAGGTACTACTACGAGCATTAGTAAGGTACACATCAATAACATGTATATCACATATACCTTTGTTCACCTTGCCATCCTTCTTATCCGCCAAATACTTGGGGCAGTTCCGCTTCCAGTGTCCAGTCCCCTTGCAGTAGAAGCACTCAGTTTCAGGCTTGGCTCCAGACTTGGGTTTCTTCGTGGGAGTAGCAACTGTCTTGCTATTCTTCTTGAAGTTCCCCTTCTTTCCCTTGCCCTTTTTCTTGAAACTAGTGGTCTTGTTAACCATCAACACTTGATGCTCCTTCTTGATTTCTACCTCCGCAGCCTTGAGCATAGCGAAGAGCTCGGAATTGTCTTTTGCATCCCTTGCATATTATAGTTCATCACAAAGCCTTTATAGCTTGGTGGCAGTGATTGAAGAACTCTATCAATAACACTATCCTCGTCAACTTTGCAACCAAGTTGAGTCATATGATTGTAGTACCCAGACATTCTGAGCAAGTGTTCGCTGATAGAACTATTCTCCTCCATCTTGCAGCTGTAGAACTTATTGGAAATCTCATATTTCTCAATTCGGGCATTTGCTTGAAATATTAACTTCAACTCCTGGAACATATCATATGGTCCATGACGTTCAAAACGTCGTTGAAGTCCCGGTTCTAAGTCGTAAAGCATGGCACACCGAGCTATCGTGTAGTCATCAGACCGCGACTGCCTGACGTTCAAAGCGTCTACATTAGCGGGAGGGGGCTTGTCACCTAGCGGTGCTTCAAGGACATAATTCTTCTGTGCAGCAATGAGGATAATCCTCTGGTTACGGACCCAGTCCGTGTAATTGCTACCATCATCTTTCAACTTAGCTTTCTCTAGGAATGCATTAAAATTCAAAGGAACGGTAGCACGGGCCATTGATCTACAACAACATAGATATGCAAAAAACTATCAGGACTAAGTTCATGATAAGTTAAAGTTCAATTTAATCATATTAAGGAACTCCCACTTAGATAGACATCCCTCCGGTCATCTAAATGATCACGTGATCCAAATTAACTAAACCATGTCCGATCATCACGTGAGATGGAGTAGTTTCAATGGTGAACATCTTATGTTGATCATATCTACTATATGATTCACGTTCGACCTTTCGGTCTCCAGTGTTCCGAGGCCATATCTGCATATGCTAGGCTCGTCAAGTTTAACCCGAGTATTCTGCGTGTGCAAAACTGGCTTACACCCGTTGTATTTGAACGTAGAGCTTATCACACCCGATCATCACGTGGTGTCTCGGCACGACGAACTTTCGCAACGGTGCATACTCAGGGAGAACACTTATACCTTGAAATTTAATAAGGGATCATCTTATAATGCTACCGTCGTTCTAAGCAAAATAAGAAGCATAATAAGATAAACATCACATGCAATCAAAATATGTGACATGATATGGCCATCATCATCTTGTGCTTTTGATCTCCATCTCCAAAGCACCGTCATGATCACCTTCACAAAACATGATCATCTCATACAAAACCGTATAACTCATCATGTCTTGACCATATCACATCACAACATGCCCTGCAAAAACAAGTTAGACGTCCTCTACTTTGTTGTTGCAAGTTTTACGTGACTGCTACGGGCTTAGCAAGAACCGTTCTTACCTACGCATACAAAACCACAACGATGTTTCGTCAAGTATGTGCTGTTTTAACCTTCACAAGGACCGGGCGTAGCCACACTTGATTCAGCTAAAGTGAGAGAGACAGACACCCGCCAGTCACCTTTAAGCAAGGAGTGCTCGTAACGGTGAAACCAGTCTCGCGTAAGCGTACGCGTAATGTCGGTCCGGGCCGCTTCATCTCACAATACCGCCGAAGCAAAGTATGACATGCTGGTAAGCAGTATGACTAGTATCGCCCACAACTCATTGTGTTCTACTCGTGCATATCATCTACGCATAGACCTGGCTCATTATGCCACTGTTGGGGAACGTAGTATTTTAAAATTTTCCTACGATCACGCAAGATCTATCTACCAGATGCATAGCAACGAGAGGGAAGAGTGTGTCTACGTACCCTCGTAGACCGGGAGCGGAAGCGTCAAGTGACGCGGTTGATGTTGTCGAACTTCTTCGCGATCCAACCGATCAAGCACCGAACGTACGGCACCTCCGCGTTCAGCACACGTTCAGCTTGATGACGTCCCACGAGCTCTTGATCCAGTTGAGCTTCACGGGAGAGTTTCGTCAGCACGACGGCGTGGTGACGGATATGATGTGTTCACCGGCGCAGGGCTTCGCCTAAGCTCCGCGACGGTATGACCGAGGTGTGATTCTGTGGAGGGGGGCACCGCACACGGCTAAAACAATTCAACTTGTGTGTCTTTGGGTGCCCCCCTGCCCCCGTATATAAAGGAGCAAGGGAGGGAGGCCGGCCGGCCCTTCCTGGTGCGGCTAGGGAAGGAGTCCTACTAGGAATAGGATTGCAATCCTATTCCTAGTAGGATTCACCAAAAGGAAGAAGGGGGAAAGGAATAGGAGAGGTGGCGCCCCCCCAATCCTAGTCCAACTAGGAACCCTAGGTGAGGGCGCCGGCCAGCCCTATGGGCTGCCTCTCTCTTTCCCTTTAGGCCCACTATGGACCATCCCCTCTCGTAGGGGGTTCCGGTAACCCCCTCCGGCAATCCCGATAAATCCGAAACTTTTCCGGAACACTTCCGGTGTCCGAATATAGTCGTCCAATATATCAATCTTTATGTCTCGGACATTCCGAGACTCCTCGTCATGTCCGTGATCTCATCCGGGACTCTGAACTACCTTCGGTACATCAATACTCATAAACTCATAATACCGATCGTCATCAAACGTTAAGCGTGCGGACCCTACGGGTTCGAGAACTATGTAGACATGACCGAGACTCATCTCCGGTCAATAACCAATAGCGGAACCTGGATGTTCATATTGGCTCCTACATATTCTACGAAGATCTTTTATCGGTCAGAACCGCATAACAACATACGTTGTTCCTTTTGTCAAACGGTATGTTACTTGCCCGAGATTCGATCGCCGGTATCTCTATACCTAGTTCAATCTCGTTACCGGCAAGTCTCTTTACTCGTTCCGTAACACATCATCTCGTGACTAACTCATTAGTCTTTTGCTTGCAAGGCTTATTGTGATGTGTGTTACCGAGAGGGCCCAGAGATACCTCTCCGACACTCGGAGTGACAAATCCTAATCTTGATCTATGCCAACACCACGGATACTTTCGGAGACACCTGTAGAGCATCTTTATGATCACCCAGTTACGTTGTGACGTTTGATAGCACACAAGGTGTTCCTACGGTATTCGGGAGTTGCATAATCTCATAGTCATAGGAACATGTATAAGTCATGAAGAAAGCAATAGCAGTAAAACTAAACGATCATAGTGCTATGCTAACGGATGGGTCTTGTCCATCACATCATTCTCCTAATGATGTGATCCCGTTGATCAAATGACAACTCATGTCTATGGCTAGGAAACATAACCATCTTTGATCAATGAGCTAGTCTAGTAGAGGCATACTAGGGACATACTGTTTTGTCTATGTATCCACACATGTACTAAGTTTCCGGTTAATACAATTTTAGCATGAATAAAAGACATTTATCATGATATAAGGAAATACAAATAACATCTTTATTATTGCCTCTAGGGCATATTTCCTTCATTAAGTCTATCCGAATTATGTTAGCAATTGCCACATTTTATGAAATCTAGTAAATGGATAACAAAATTGCGTTCTTTAATGGATTTATTAAAGAAGAGTTGTATATGATGCAACCAGAAGGTTTTGTCAATCATAAAGGTGCTAACAAAATGTGCAAGCTCCAGCGATCCATCTATGGACTGGTGCATGCATCTCAGAGTTGGAATATGCGCTTTCATAAGTTGATCAAAGCATATAGTTTTATACAGACTTGCGGTGAAGCCTGTATTTGCAAGAAAGTGATTGGGAGCACTACAGCCTTTCTGATAAGTATATGTGAATGACATATTGTCAATCAAAAATGATGTAGAATTTTCTGGAAAGCATAAAGGAATGTTTGAAAGGAGTTTTTCAAAGAAAGACCTCAGTGAAGCTACTTATATATTAGGCATCAAGATCTATAGAGATAGATCAAGACGCTTAATTAGACTTTCACAAAGTTCATACCTTGATAAAGTTTTGAAGAGGTTAAAAAATGGATCAGTCAAAAGAAAGGGTTCTTGCCTGTGTTACAAGGTATGAAGTTGAGTAAGACTCAAAACCCGACCACAACAGAAGATAGAGAAAGAATGAAAGTCATTCCCTATGCCTCAGTCATAGCTTCTATCAAGTATGCCATGCTCTGTGCCAAACTTGTTGTGTACCTTGCCATAAGTTTGACAAGGAGGTACAATAGTGATCCAGGAGTAGATCACTGGACAGTGGTCCAAAATTGTCCTTAGTTACTGGATGACTAAGGAAATGTTTCTCGATTATGGAGGTGATAAAGAGTTCGTCGTAAAGAGTTATGCTGATGCAAGCTTTGACACTAATCCAGATGACTCTAAGTATCAATCTGGATGCGTATTAAAAATGGGAGCAATTAGCTAGAGTATCTCCATGCAGAGCATTGTAGACATAGAAATTTGCAAAATACATACGGATCTGAATGTAACAGACCCGCTGACTAAACTTCTCTCATGAAGCAAAACATGATCACACCTTAGTACCTTTGGGTGTTAATCACATGGCGATGTGAACTAGATTGTTGACTCTAGTAAACCCTTTGGGTAGTGGTCACATGGCGATGGTACTTAGTCACATGGTGATGTGAACTATTGGTGTTAATCACATGGTGATGTGATCTAGATTATTGACTCTAGTGCAAGTGGGAGACTCAAGGAAATATTCCCTAGAGGCGATAATAAAGTTCTTATTTATTTCCTTATATCATGATAAATGTTTATTAATCATGCTAGAATTGTATTAACCGGATACTTAATACATGTGTGAATACATAGACAAAACAGAGTGTCCCTAGTATGCCTCTACCAGACTAGCTCATTGATCAAAGATGGTTATGTTTCCTAGAAATAGACATGAGTTGTCATTTGATCAACGAGATCACATCATTAGGAGAAGGATGTGATGGACAAGACCCATCTGTTGGCTTATCACTATGATCGTTTAGTTTTACTGCTATTGCTTTCTCCATGACTTATACATGTTCCTATGACTATGAGATTATGCAACTCCCGAATACCGGAGGAACACCTTGTGTGCTATCAAATGTCATAACGTCACTGGGTGATTATAAAGATGCTCTACAGGTGTCTCCAAAAGTGTTCGTGGTGTTGGCATAGATCAAGAATAGGATTTGTCACTTCGAATGTCGGAGAGGTATCTCTGGGCCCTCTCGGTAATGCACATCATAATAAGCCTTGCAAGCAAATGACTAATGAGTTAGTCACGTGAAGATGTATTATGGAATGAGTAAAGAAACTTGCCGGCAACGAGATTGAACTAGGTATTGAGATACCGACGATCGAATCTTAGGCAAGTAACATACCGATGACAAAGGGAACAACGTATGTTGTTATGCGGTTTGACCGATAAAGATCTTCGTAGAATATGCAGGAGCCAATATGAGCATCCAGGTTACGCTACTGGTTATTGACCGGAGATGTGTCTTGGGCATGTCTACATAGTTCTCGAACCCGTAGGGTCCGCACGCTTAACGTTTGATGATGATCGATATTATGAGTTTATGAGTTTTGATGTACCGAAGGTAGTTCGGAGTCCCGGATGAGATCGGGGACATGACGAGGAGTCTCGAAATGGTCGATATGTAAAGATCGATATATCGGACGACTATATTCGGACATCGGAAAGGTTCCGAGTGATTCGGGTATTTTTCGGAGTACCGGAGAGTTACGGGAATTCGCCGGGGAGTATATGGGCCTTATTGGGCTTTAGGGAAAAAAGAGAGAGGAGGCTGCGCCCCCCAAGGCTTAGTCCGAATTGGACTAGGGGGAGGGGTTGCGCCCCCTCCTTCCTTCTCTTCTCTTTTCCCTTTCCTTCTCTCCTACTCCTACTACTTGGAAGGGCTCATAGTTCTACTAGCAAAGGGGGAATCCTACTCCCGGTGGGAGTCGGACTCCCCTAGGGCGCGCCATAGAGAGGGCCGGTCCTGCCCCTCCTCCACTCCTTTATACGGGGGTGGGGGGCACCCCATGGACACACAAGTTGATCAGTTGATCTCTCCCAACCGTGTGTGGTGCCCCCCTCCACCATAATCCACCTCGGTCATATCGTAGCGGTGCTTAGGCGAAGCCCTGCGTCGGTAACTTCATCAACTCCATCACCACGCCGTCGTGCTGACGAAACTCTCCCGTGAAGCTCAACTGGATCAAGAGCTCGTGGGACCTCATCAAGCTGAACATGTGTTGAACGTGGAGGTGCCGTACGTTCGGTGCTTGATCGGTTGGATCGCGAACAAGTTTGACTACATCAACCACGTCACTAGACGCTTCCGCTTTCGGTCTACGAGGGTACGTAGACACACTCTCCCCTCTCGTTGCTATGCATCTAGTAGATAGATCTTGCATTATCGTAGGAATTTTTTTGAAATACTACATTCCCCAACACCTTCTCCATCTCCCTCTTCTTCCTTCCCCCTCTCTCCCTCTTGGTGGACTCCTACTATGAATAGGATTCCTATTCCTAGTAGGACTCCCCCTCATGGGGCGCGCCTATAGGGTCGGCCGGCCTCTCCCCTTGCTCGTTTATATACGGGGGCAGGGGCACCCTAGAACATTTAGCCGTGTGCGGTGCCCCCCTCCACTGTTACACACCTCGGTCATATTGTCGCAGTGCTTAGGCGAAGCCCTGCGTCGGTAACTTCATCAACACCATCACCACGCCGTCGTGCTGACGAAACTCTCCCTCAGCCTTAACTGGATCAAGAGTTTGAGGGACGTCACCGAGCTGAACGTGTGCAGATCGCGGAGATGCCGTGCGTTCGGTTCTTGATCGGTTGGATCACGAAGACGTTCGACTACATCAACCGTGTTACTAAATGCTTCCACTTTCGGTCTACGAGGGTATGTGGACACATTCTCCCCGCTCATTGCTATGCTTCTCCTAGATAGATCTTGCGTGATCGTAGGAATTTTTTTGAAATATTACGTTCCCCGACAAAGATCTCAACATTCACACTATGAAATCAATATTATTAGATGCATGACCAAAATAATTTTCATAACATATAACTTCACTATTTTAGATGTTGATATTTTTTCCTATAAAATTAGTTAAACTTTGTAAAGTTTAACTTTGACCAAATTTTATATGCGGACTAAAAATAAACAGAGGGAGTATTTCTGTTATATATAGTGAAAAGAGGTTTAGCCTGGTTCAAATATATATAATGTATAATGATATTGATTTGGTATTGTGAGTGTTGATTGTTGGAACTCAGAAGATTGAGAGAGAACTTGTGATCTTATTGATTGTTGGGCAAAGCCCTTATATACAAGGATTGGCATCTCAGTTTGAGGCACCTATTACAGGAGATGCATGTTCGGCATCGAGAAGATGCTTGTACAGGCGATCACGTCCATATGACGCTTTGTACACTAATAACCACATGCGCTAATCCTAGTGACGGTTTAGCAGGGGCGAAACGACAAGTACATGTGGTTGGTTCTTAACACTCCTCCTTGTACAAAGCTGCTTCTCATGTCTTGTATTATTTGTATAGTCTTGAGAATCCTTTGATTTTGATCACAATTGTATAATAACTCCTCCGAAAACCCTGTGGGGAAAATATGAGGAGAATAGTGTTTGATATGTTGCCAAAACTCTTTCAAACCCAGTGGGAAAAATAAGGAGAAAATAATGCAACATATAATAGTTATTGCCTCTTTCAACTCAATATGAGAAACCCATAGAGTTCATGGGACAATAAATATGCCGTATATACTTTCCTAAAAAACCCGGTGGGGAAAACAGAAAGTATGACATATGATCTTATATTGATATTACCTCATTAATAACCTTTATGAGAACCTGTAAAGTAAACGCATGAAGGAAAAAAGAGTATAATATGATGCTTTGAACATGAACAATTCAGGAAGATACCCCCCCCCTGATTCTTGCAAATTCTGAAGCCATCACATACCAATTCCATGAATATATTTCTGGAATGTAGAAGTTGGTAGAGACTTGGTAAACAAATCAGTCACATGATTTGACTTGCAAGATATGCAATATAATGATATTGCTTATTATGTAACTTGTTTGCATCCGAGCAACACAAGCAACATTATCTTTGATGTAGCCAGAAAGTTTGTTCCGAAAACTTTCATGGGATGGCTACCACACCTAGGAACACAAACCTTGTCTATGATCTGACATAGTAGGGATCTTATCGATGTATCCAATGATATTGGTGTCCAGATTTATATGAAACGGGAAGATTATGACACAAAAAATTGATGCCTTGGAGATATCGTAAGATATTCTTCAGCCCCAACCAATTATGTGTGGTGGGTCCATTGGCACTAGGATATGAAACTCTATGTCCCAATATCGCATTCCCATGAACTCATGGTTTTAATGGATCTTTCTCTATGTCTAGAAAATGAAGCCATCCGAGTTATGGATGCATAAGATTTGTCCACAATCAATTTCTCCAATATAACCAGGATATAGAAAACATGTGTACCATAATGTATGAGTGAAGGTGCTCGAGGTTTTACTCAGGTTCTTCATCTCAAATTACGTCATTTATATGATTACCTGCTTAACATGTATGAGTAATCATCGGTGTAGGAGTAATCATTGGGGATAAGGAACTCACTACGTCGGTTGTACCAAAATATACCGACCACAATAAGCCGTATAGTGACTTACTGCTACTTCTCGAGCTTGTGTTGTATTCCCTCGAAGAGGAAAGGGTGATGCAGCATAGTAGCGTAAGTATTTCCCTTAGTTTTTTAGAACCAAGGTATCAATCCAGTAGAGACCATGCGCGAGTCCCTTGCACCTGCACAAACAAATAAGAACCTCACAGCCAATGTGATAAGGGGTTGTCAATCCCTTCACGGTCACTTACGATAATGAGATCTGATAGATATGATAAGATAATATTTTTGGTATTTTTGGTATAGAAACAGAAAGTAAATAATGCAAAGTAAAGTAGATGGAAGATTAATATGATGAGAATAGACCCAGGGGCCATAGGTTTCACTAGTGGCTTCTCTCATGATAGCATAATTCCACGGTGGGTGAACAAATTACTGTCGAGCAATTGATAGAAAAGTGCATAGTTATGAGAATATCTAGGCATTATCATTGTATATATGCATCACATCCGTGACAAGTAGACCGAAACGATTCTGCATCTACTACTATTACTCCACACATCGACCGCTATCCAGCATGCATCTAGAATATTAAGTTCATAAGAACAGAGTAACGCCTTAAGCAAGATGACATGATGTAGAGGGATAAACTCAAGAAATATGATATAAACCCCATCTTTTTATCCTCGATGGAAACAATACTATACGTGCCTTGCTGCCCCTACTGTCACTGGGAAAGGACACCACAACATTGAACCCAAAGCCAAGCACTTCTCCCATTGCAAGAACTATAGATCTAGTAGGCCAAACCAAACCAATAATTCGAAGAGACTTGCAAGGATATTATAATCATACATAAAAGATTTCAGAAAAGAATCCAATATTGTTCATAGATAATCTTGATCATAAACTCACAATTCATCGGGTCTCGACAAACACACCGCAAAAAGATTACATCGAATAGATCTCCTCGAAGATCGAGGAGAACTTTGTATTGACATCCAAAGAGAGAAAAGAAGCCATCTAGCTAATAACTATGGACCCGAAGGTCTGTGGTAAACTACTCACAACTCCTCGGAGAGGCTATGGTGTTGATGTAGAAGCCCTCCGTGATCGATGCCCCCTCTGGTGGAGCTCCAGAACAGGCCCCAAGATGGGATCTCACAAGAACAGAAGGTTATTGCGGTGGAATTAAGGTTTCTTCGTGCTCCTCGATGTTTTCAGGGTATATGGGTATATATAGGAGGAAAAAGTACGTCGGTGGAGCAACGTGGGGCCCACGAGGGTGGGGGCGCACCTGGGTGTGCCCTGCCCCCTCGTGGGCACCTTGTTTCTTCTCTGACTTGTACTCCAAGTCTCTCGTGAAGATATCGTTCCAAAAATAACTCCCCCGAAGGTTTCATTCCGTTTGGACTCCGTTTGATATTCCTTTTCTGTGAAACACTGAAATAGGCAAAAAAACAACAATTATCATTGGGCCTTGGGTTAGTAGGTTAGTCCCAATAAAAGTGTATAATAAAGCCCATTAAACATCCAAAACAGAATATATAATAGCATGGAACAATAAAAAATAATAGATATGTTGGAGACGTATCAAGCATTCCCAAGCTTAATTCCTGCTCGTCCTCGAGTAGGTAATTGATAAAAATAGAATTTTTGATGTGGAATGCTAACCAACATAATTTTCAATGTAATTCTCTTTGTTGTGGCATGAATGTTCAGATCCGAAAGATTCAAGACAAAAGTCTATATTGACGTAAGAATAATAATACTTCAAGCATACTAATAAAGCAATCATGTCTTCTCAAAATAACATGGCCAAAGAAAGTTATCCCTACAAAATCATATAGTCTGGCTATGCTCTATCTTCATCACACAAAATATTCAAATCATGCACAGCCCTGGTTTCAGCCAGGCAATTGTTTCACACTTTAATTCTTTCAAACCTTTCAATTTCCACGCAATACATGAGTGTGAGCCATGGATATAGCACTATGTGGAATAGAGTGGTGGTTGCGGAGAAGACAAAAGAAGAACATAGTCTCACATCAACTAGGCGTATCAATGGGCTATGGAGATGCCCAACAATAGATATCAATGTGAGTGAGTAGGGATTGTCATGCAGCGGATGCACTAGAGCTATAAGTGTATGAAAGCTCAACAAAAGAAACTAAGTGGGTGTGCATCCAACTTGCTTGCTCATGAAGACCTAGGGCATTTGAGGAAGCCCATCGTTGGAATATACAAGCCAAGTTCTATAATGAAAATTCCCACTAGTATATGGAAGTGACAAAAGAAGAGACTCTCTATCATGAAGATTATGGTGCTACTTTGAAGCACAAGTGTGGAAAAGGATAGTAGCATTGTCCCTTCTCTCTCTCTCTTTTTTGGAGGGGCTTTTCTTCTTCTTTTTTCTTTTTAGCCCCCCTCTCCTTTTTTTGGGCCATCTCTCTTTTTTGGCCTTTCTCTCTTTTTTTTATTTCCTCACACGGGACAATGCTCTAATAATGAAAATCATCACACTTTTATTTAGTTACAACTCGAAGCTAGAACAAAATATGACTCTATGTGAATGATGATGATGAAGCATGTCATATGAACGGAACGGTGGAAAGTTGCATGGCAATATATCTCGGAATGGCTATGGTAATGCCATGATAGGTAGGTATGGTGGCTGTTTTGAGGAAAGTATATGGTGGGTGTATGGTACCGCCGAAAGTTGCGCGGTACAAGAGAGGATAGCAATGGTGGAAGGGTGAGAGTGCGTATAATCCATGGACTCAACATTAGTCATAAAGAACTCATATACTTATTGCAAAAGTCTACGAGTTATCAAAACAAAGTATTCAACGCATGCTCCTAGGGGAAAGGTTGGTAGGATTTAACCATCGCACTATCCCGACCTCCACACAAAGGATGACACTCAATAAATAAATCATGCTCCAACTTCATCATATAACGGTTCACCATACGTGCATGCTACGGGAATCACAAACTTTAACACAAGTGTTTATCAAATTCACAATTAATCCACTAGCATGACTCTAATATCACCATCCTCATATCTCAAAACAATCATCAAGTATCAAACTTCTCATAGCATTCAATGCACTTGTATGAAAGTTTTTACTATACTCATCTTGGATGTCTGTCATATTAGGACTAATTTTATAACCAAAGCACATTACCATTCTGTTCTAAGAGACTCTCAAATATATATAAGTTAAGCATGAGAGATCAATAATTTCTACAAAATAAAACCACCACCGTGCTCCAAACGATATAAGTGAAGCACTAGAGCTAAACTATCTAGCTCAAAAGATATAAGTGAAGCACATAGAGTATTCTAATAAATTCTAAATCATATTTATCTCTCTCAAATGGTGTGTCCAACAAGGATGATTGTGGCAAACTAAAAAGCAAAGACTCAAATCATACATGACGCTCCAAGCAAAACACATATCATGTGGTGAATAAAAATATAGCCTCAAGTAAAGTTACCGATAGACGAAGACGAAAGAGGGGATGCCTTCCCGGGGCATCCCCAAGCTTAGGATTTTGGTTGTCCTTGAATTTTACTTTGGGGTGCCTTGGGCATCCCCAAGCTTAGGCTTTTGCCACTCTTTGTTCCATTGTCCATCAAATCCATACTCAAAACTTGAAAACTTCACAACACAAAACTTAGCCAAAAATCTCGTGAGCTCCGTTAGTATAAGAAAACAAACCACCACTCAAAGGTACTGTAATTAACTCATTCTTTATTTATATTGGTGTTAAACCTACTGTATTCCAACTTCTCCATGATTCATACCCCCCGATACTACTCAAAGATTCATCAAAATAAGCAAACAACACACGAAAAATAGAATCCGTCAAAAACAGAACAGTCTGTAGTAATCTGTAACTTTCGAATACTTCTGTAACTCTAAAAACTTGAAATTGGTGGACGTGAGGAATTGGTCTATTAATCATCCGAAAAAGAATCAACTAAAAAGCACTATCCAGTAAAAAAATGACAGCCAATCTCGTGAGCGCTACAGTTTCTGTCTTTTACAGCATGATCACATAAACTTCACACAAGTCTTCCCAAAGATTCTACTTGGCACAAACAATAACTAAAACACAAAACCACATCTAAACAGAAGCTAGATGCAATATTTATTCCTAAACGGAAGCAAGAACACAGAAAATAAAATTGGGTTGCCTCCCAACAAGCGTTATCGTTTAACGCCCCTAGCTTGGCACGATACAAGAATAGATCTAGGTATTGCCATCTTTGGTAGGCAATCCATAAGTGGCTCTCATAATAGATTCATAAGGTAATTTAATTTTCTTTCTAGGAAAGTGTTTCATGCCTTTCCTTAGCGGAAATTGGAATCTAATATTTCCTTCCTTCATATCAATAATTGCACCAATCGTTCTAAGGAAAGGTCTACCAAGAATAATAGGACATGAAGGATTGCAATCTATATAAAGAACAATGAAATATACGGGCACATGATTCCTATTGGCAACAATAAGAACATCATTAATCCTTCCCATAGGTTTTTTAATGGTAGAATCTGCAAGATGCAAATTTAAAGAACAATCATCAAGTTCATGGAAACCTAACATGTCACACAAGGTTTTTGGAATTGTGGAAATACTTGCACCCAGATCACACAAAGCAAAGCATTCATGATCTTTAATTTTATTTTTTATAGTATGTTCCCACTCATCATAAAGCTTTCTAGGGATAGAAACTTCTAATTCAAGTTTTTCTTCATAAGACTGCATTAAAGCATCAATGATGTGTTTAGTAAAAGCCTTATTTTGACTATAAACATGTGGAGAATTAAGCATGGATTGCAATAAGGAAATACAATCTATTAAAGAGCAAGTATCATAATTAAATTCATTGAAATCCAAGATAGTGGGCTCATCGCTATGTAAAGTTTCGATCTCTTCAATCCCATTTTTAACAATTTTAGCATCAAGATCTAAAAACTCTGAATCATTGGGACGCCTTTGAACTAAAGTAGACTCATCTCCAGTCCCATCTTTATCAAGATTCATACTAGAAAACAAGTATTTAATAGGAGATACATCAATCACTTTCAGATCTTCATCTTTATTCTCATGATAACTAGAAGAACACGCTTTCATAAAACAATCATTTTTAGCATGCATCCTAGCGGTTCTTTCTTTGCAGTCATCAATGGAAATTCTAATGGCTTTGAGAGACTCATTGATATCATGCTTAGGTGGGATAGATCTAAGTTTCAAAGAATCAACATCAAGAGTACTTCTATCCATGTTTTTAGCCAACTCATCAATCTTAAGCAATTTTTCTTCAAGCAAAGCATTGAAATTCTTTTGCAAATTCATAAACTCTTTAATACTAGTCTCAAATTCAGAGGGCATCTTACCAAAATTTCCATAAGGGTTATTATAGGAATTAGCATAATTATTAGAGGAATTACTAGGAAAAGGCCTAGGATTAAAGTTTCCTCTATAAGCATTGTTACCAAAATTATTCCTACCAACAAAATTCACATCCAAAGATTCATTATTATTTTCAATCAACGTGTATAAATGCATATCATTAGGATCAGAAGAAGCACTCTTAGTAGCAAATAATTTCATAAGTTCATCCATCTTTCCACTCAAAACACTAATCTCTTCAATAGCATGCATTTTTTTACTAGTAGATCTTTCGGTGTGCCATTGAGAGTAGTTTACCATAATGTTATCTAGGAGTTTGGTAGCTTCTCCTAAAGTGATTTCCATAAAAGTGCCCCCCGCGGACGAATCTAAAAGATTTCTAGAAGCAAAATTCAAGCCAGCATAAAAGTTTTGTATAATCATCCATAAGTTCAAACCATGTGTAGGCAAATTACGTTCATTAATTTCATTCTCTCCCAAGCTTGTGCAACATGCTCATGATCTAGTTGCTTAAAATTCATTATATTGTTTCTAAGAGAGATAATATTAGCAGGAGGAAAATACTTAGAGATAAAGGCATCTTTGCACTTATTCCATGAATCAATACTATTTCTAGGCAAAGAGGAAGCCCAAGTTTTAGCATGATCTCTAAGTGAAAACGGAAATAGCTTCAATTTAACAATATCATTATCCGTATCCCTCTTCTTTTGCATATCGCACAAATCAACGAAGTTGTTCAGATGGGTAGCGGCATCTTCACTAGGAAGGTAAGAAAATTGATCTTTCATGATAAGATTCAACAGAGCAGCATTGATCTCACAAGATTCAGCATCTAAGATAGGAGCAATCGGCGTGCTAATAAAACCATTATTGTTGGTATTGGAGAAGTCACACAATTTGGTATTGTATTGAGCCGTAGTGACAAGCAAGCAATCCAACACACAAGCAAACAAGAGGCAAGCGAATGGTAAAACACACACACAAAAAGAAGGGCGAATAAAATGGCAAGGGTGAAGTGGGGGAGAGGAAAACGAGAGGCCAATAATGTAGTGCGATGGATAAGGGTTTGTGATAGGTATTTGGTATATGACTTTTGCGTAGATCTCCCCGGCAACGGTGCCAGAAATTCTTCTTGCTACTAACGAGGTTACAAACCTAGGGTAGGGTCACAGGCCTGACCAAGGTGCCCCACCCAATGTCAATACCCCAGAAGATCAAAAGACAAAACCGATGACGATGAGGACAGTCGACTGAGACAGCCCAAGAGGACATCCCACTCGACTGGACACCACCTACCAGACGGCTCAAAAGGTCCCTTAGGACAACAACCGTCAAGGATTTACTCGCCGTAGTGAATGCCTTTAATACTCTTTACTGCAGACGTTATCAGTAACGTCCGCCTTAATGTACATTGAACCCTTAGTAACGTGGAGCATGGCTGGGGTCCTGGCGCACTATATAAGCCCCCCCTCCTCCAGTACAAGGGTTCGCATCCCTGTAACACACACCTATACATACTTCAGTCGACCGCCTCCGGGCACCGAGACATAGGGTTGTTACTTCCTCCGAGAAGGGCCTGAACTCGTAAAACACCTTGTGTACAACTTCACCATAGCTAGGGCCATGCCTCCTCATTCGTACCCCCTACTCGTACGGTCGGACATAGAACCACGATAGTTGGCGCCAACCGTGGGGCAAGGCGTCTTAACGACTTCTGGTGAGGTTGCAATCTTTTCTCCGACCTCCTTCATCATGGTTTCCGGCGATGGTCTGGCATTGGGCCTCGAGATCCGACTCGGCCCGTGATACGTCCAAAACGTATCTATAATTTCTGCTTGCTCCATGCCACTTTTGGGTGATATTGCTATGATATTCATACACTTCCATACACTTTTGATCATATTTGGACTAACCTACTAATCCAGTGCACCCCAGTGCCAGTTTCTGTTTTCGGCTGTTTTTGTATTTCAGGTTTTCACATTACGAGAACTGTCAGGAAAAATCCAGAAAAATTATATAAAAAATCAGCGTTCCAGAACCTACCTTGCGCCCGAAGTACAGCCGGGGGGGGCACCAGGGCCCCAGGCGCCCTGGCGGCACCCCCCCTGGGCCGCGCCGGGGGGGCGCCTGGGCCCCCCGAGCCCCGTCTGGTGCCCCCCTTTGGCATATATTTAGAGCGTCCTTCGAAACCCTCGGGACGGGAACTCTTTTCGCGATCTCATCTCTGTTCCGCCGCCGCCGCCGCTTCCAAGATCGAGAGCACCAGGAGAACTCTTCCCGGCACCCTGCCGGAGGGGAGGATCACCATCGGGAGCCTCTCCACCACCATGGACGCCTCCCGGATAAGTTGTGAGTAGTCTCCCTTGGACCATGAGTCCATGACCAGTAGCTATGTGATGTTCTCCTCCCGTTCTTGTGCTTCACTAATTAGTCCTCGTGAGCTGCCCTACATGATCGAGGCACATATGTAATCCTTATGCTGTTGCTATGATGAGTTTGCTGGGATCCGATGGATTATGAGATTATGTTCAGATTGTGACTGAGTAATATATTTGATCTACCTCTTTTATATTATGTTCGTAAGTAATTCTTGCATGTTCTCCATTGTTATTTATTGCTTTGGCCAAGTAATACGTAGTGACTCCAAGAGGGAACGTTATGCTTGATTGTGGGTTCATGCCCCTCGATGACTAGCTTGAGTGACAGAAACATGAGTCTAGGGGATGTGCTGTTGCCACAAGGGGGAAAACAACGGTGCTTGTGCCCGCGGGTGCAAGGATTGTTTACTTTACGCAAAGTTCTTTTAATGCAGTTGTCTGTTGCTTTGAGTTTACACTATGGGTGGGGCTCGCAACTTAATACCAGCGAGATGTTCTGGATAGATATCTCAAGGTGGATGATTAGTAGTAGATATTGATGGATTTCGGTCTACTTACTTTGGCGTACCACCCATGCTTTGAACCTCAACCTTTCTTGCAATGTAGTCAGCATTGGTTTGCGTTCGTGGTCCTGTCAATTGCCCATCTGTAATTCGTTTACCTCACATAGCTGTTTTATCGTCTTTTGGGAGAGAGACATCACTAGTGAACATCATGAGACTCCGGTCCATATTACCATCATTGATCACATCCGCTATTTACTTTTCGCTTTTACTTACTATTGCAAACATTATCTATCACTACTATCATTTGTGTTTAATCCTTTGTGAACTACAAGGCCGGAGGGATTGACAACCTCTCTGTACTCGTTGGGAGCAAAGTTATTTGTATCTGTGTGCAGGTCCACGTTGATTGCTAATATCTGGCGCCGTTAGCAATTGACACCTACTTGTTGAACCTAGGAGTCTCTGGGGATTCGATCCTTGGCATCTTTGCTAAGGGAAAAACTTCCACAACACTGCATCTTAAACCTTCCACTTGGGGTAACCAACGAGGGGTTAGAGGCCCATCAAGGAGTTTTTCTGGCGCCGTTGCCGGGGACTCCACTCTTCAGGATAGGGGAGTTGCATGCTATCTTTTACCTTTGCTTTTTAGTCTTGTTAGTTTACCTTTCAGTTTTTGCTTTAGTACCTTTTATCGAAAATCACAAAAATAGTTATCTTGCTTGCTTGCTACTATGGGTTCCACCGAGAACACCAAGTTGTGTGACTTCACTAGTCACAACAACGATGACTTTATCAGCACACCTATCACTACACCTGCCACTTCAGCACCTTCATATGAAATTAAACCTGCTTTACTGAACTTAGTCATGAAAGATCAATTCTCTGGTGCTGGAGATGATGCTGCTTTACACTTAAACAACTTTGTTGAACTTTGTGATATGCAAAAGTACCAAGAAATAGATGGTAATATTGTTAAGCTTAAGCTTTTTCCTTTCTCCTTGAGAGGAGGAGCTAAAATTTGGTTTCAGTCTTTGCCTAGAAATAGCATAGATTCATGGGACAAGTGCAAAGATGCTTTTATCGGAAAATACTATCCACCTGCTAAAATTATCCAACTTAGAAGTAACATAATGAATTTTAAACAATTGGATAATGAACACGTTGCCCAAGCTTGGGAACTTATGAAATCTCTTATCAAGAACTGTTCTACTCATGGTTTGACTACTTGGATGGTTATCCAAACTTTTTATGCAGGCTTGAACTTTACCTCGCGGAACTTGTTAGATTCGGCCGCGGGAGGAACTTTTATGTCAACTACACTTGGTGCTGCCACAAAGCTTCTCGATGAGATGATGACCAACTATTCCCAATGGCACACCGAACGCGCTCCAACAGGTAGGAAGGTAAACTCTGTCGAGGAGATTTCCTCCTTAAATGAAAAAGTTGACTTGATCATGTCTCTACTTTCGAAGCAATCTTCTGTTGATCCTTGCGATGTTCCTTTAAAATCTTTGATTGCTCAAGAACAAGTAGATGTGAACTTTATCTCTAGAAACAATTTTAATAACAATGCTTATAGGAGTAACTTTGGTAGCAATCCTAGACCATTCCCCTCTAATTCTTATGGGAACAACAATGCTTATCCTATCACCAAGAACTCCACTACTGAACTAGAGACTATGCTTAAAGATTTCATCACTACCCAAAAAGCCTTTAATAAGAGTGTAGAAGAAAAACAACATAAACTAGATGATCTTTCTTTTAAGGTAGACCATTTAGCCAATGAGGTAAAATTGCTAAAAATTAAAACTTCTCCTCTTGAGGAGAGGGAAGTCACTCCTATAAATGCTATTCAAGTGCAAATTAATGAAAACATTAGGATGATGGCTAAACTTAAAGAAAGATGGGCTAGAGAAAGGGAGGAAGAAGATAGAATTAAGAGCCTTCCTACCCACCACACTGTTGCTACTATCCAAGTTGTTGAGGATGTTCAAACTCTTAGCACCCAATGTACTCCTGGTCCCATTGGACCTATTAATGGTGATGCTATGACTATAGAAACTACCAAACAAGTGAACCTAAAGGACACCACTACCACTTTACTTGATGCTCGTGACCTTGATTTTGATAATTGCACTCTTACCGAAGTTATTGATTTCCTTCACAAGATGTCTAGAGATCCCCGCACTAGCACGCTTAACCTTGCCTTCACGGAGCATATCACTAATGCTCTCATCAAAGCTAGGGAGGAGAAACTTAGAGTAGAAGCCTCCATACCTAGAAAGCTAGAAGATGGTTGGGATCCTATGATAATAATTAAATTGAATGACTTCTCTTGCTATGCATTATGTGATGTTGGAGCTAGTACCTCTGTTATGCCCAAAAGAATATATGATATGCTTAAATTGAAACCTTATGATTCTTGTTCTTTTGGTGTTCCTCTCGTTGATTCTTCCATAAAGAAACCTTTGGGGAGGATCGACGATGTTCTTATCGTTGTTAATGATAATTATGTTCCCATTGATTTCACTATTATGGATATTGAATGTGATCCTTCATGTCCAATTATTTTGGGATGTCCCTTTTTGCGCACCGTTGGTGCTATCATTGACATGAAAGAGGGTAATATAAAATTTCAGTTTCCTCTCAAGAAAGGGATGGAACACTTCCCTCGAAAGAAGATCAAGTTACCTTTTGAGTCCGTTGTACGGGCTAGCTATTCTTTTACTCTTGATAAAACTTGATCTCTATGCATTATGCCTAGCTTAAAGGCATAAAAGAAAGCGCTTTTGGGAGGCAGCCCACATGAATAAATTTTTATATTTTGCTTTTGTTGTGTCTTGATGTTGTTTACTACAGTAGCATCATCATTGTATCTTTGCTTTTCATATTTGTGCCAAGTATAGCCTCTGATTGCTAGAAAGTTCAAAAGTTGTGAGGTGCTGTCCAGGAAACAGATTCTGTCCTTGGATAGAAAAATTCGTATAAAATCACCAGATCATCTTTTTGGTCTGAATTTTTTCGACAGCGTTCTATATATAATTGTCTTTCGTGCGTATGTCCTGAGTTTTTTTATTTGAGTTGCAGAAGTACCCCGAAAAAATCAATTCCTAACTGCTGTTCTGTTTTTCACAGATTCTGTCCTATTTTGCCTTTCCTTCATTTTGCAAACCAAGAGCTTGCTTTTTCTTTGCAAAAAACCTTTTGGCAATCTTGAGAAACAGTAGAACTTCAAGAATATCTTTATTTCCAGCAAGGAACAACTATTTTTTTAAGGGTACTAACCTCGCTAATCAGATTATGATGAGTTATGTATGAAGGGAGTTTTCAAGTGTGCGAGGGAAGATGATAAAAAGGTTCAGGAGTGTCAAGCGCTCAAGCTTGGGGATGCCCCCGTGCACCCCCAAGAAATATTCAAGGAGACTCAAGCGTCTAAGCTTGCGGATGCCCCCGTGCATCCTCTTCTCCATCAACATTATCAGTTCGTCTTTCGTTCCACTATATTTTTATCACTTCATGTGTTAAGTGCTATGCTTGGAGCGTCTTGCTTTTAGTTTCCTTTTTAGTTTTTCATAACGAGTCGGCACTCAGCTTTGTTTATGTGGGAGAGAAACACGCTCCACTTCTACCTAGAACATAACATAGAATTTTCATGTCTATCTTTGCTGTGTGTGTTCTTTGTCTTTTAATAGCTACTATCATGTTCAGCTCTTAGTATTCATGCTTATCTTTTCAAAGAGCTTTTGTTTAGTTGGTTGCTTGAACTCTCTTTAATTATCATGCTTACCTTATTAAGAGAGTTTTCTTCCGTTGCATTGGTTGATATGTCTATGATAAAGATGCTACGTGCATAATGGCGCTTAGTAGTTCAGGTTTTCTTATGGTTAGTCTCAAATAGCTGGGGGATTCCCAATGTGTTATTGGAGTACCAACTTGATTTGTTTGCCTATGATGTGGTATGGTTTAGTAATATCTTCCTTCGATAATTTATTTTGATTGACTTGGCGTATGCTCACGCATATTTAAGACTGTAAAGAAAGTCTGTCAAGCCTTGATGATCTTTTATTTCTGAGTAGCGATATAACTACCATGCCTGATTCAATGTTGCTTTGTCGCTCTGCATGATTATGACCGTCATTGCTCTCTTAGTTGGTCGCTCCCAGTCTTTTGCTAACCTCCACCTGTACTAAGCGGACTGACTGCTTGTGCATCCACATCCTTTTAAACCAGTTATGCCATATGAGTCCACCATACCTACCTATATGTGGTATTTCACCGCCACTCCAAGTAAATTTACATGTGCTACCTTTAAAACCTTCAGTTGCAATATATAGCTCATGGGAAAGTAGCTTAAAAACTATTTTGGTAAAGAATATGTTGCCTATGTATCTTATTTCTTATAAGTTGCTTGCTGAGCGGTAACCATGTTTCTGGGGACACCATCAACTGTCACACTTTTGTTGAATATCATGTGAGTTGATATGCATGTTCGTCTTGTCTGAAGTAAGGGTGATTTGCCATGGGTTGAATGGTTGAGTATGCATATTGTTAGAGAAGAACATTGGGCCGCCAACCAAAGCCATGTATAATGGTGGAAGTTTTAGCTTGGACATTAATCCTCAATCTCTTATGAGAATATGCTTAATCATTAAAGAGGAGTCCATCATCTATTTTCTATGTTGTCCCGGTATGGATGTCCTCAAGTTGAGATCTATCAAAAACGAGAAATCAAATGCGATTTATCTCCTTGGACCTTTGTACAGGTGGCATAGAGGTACCCCTTTGTGACACTTGGTTGAAACATATGTAATGCAATGATAACCCATGGAAATCCGAGCTAATTAGGACAAGGTGCGAGCACTATTGGTATTCGATGCATGAGGCTTGCAACTTATAGGATGTCTTATGCATGACACATATGAAGTACTACTACCGTTGACAAAATTGCTTCTATGTTTTTAAAATAAAAAGCTATAGCACATAACCATTCTTTTACTTTTTGAGTCTCCACCTTCTTTCTTCAAGCACCAACTACTGAGAGCATGATTGTCATTCTAAGTGTAATGTGCATTGTCCCAAAGTAGCATTGTCTTTTGCATGATTGTGATATCGTTTATTTTGAAATCATTGTATCTAGTCATCACTTAAACCTTGAAGGTGCCCCTGCATTTATGTTTTGCTTCACTAAAGGGGGCAAGCTAGATATCACTTTATCATATTTGCACATCATGTTCATTGCAAATCTATTTGATGTTTCAATGCCATGTTATAAAACTTTCAGTCCTTTGTGATTTTCTCATGAGGCAACTTAATTACTGTAGAATCATTGTCTCAGTAAGCTTTTGTCATATGACTATAAAAAGTCCTATATGGTTAATAGCATGTCACCACATAAATTATTCTTGTTATCATTTACCTACTTGAGGACGAGCAGGAATTAAGCTTGGGGATGTTGATACGTCCAAAACGTATCTATAATTTCTGCTTGCTCCATGCCACTTTTGGGTGATATTGCTATGATATTCATACACTTCCATACACTTTTGATCATATTTGGACTAACCTACTAATCCAGTGCACCCCGGTGCTAGTTTCTGTTTTCGGCTGATTTTGTATTTCAGGTTTTCACGTTACGAGAACAACCAGGAAAAATCCAGAAAAATTATATAAAAAATCAGCGTTCCGGAACCTACCCTGCGCCCGAAGTACAGCTGGGGGGGCACCAGGGCTCCAGGCACCCTGGCGGCGCGCCCCCCCTGGGCCGCGCCGGGGGGCGCCTGGGCCCCCCGAAGCCCGTCTGGTGCCCCCCTTTGGCATATATTTAGAGCGTCCCTCGAAACCCTCGGGACGGGAACTCTTTTTCGCGATCTCATCTCTGTTCCGCCGCCACCGCCGCTTCCAAGATCGGGAGCACCAGGAGAACTCTTCCCGGCACCCTGCCGGAGGGGAGGATCACCACCGGGAGCTTCTCCACCACCATGGACGCCTCCCGGATGACTTGTGAGTAGTCTCCCTTGGACCATGAGTCCATGACCAGTAGCTATGTGATGTTCTCCTCCCGTTCTTGTGCTTCACTAATTAGTCCTCATGAGCTGCCCTACATGATCGAGGCACATATGTAATCCTTATGCTGTTGCTATGATGAGTTTGCTGGGATCCGATGGATTATGAGATTATGTTCAGATTGTGATTGAGTAATATATTTGATCTACCTCTTTTATATTTATGTTCGTAAGTAATTCTTGCATGTTCTCCGTTGTTATTTATTGCTTTGGCCAAGTAATACGTAGTGACTCCAAGAGGGAACGTTATGCTTGATTGTGGGTTCATGCCCCTCGATGACTAGCTTGAGTGACAGAAACATGAGTCTAGGGGATGTGCTGTTGCCACAAGGGGGAAAACAACGGTGCTTGTGCCCGCGGGTGCAAGGATTGTTTACTTTATGCAAAGTTCTTTTAATGCAGTTGTCTGTTGCTTTGAGTTTACACTATGGGTGGGGCTCGCAACTTAATACCAGCGAGATGTTCTGGATAGATATCTCAAGGTGGATGATTAGTAGTAGATATTGATGGATTTCAGTCTACTTACTTTGGCGTACCGCCCATGCTTTGAACCTCAACCTTTCTTGCAATGTAGTCAGCATTGGTTTGTGTTCGTGGTCCTGTCAATTGCCCAGCTGTAATTCGTTTACCTCACATAGCTGTTTTATCGTCTTTTGGGAGAGAGACATCACTAGTGAACATCATGAGACTCCGGTCCATATTACCATCATTGATCACATCCGCTATTTACTTTTCGCTTTTACTTACTATTGCAAACATTATCTATCACTACTATCATTTGCGTTTAATCCTTTGTGAACTACAAGGCCGGAGGGATTGACAACCTCTCTGTACTCGTTGGGAGCAAAGTTATTTGTATCTGTGTGCAGGTCCACGTTGATTGCTAATATCTGGCGCTGTTAGCAGTTGACACCTACTTGTTGAACCTAGGAGTCTCTGGGGATTCGATCCTTGGCATCTTTGCTAAGGGAAAAACTTCCACAACACTGCATCTTACACCCTCCACTTGGGGTAACCAACGAGGGGTTAGAGGCCCATCAGCCCGCTCATCTTCGTCGCCGACGACACCGCTTGGCTCTAGGAGGCTCCCCTCGACGTCGAGGCTCTGCCCGTCCGCGGGGCTGCGCACTTCCGCGCCAGTGCCTGTGGCCTCCTCCTTCGGCAGCCGTCGACTCAGTACCTGATGATTCCTACATCGTCCCCCATCCCCATCGGACACCGTCGCAAGCGATCCGGTCGCTTGCGGCTCCAGCGATGGGTGAAACACGTGGTGGCCCGCCAGGCAACCACCCCTCAGGCCGCGGCCATCGAGCTCGGCGGTTATCTCTACGGGCCGGTTGATCCGTCGGTCGAGCTCGTGGATTCAGTTTCCGAGTGCGGGAGCAGCGATCCCGCGGCGGAGGTCCTTATGGCCGACTCACGCCGCAGCCCGCAGGGTTTTCTTCGTGGTAGCGACGGCGGCAGCGGTGGTGGCCGTTCATACGACAACGATGGATACATTCCTCAACCCCTCACTGCCGAGCGGAGGGACGAGCTCTGTCGCCGCAATGAAGACGCGCTCTTCACTCCCATTGTGGGAGATTCTCCAGAGGCTCTGGCCCTGGAGGCCACGCGCTTGGCCACCATGGCCGAGCGCGCGCGCTTGGAAAATATCCAGCTCACACTCGAGAAACAGGCCCGCCGACTGGTCCCCGAGTCTAGTCGACGACCGCGGCAATCGCACCCGCGCGAGACTCAGGTGTTCCGCTCACCAGTCCAGAACCTCCAAGCCATGGCTCGCATCACGGAGTCTATCCAACCATCTCAGTCGGGGGCTAGGAGAGGCCTTCAGCAGATTCGGGCGTTGCTCCGAACGGCTGAAGAGCAAAACACGGCTGTTTCTCAGTCGCGCAACAGGATTCACAACAGATCAGTCGCTGCAGACACCGTTTGGTTAGCCCACAGTCCAAGATCGCCCCCAAGGCGTGAGGAACGTGGCCCACGGCAAGACCGGCATCTGGGTCGGAATGACGAGCAATATGACCGTCGACCCGGTCATCGCGACCGCCGTCGAGTGCCTACGCCTCCTCCGGGAAGCGGATTCTCGCCGAGGCGGCACGAAGGCAGGCGCTTACGTGACGACGAGCGGAGGGTTCCCCCAGATCCCCGGAGGCCGGGCTTTGATGCAAGATCTATCCTTGTGCAGGGGCTGGTCGACCAGAACAGGGCATTCAGAGAAGAGCAAGGCAGAGATCGTCCGAGTGGAAGCCGAGCGCCTATCTCTGGGCCCGAGTGTTTTAGCAGTGCCATCAAGGCTGCTAAGATCCCCCCAAACTTCAGGTTGGCGGCGGGGGTAAATAAATTCACCGGCGAGTCAAAACCAGACACCTGGCTAGAGGACTACCGAGTGACTGTGCAGATCAGAGGCGGCAACGACGACGTAGCCATGAAGCACCTTCCTCTGATGCTAGGCGGTTCAGCTCGGGCGTGGCTCAATCAGTTGGCCCCTGGGAGTATTTACAGTTGGGAGGAGCTGGCCCGAGTGTTCATTCGGACCTTCGAGGGCACCTGCAAGCGGCCTGCTGGTCTTGCGGAGCTTCAACATTGCATGTAGAAGCCGAATGAAACCTTGAGGGATTACATACAGCGATGGACCACCTTGCATCACACGGTGGAAAATGTGTCAGAGCACCAAGTAGTTTGCGCCTTCAAGGAGGGCGTGCGATACCGAGAGCTGAATTTGAAGTTTGGTCAAACGGGCGATATGTCCCTATGTCGGATGATGGAGATTGCCAGTCGGTACGCTAACAGCGAAGAGGCTGATCGGCTCCGCAGTGGCAAGAAACTAGTCGGACAAGATGATCAGAATTCCAATCGGAAGCCCAAGCGCAAGGCCGAGCCAGCCGCTCAGGGCGAAGCTGCGGTGGTCAACCAAGAGAAAGGCAAAGGAAAGCTGAACTGGCCCTGGGTCCCCAAGAAAGTAAAGGATCAAGCTGGGAATGGTGTACTCGACCAGCCGTGTCCTATTAACATGAAGAAAGATGAAGAGGGAAACTTGGTGTATCCGAAGCACACCACTCAACAGCGCCGACTCTTGATCCAGAACTTCCAGAAAGATCAGTCGACTAAGAAGGAAAAGGAATCAGAGGAGACCGAAGACAAGGAATGGGATGGAGGATACACCCAGATCAACTCCACCTTGGTGATCTTCGCAGACGTTGAGACCAAAAGTCGATTGAAAGTCATCAACAGAGAAGTTAACATGGTTGCTCCGCCAACCACCACATTTCTGAAGTGGTCCAAGACCCCCATCACATTCGACCAGTCTGATCACCCTGCGCACATTGCTACCCCTGGGCGGCAGGCGCTGGTGGTCGACCTAGTGGTCGAGGGCACACGTCTGACCAGGGTCCTGATGGATGGAGGCAATGGTTTGAATATAATGTATGCAGCAACCCTCCGGGATATGGGCATCCCGATGTCCAAGCTGAGTGAAAGCAACATGAGGTTCCACGGGGTCATCCCCGGGAAGAAGGACGACTCACTTGGCCAAATCACACTCGACGTAGTCTTTGGCGACTCGAAGAATTTTCGCAAAGAGAAACTGACGTTTGAAGTGGTGGACTTCAACAGCGCTTATCATGCCATTCTGGTAGGCCCGCCTACGCCAGGTTCATGGCCCGACCGTGTTATGTATACCTCAAGCTGAAGATGCCGGGACCCAACGGCTTTATAACCGTCACGGGGAACCGTCAGAAAGCGGAAGAGTGCTTCCAGAAAGGCTCAAAGATCGCTGACGAGCAGATGGCAGCAGTAGAGATGGAGGAGTACCAGAAAAGTGTGGATCCGAGTGACCTGCTGCGGGCCAACAAGCCGGCTTCCGAGTCAGCTTTCCAGTTGGCTGGGGAGATGAAGCCCATACACATTCACCCCACCGACCCCAATGCAGCATCAACCCACATTTCCACTACACTCGACAGCAAATAGGAAGAAGCGCTCATCCAGTTCCTCCGTGAGAACTGGGACATCTTCGCATGGAAACCATCAGACATGCCAGGTGTACCCAGGGGACTGGCTGAGCACCATTTGCGAGTCGACCCAAAAGTGAAGCCTGTGAATGAACATCTCCGTCGGTCCGCTGCGGAGAAGAGAAAGGCAATTGGCAAGGAAGTGGCTCGGCTCCTGGCAGCTGGGTTTATCTGCGAGATCTACCACTCCGAGTGGCTCGCCAATGTCGTCATGGTCCCCAAGAAGGACAAGTCTCTCCGCATGTGCATCGATTTCAAGCATATCAATCGGGCCTGCCCGAAGGATCATTTTCCTCTCCCCTGCATCGATCAGATAGTTGATTCGACAGCGGGATGCGAGCGTTTGTCCTTTCTAGACGCGTATTCCGGGTACCATTAGATCCGACTATTTGGACCCGATGAAATCAAGACAGCTTTCATCACCCCGTTCGGGTGTTTCTGTTATGTCACCATGCCTTTCGGTCTCAAAAATGCCGGCGCTACCTTCATGCGCATGATCCAGAAGTGCGTGCTGAAGCAAATCAATCGGAACGTCGAAGCATACATGGATGACATTGTGGTCAAGTCACGGAAAGGTTCCGACCTGCTGACTGACCTCGCTGAGACATTCACAAATTTGAGAAGCTATGATATCAAGCTCAATCCATCGAAGTGTATGTTTGGAGTTCATGGCGGCAAGTTACTCGGTTTTCTCGTTTCCGAACGAGGAAACGACGCCAACCCAGAGAAGGTCGGCACCATCCTCCGAATGAAATGCCCCGAGCGTATACATGACGTCCAGAAGCTTAGTGGTTGCTTGGCCGCATTGAGTCGATTCATTTCTCGTCTCGGTGAGAAGGCATTGTCTCTCTACCGACTGATGAAGAAATCAGAAAAGTTCGAGTGGAATTCTGAAGCCGAAGCAGCGTTTGAAGAGCTCAAAGCCCTGCTGTCCACACAGCCGGTGCTTTCTGCCTATGATAGCCTGGCTTATTAGGGATGATAGACTACTCATATCAATAAGGAATTCCTTCTTTTCCGGGAACCCATTCGGACAGAACTCCAAAGTTAAGCGTGCTTAGTACGCTTAGCTTGGAGTAGTTTCAGGATGGGTGACCGACCGGGAAGTTGCTCCCGGGTGCGCATGAATGAGGACAAAGTGCGCAGAAAAGACTAGTATTGATATGTGGGGCCAGTCTAGATCCCGCCAGGAGTAACGACCACTGGCGGGTGTGTCTTGGGCATTACAAGTTGGTAGCAGAGCCGACCCTCCCGGTTACACGGATGTTTGCGGACAAGTGTGCGGTCATGTTGTGCATGACGTTTGTGACCCGTCGTGGCACACGGCATGGCACATGTGCCGGACTGAAAGCACAGACGTATGTGCCTAGAGGGAACATTCTTGTGGCCCGACGAGGACGTCGGTTCCTCTGAGTGGGGGTGTATGTGATAGCCTGGCTTATTAGGGATGATAGACTACTCATATTAATAAGGAATTCTTTCTTTTCCAGGAGCCCATTCGGACAGAACTCCAAAGTTAAGTGTGCTCAGCTTGGAGTAGTTTCAGGATGGGTGACCGACCGGGAAGTTGCTCCCGCGTGCGCATGAGTGAGGACAAAGTGCGCAGAAAAGACTAGTATTGATATGTGGGGCCAGTCTAGATCCCGCCAGGAGTAACGACCACCGGCAGGTGTGTCCAGGGCGTTACACTGCCCCAGTCAGCAAAGAGCCTCTCTTACTATACATTGCAACCACCGGACAAGTTGTCAGCACTGTAATCACGGTCGAGCGGGAAGAAGAAGGCAAGGCCTACAAAGTCCAGCGCCCAATCTATTACATATTCAAAGTTTTGACTCCCTCCAAGCAAACATACCCGCATTACCAGAATCTTGTGTACGAGATTTACTTGACCGCAAAGAAGGTTGCCCACTACTTCTCAGATCATACAATCTCAGTCGTCAACGACGCCCCTCTGTCAGAGATTCTGAACAACCGAGATGCAACCGGTCGAGTGGCAAAATGGGCGATTGAACTTCTTCCGTTAGATATCAAGTTTGAAGCGAATAAAGCCATCAAGTCTCAGGCTATAGCAGATTTCGTGGCCGAGTGGATAGAACATGAGTTGCTGACTCAAGTTCAGTCGGATCACTGGACTATGTTTTTTGATGGATCCAAGATGTTGAATGGATCCGGCGCAGGCGTGGTCCTGGTATATCCCAGGGGTGACAAGCTCAGTTACGTCCTTCAAATCCACTTTGACTCATCGAACAACAAGGCTGAGCACGAAGTACTTTTGTACGGATTGCGCATGGCCATCGCACTCGGCGTCCGTCGCCTGATGGTCTACGGCGACTCAGACTTAGTGGTGAACCAAGTGATGAAGGAATGGGACGTCAAGAGCCCGGCAATGACCAGTTATTGCAGTGCAGTGCGAAAGCTTGAAAAGAAGTTTGAAGGTTTATAGCTCCATCAGGTGCCCAGAGCCAAGAATCAACTTGCCGATGACCTTGCGAAAATTGGGTCGACTCGGAAGCCTATACCCAAGAATGTGTTTCTGGAACACCTGCACACCCCTTCAGTCAAAGAAGACCCCTTCACGGAGGAACCCCCACAGCCAGTCAGTGCGTCAGATCCGACTAAAGTCGAAGTGCCTGCAGTGGTCGACCTGATCATGGAGGTTTTAGTGATTACGCCCGACTGGACTGTGCCATACATAGCATATCTGCTCAGGCAAGAACTCCCGGAAGATTAAGAAGAAGCGCGCCAGATCGTCCGTCGATCCAAGGCGTTCACCGTCATTCAGGGTCAACTCTACACAGAAAGTGTCACCGGAGTCGATCAGCGCTGCATCACCCCAGAGGAGGGTCGACTGATTCTAAATGGATTCACTCGAGAACTTGTGGCCACCACGCTTCCTCTTGGACTATAGTGGCCAAAGCGTACCGAGTCGGGTTCTATTGGCCCCGAGCTAACGAGATGGCCAAAGATATTTTGGATAAGTGCGAAGGATGCCAGTTCTACTCCAACATGTCCCACAAGCCAGCGTCTACCCTGAAGACCATTCCGCTAGTTTGGCCCTTTGCTGTTTGGGGCTTGGACATGGTTGGCCCCTTCAAGAATGGTAGAAGCGGATTCACTCACCTGCTCGTGACAGTCGACAAGTTCACCAAATGGATTGAGGCCAAGCCCATCAAGAACCTCGAGTCGAGCATTGCCATCAGCTTCATCAGGGAATTGATATTCAGATATGGAGTCCCCCACAGCATCATCACGGACAACGGCTCCAACTTCGACTCGGATGAATTCAGAGCTTTCTGTTCCTCTCAAGGAACACGAGTCGACTATGCCTCCGTAGCACATCTGCAGTCGAATGGACATGCAGAAAGGGCAAACGGTTTGATTCTCCAAGGCCTGAAGCCACGGCTCATGCATGACCTTAAGCATGCCGATGGGGCTCTGGTAAGTGAACTACCGTCTGTCTTATGGGGTCCGAGGACAACTCCAAACCGGTCGACTAGCCGTACCCCTTTCTTCATGGTCTATGGAGCTGAAGTCGTGCTGACAAGTAATTTGTTACATAATGCCCCCTGAGTGGAACTCTTCTCCGAAGCCGAAGCAGAGCAAGCTCGTCAGGATGCAGTCGACCTCTTGGAGGAGGAACGTGAGATGGCCTTGATCCGGTCGACCATATATCAACAAGACCTGCGTCGATTCCATGCTCGCAACGTCCGAAGCCGAGCATTTCAGGAAGGAGACCTGGTTCTTCGAGTGCATCAGAAACGACCACACAAGCTCGCCCCGGCCTGGGAAGGCCCTTCATCATCACCAAGGAGCTGCACAATGGAGCATATCACCTCTACAACGTCGCTAAGAAGAAAGACGAACCCCGTTCGTGGAACACGGACCTGCTCCGTCGCTTCTACACCTGAGACACTCGAACAGTCAAGTTGTAATAAAGATTTTCCGGTTTATTTCAAAGAAAAGTTTGCAATGATCCCTTAAGGATTGTTGGTTTCTGAGATACTGGTCTTCAAAATCCCCCAGTGGGTACTTAGCCATGAACCCGATTCACCTAAGTTATAAAAAAACCTCCGAGTGAAGAGCAACCCTCTCACTCGAGGGCTTAGCCGCGAACCCGATTCGCCTAAGTTACAAAAACTACTCCGAGTGAAGAGCAACCCTCTCACTCGGGGGCTTAGCTGTGGTCCTCCGAGCTGCGTCATAAGTACAACGTGGCTCTGTCTTCCGAGCTCCGCCACAAATACAACGCAGCTTGGAATCGCCTAAGTTACGAAAACCACTCCGAGTGAAGAGCAACCCTCTCACTCGGGGGCTTAGCCGCAGTCCTCCAAGCTACGTCATAAGTACAACGTGGCTCTGTCTTCCGAGCTCCGCCACAAATACAATGCATCTTGGAATCGCCTAAGTTACGAAAACCACTCCGAGTGAAGAGCAACCCTCTCACTCGGGGGCTTAGCTGCGACCCCGTGATCGCCTAAGTTACGAAACTACTCCGAGTGAAGAGCAACCCTCTCACTCGGGGGCTTAGCTGCGGTCCTCCGAGTTGCGTCATAAGTACAACGTGGCTCTGTCTTCCGAGCTCCGCCA
>LR738710.1:204004606-204046303 GCA_902687465.1 Secale cereale
TCTCACTCGGGGGCTTAGCTGCGACCCCGTGATCGCCTAAGTTCACAACACTACTCTGAGTGAAGAGCAACCCTCTCACTCGGGGGCTTAGCTGCGGTCCTCTGAGCTGCGTCATAAGTACAATGTGGCTCTGTCTTCCGAGCTCCGCCACAAATACAACATAGCTTGGAATCGCCTAAGTTACGAAAAACACTCCGAGTGAAGAGCAACCCTCTCACTCGGGGGCTTAGCTGTGGTCCTCCGAGCTAGGTCATAAGTACAATGTGGCTCTGTCTTCCAGGCTCCGCCACAAATAAAACGCAGCTTGGAATTGCCTAAGTTACGAAAACCACTCCGAGTGAAGAGCAACCCTCTCACTCGGAGGCTTAGCTGCGGTCCTTGATACGTCCAAAACGTATCAATAATTTCTGCTTGCTCCATGCCTCTTTTGGGTGATATTGCTATGATATTTATACACTTCCATACACTTTTGATCATATTTGGACTAACCTATTAACTCAGTGCACCCCAGTGCCAGTTTCTGTTTTCTGCTGTTTTTGTATTTTAGGTTTTCCCATTACGAGAACTACCCGAAAAATCCCAGAAAAAATATATAAAAAATCAGCGTTCCAGAAGCTTCCCGGTAGCCAAAGTAGAGCCGGGGGGGCCACCAGGGGTCCAGGCGCCCTGGTGGCGCCCCCCCCCCCTGGCCGTGCCGGGGGGGCGCCTGGGCCCCCCGGGCCTCCGCTGATGCCCCCCTTTGGCATATATTTAACACGCGTCCCGAAACCCTCGAGACGGGAACCCTTTTTCGCGATCTCATCTTTGTTCCGCCGCCGCCGCGCTTCCAAGATCGGGAGCACCAGGAGAACTCTTCCCGGCACCCTGCCGGAGGGGAGGATCACCACCGGGAGCCTCTCCACCACCATGGACGCCTCCCGGATGAGTTGTGAGTAGTCTCCCTTGGACCATGGGTCCATGACCAGTAGCTATGTGATGTTCTCCTCCCCTTCTTGTGCTTCACTAATTAGACCTCGTGAGCTGCCCTACATGATCGAGGCACATATGTAATCCTTATGCTGTTGCTATGTTGAGTTTGCTGGGATCCGATGGATTGTGAGATTATGTTCAGATTGTGTTTGAGTAATATATTTGATCTACCTCTTTTATATTTATGTTCGTAAGTAATTCTTGCATGTTCTCCGTTGTTATTTATTGCTTTGGCCAAGTAGTAGGTAGTGACTCCAAGAGGGAACGTTATGCCTGATTGTGGGTTCATGCCCCTCGATGACTAGCTTGAGTGACAGAAACATGAGTCTAGGGGATGTGTTGTTGCCACAAGGGGGAAAACAACGGTGCTTGTGCCCGCGGGTGCAAGGATTGTTTACTTTACGCAAAGTTCTTTTAATGCAGTTGTCTGTTGCTTTGAGTTTACACTATGGGTGGGACTCGCAACTTAATACCAGCGAGATGTTCTGGATAGATATCTCAAGGTGGATGATTAGTAGTAGATGCAGATGGATTTCGGTCTACTTGCCTTGGCGTACCGCCCATGCTTTGAACCTCTACCTTTCTTGCAACATAGTTAGCATTGGTTTGCGCACATAATTCTGTCAATTGCCCAGCTGTAATTCGTTTACCTCAAATAGTTGTTTTATCGTCTTTTGGGAGAGAGACATCACTAGTGAACATCATGGGACCCCGGTCCATATTACCATCACTGATCACATCCGCTATTTACTTTCCGCTTTTACTTACTATTTGCAGCAATACCTATCACTATTATCACTTGCATTTGATCCTTTGTAAACTACAAGGCCATAGGGATTGACAACCTCTTTGTACTCGTTGGGAGCAAAGTTATTTGTATCTGTGTGCAGGTCCACGTTGATTGCTAATATTTGGCGCCGTTAGCAGTTGACACCTTCTTGTTGAAACTGGGAGTCTCAGGGGAAATCGATCCTTGGTATCTTTGCCAAGGGAAAACTTCCGCTACACTGCATCTCAAACCTTCCACTTGGGGTAACCAACGAGGGGCGAGAAGCCATCAAGCAAAGTTTTCTGGCGCCGTTGCCGGGGACTCCACTTCTTCAAGATAGGGGAGTTGCACGCTATCTTTTACCTTTGCTTTTTAGTCTTGTTAGTTTACCTTTCAGTTTTGCTTTAGTATCTTTTATCGAAAATCACAAAAATAGTTATCTTGCTTGTTTGCTGCTATGGATTCCACCAAAAACACTAAATGGGAGGAGTACACCCCTTCTTCCATTACGCCAATCACCACTGTCGGGATCTACAAAAGTAATAAACCTTGTGATTATGTTAGTCTTGATGGAGAGTTATGCCCATGGCATGGTCTTCCAGGAAAAGAGTATGAGCCTCAGTTTAAAGTTGCTCCTATGCTTCCCCAAACTTGGGAAGACGTTCAAACTCTTATAATAGAGAGCAATTCAAACAAAGAAGATGATGCTACAATTCTGCTCAATAATGATAAAATTGATTTTGATAATTGTAGTATCTCGGAAGTTGTCACCTTTCTACAAAGAATGGCTAAAGATCCCCATACAAGCACGCTTAACCTTGCCTTCACGGAGCATATCACTAATGCTCTCATCAAAGCTAGGGAGGAGAAACTTAGAGTAGAAGCCTCCATACCTAGAAAGCTAGAAGATGGTTGGGATCCTATGATTAAAATTAAGTTGAATAACTTCTCTTGCTATGCTTTATGTGATGTTGGAGCTAGTACCTCCGTTATGCCCAAAACAATATATGATATGCTTAAATTGAAACCTTTTGATTCTTGTTCTTTTGGTGTTCGTATCGTTGATTCTTCCATAAAGAAACCTTTGGGGAGGATCGACGATGTTCTTATCATTGTCAATGACAATTATGTTCCCGTTTATTTTACTATTATGGACATTGAGTGTGAACCTTCTTGTCCAATTATTTTGGGACGTCCTTTTCTACGCACCGTTGGTGCCATCATTGACATGAAAGAGGGGAATATAAAATTCCAATTTCCTCTCAAGAAAGGGATGGAACACTTCCCTCGAAAGAAGATTAAGTTACCTTTTGAGTCCGTTATACGGGCTAGCTATTCTTTTCCTCTTGATAAAACTTGATCTCTTTGCATTATGCCTAGCTTAAAGGCATAAAAGAAAGCGCTTTTGGGAGGCAGCCCACATGAATAAAATTTTATTTTGCTTTTGTTGTGTCTTGATGTTGTTACTACAGTAGCATCATCATTGTATCTTTGCTTTTCAACTTTGTGCCAAGTATAGCCTCTGATTGCAAGAAAGTTCAAAAGTTGTGACGTGCTGTCCAGGAAACAGATTCTGTCCGTGGATAGAAAAATTCGTATAAAATCACCAGTTCATCTTTTTGGTCTGAATTTTTTTGACAGCGTGCTCTATACAATTGTCTTTCGAGCGTATGTTCTGAGTTTTTTTATTAGAGTTGCAGAAGTGCGCCGAAAAAAATCATTTACTACCTGCTGTTCTGTTTTTCACAGATTCTGTCCTGTTTTGCCTTTCCTTCATTTTGCAAACCTTGAGCTTGCTTTTTCTTTGCAAAAACCTTTTGGCAATCTTGAGAAACAGTAGACCTTCAAGAATATCCTTATTTCCAGCAAGGAACAATTATTTTATTATGGGTACTAACCTCGCTAATCAGATTATGATGAGTTATGTATGAAGGGAGTTTTCAAGTGTGCGAGGGAAGACGATAAAAAGATTCAGGAGTGTCAAACGCTCAAGCTTGGGGATGCCCCCATGCACCCCCAAGAAATATTCAAGGAGACTCAAGCGTCTAAGCTTGGGGATGCCCCCGTGCATCCCCTTCTCCATCAACATTATCAGTTCATCTTTCGTTCCACTATATTTTTATCACTTCATGTGTTATGAGCTATGCTTGGAGCGTCTTGCTTTTAGTTTCCTTTTTAGTTTTCTTTAGCTTTTCATAACGAGTCGGAACTCAGCATTTCTTTGTGTGGGAGAGAAACATGCTCTACTTCTACCTAGAGCATAACATAGAATTTTCATGTCTATCTTTGCTGTGTGTGTTCTTTGTCTTTCAATAGCTACTATCATGCTTAGCTCTTAGTTTTCGTGCTTATCTTTTTAAAGAGCTTTTGTCTAGTTGGTTGCTTGAACTCTCTTTAATTATCATGCTTATCTTATTAAGAGAGTTTGCTTCTGTTGCATTGGTTGATATGTCTGTGATCAAAATGCTACGTGCATAATGGTGCTTAGTAGTTCATGTTTTCTTATGGTTAGTCTCAAATAGCTGGGGGGTTCCCAATGTGTTATTGGAGTACCAACATGATTTGTTTGCTTATGATGTGGTATGGTTTAGTAATATCTTCCTTCAAGAATTTATTTTGATTGACTTGGCGTATGCTCATGCATATTTAAGACTGTAAAGAAAGTCTGTCAAGCCTTGATGATCTTTTATTTCTGAGTAGCGATATAACTTCCATGCCTGATTCAATGTTGCTTTGTCACTCTGCATGATTATGACCGTCATTGCTCTTTTAGTTGGTCGCTCCCAGTCTTTTGCTAACCTTCGCCTGTACTAAGCGGACTGACTGCTTGTGCATCCAAAATCTTTTAAACCAGTTATGCCATATGAGTCCACCATACCTTCCTATACATGGTATTTACCTGCCATTCCTAACGAAGACTTTCATGTGCCATCTCGAAATTATTCAAAAAAATGCATTTTTGTTTTGTGCCTCTGTTTTAGCTCATGAGGAAGTAGTAGTTAATTCATGATCTTTTTAAGTTGGACAAGCTTCACCCCGGGATTGCATGTATAATGTGCAAACCCATAATACGAGAAGGAACTGGCAAAGAGTGCGCCCGGCTCAAAATTAATATAACAAACAAACCCTCCTTCACGCTTTGTTCATGAGAAATCAGAAAACTTTGGCAATGATAAACAAAGGAGATTAAGAGGATGTGATCGTCCTCATTCGGGAGCCGTTTCTCGAAACTTGTCCATCTCAAAAAGTAATTGAGTTATCTGCTAGCATTCGTTGACGAAACATGCATATCCAAAAAAATAATTATTACCTCAGTTTTTAAAACCAAGAGCTCTGGTACATGTTTTGTCTTTGTTTCCGACCATGGGTTTTCAACCTTGCCAACAAAAGCCACGGTTCGAGAGTCTCCACCTTCTTTTAAAAGCACCAACTATTGAGAGCATGATTGTCATTCTGAGTGTAATGTGCATTGTCCCAAAGTAGCATTGTCTTTTGCATGATTATGATATCGTTTATTCTGAAATCATTGTATCTAGTCATCACTTAAACCTTGGAGGTGCCCTACATTTATGTTTTGCTTCACTAAATGGGGCAAGCGAGATATCACTTTATCATATTTGCACACCATGCTCATTACAAATCTATTTGATGTTTCAGTATCATATTGTAAAACTTTTAGTTCTTTGTGATTTTCTCATAAGGCAACTTAATTACTACAGATTCATTGTCTCAGTAAGCTTTTGTCATATGACTATGAAAAAGTCCTATATGGTTAATAGCATGTCACCACAGAAATTATTCTTGTTATCATTTACCTACTCGAGGACGAGCATGAATTAAGCTTGGGGATGTTGATACGTCCAAAACGTATCTATAATTTCTGCTTGCTCCATGCCTCTTTTGGGTGATATTGCTATGATATTTATACACTTCCATACACTTTTGATCATATTTGGACTAACCTATTAACTCAGTGCACCCCAGTGCCAGTTTCTGTTTTCTGCTGTTTTTGTATTTCAGGTTTTCCCATTACGAGAACTGCCCGAAAAATCCCAGAAAAATTATATAAAAAATCAGCGTTCCAGAAGCTTCCCGGTAGCCAAAGTAGAGCCGGGAGGGGGCCACCAGGGATCCAGGCGCCCTGGTGGCGCCCCCCCTAGCCGCGCCGGGGGGGCGCCTGGGCCCCCCGGGCCTCCGCTGATGCCCCCCTTTGGCATATATTTAACACGCGTCCCGAAACCCTCGAGACGGGAACCCTTTTTCGCGATCTCATCTCTGTTCCGCCGCCACCGCGCTTCCAAGATCGGGAGCACCAGGAGAACTCTTCTCGGCACCCTGTCGGAGGGGAGGATCACCACCGGGAGCCTCTCCACCACCATGGACGCCTCCCGGATGAGTTGTGAGTAGTCTCCCTTGGACCATGGGTCCATGACCAGTAGCTATGTGATGTTCTCCTCCCCTTCTTGTGCTTCACTAATTAGACCTCGTGAGCTGCCCTACATGATCGAGGCACATATGTAATCCTTATGATGTTGCTACGTTGAGTTTGCTGGGATCCGATGGATTGTGAGATTATGTTCAGATTGTGTTTGAGTAATATATTTGATCTACCTCTTTTATATTTATGTTCGTAAGTAATTCTTGCATGTTCTCCGTTGTTATTTATTGCTTTGGCCAAGTAGTAGGTAGTGACTCCAAGAGGGAACGTTATGCTTGATTGTGGGTTCATGCCCCTCGATGACTAGCTTGAGTGACAGAAACATGAGTCTAGGGGATGTGCTGTTGCCACAAGGGGGAAAACAACGGTGCTTGTGCCCGCGGGTGCAAGGATTGTTTACTTTACGCAAAGTTCTTTTAATGCAGTTGTCTGTTGCTTTGAGTTTACACTATGGGTGGGACTCGCAACTTAATACCAGCGAGATGTTCTGGATAGATATCTCAAGGTGGATGATTAGTAGTAGATGCAGATGGATTTCGGTCTACTTGCCTTGGCGTACCGCCCATGCTTTGAACCTCTACCTTTCTTGCAACATAGTTAGCATTGGTTTGCGCACATAATTCTGTCAATTGCCCAGCTGTAATTCGTTTACCTCAAATAGCTGTTTTATCGTCTTTTGGGAGAGAGACATCACTAGTGAACATCATGGGACCCCGGTCCATATAACCATCACTGATCACATCCGCTATTTACTTTCCGCTTTTACTTACTATTTGCAGCAATACCTATCACTATTATCACTTGCGTTTGATCCTTTGTAAACTACAAGGCCGGAGGGATTGACAACCTCTTTGTACTCGTTGGGAGCAAAGTTATTTGTATCTGTGTGCAGGTTAACCTTGATTGCTAATATCTGGCGCCGTTAGCAGTTGACACCTTCTTGTTGAAACTAGGAGTCTCAGGGGAAATCGATCCTTGGTATCTTTGCCAAGGAAAAACTACCGCTACACTGCATCTCAAACCTTCCACTTGGGGTAACCAACGAGGGGCGAGAAGCCATCAGTCCTCCGAGCTCCGCCGCAAGCACAATGTTGCCGTCAAGACGTCGACTCAAAATCCAAACGATCAAAAGGAGTCAGAAGCAAAGCAAGCAAACGCGAAAGGAATCAAATCCAGATAAAAGCCCCGCAAGATTCGGGCAAGAGTACCTGGGCCATGAGCCCACAAGAGTTTAACGGTTACAGGATCACTCGGCATACCGAGGCAAATTGAATCAAAGTATCAAAGTTCATTCACTCCTCACGGGGAGGCGGACTCGCTGGTGCAACAAACTCGTCCAGGTCGATCCCATCGGCGATGCGGGTGGCAGCTTCCAAGAAAGTCTCCATGAAGGACTGGAACTGGAGCTCCTTCGTATTGGCGACCTTGAGCACCGCGGGTCTTCTCTCCTTCACTTCCTTGCAGTGCACACGGACCAAGGACAGCGCCACGTCAGCTCCACAGCGGGCAGATAACTTCTTCCACTCCTGCACTCGACCAGGGATCTCAGTGAGTCGAGTTATCAGAGACTCGAGGTCGTTCTCCTGCATGACTCCCCTCCAGAGTGCGGCGTCGATCCGGGCCATCACTGCTTTCAGCCGACCCAAGTAGCCCGTGGCAGCAGTGAGGCGGGACTCCAGCCTCAGGATATTCATGGCAGCCTCGTCCTTGACAATGGAATTGACCGGGTCCAGACCAGGTTCGATCCGCCCAGTCTCTGCTTCAAAGTTGCGGCAGAATTCTACACAACAAGGAACGCGTCGAGTCAGCAAGCAAATTACGGGTCGATCGATCTGACTAAGTCTGAGCAAAAGAGATATACCTTCAAGCACGAGATACCACTTCTTGGTGAGGTCGCTCAGATAAGCCTCTGGGTCATTCTTCTTCTGGAAGAGGCCCTCGTATTTCTCGTTCAGGGCATTCTTAGCGCCCTTCAGTCGAGTCACTTCTTGGTTGGCCGCGTCGAGAGAACCCTTCAACCTGATGATCTCCGCCTTGAGCGTGCCAACAGAAGCCAGCTTCTGCTCCGCCAGTTCAGTTTTCTCCTGAGCCTTCTACTACGCTGCCGCCAAGTCGAGGTCTTTCTGCTCCAAGGCCGCCTTCAGTTGATCTACAAGAGACATCACTGGACAGATGAACATGAGGAAACAGAGGACATACTTATCAAAGGTCAGTCGATGAGTTGCTCGCGTCAGTTACCAGCTGCTTCGTCCTGCGTCTTCTTCAGGTGGTCCCGAGCCAGCTGCAAGTTGAGATTGATCTGGATCTACTTCTTCTCAAGATCCACAAATTTGGCTCCAAACTCGCAAGATCTCTGCATCAACACAACAAATCAGAATTCTAAGACTACAGTCGAGTCAAACACTCAACCGCAGTCTCGGGGACTACACCCAGTGGGTGCACTGAGCATGTCCCCACTGGTTCTCGCTTGGCCAAGATCAGTCTAGCCAGAGCTCAAAAAAACAGGGAAGAAAGTTCCATTATCAGACCATGGCCGACTACCAGCAGTCGACCACGGTCTCAGGGGCTACACGCAGTGGGTGCACTGAGCATTCCCCCACTGGTTCTCGCTCGACCGAGATCATACTGTCCCGAGCTCAAGTGAAGTTCAAAGCAAACAAGAAAACTCTACAGACCATAGTCGACCGACGACCTCAGTCGACTATGGCCTCGGGGACTACACCCACTGGGCGCACTGAGCGTGCCCCCAGTGGCACTATCGGACAACCTTCAAATGCTAAAAGCCACAAGGCAAGACACCCAGTGGGTGTGGCATCATCTTACGAACAACGCAGTAGATTTCTCAAACTGAAGACTACACCAACACAACAAATCAATCAGTCGGAAGAAGCAAACCTAGACATTGGTCCGAAGGGCAGAACTAGCATCGTAAGAAGCCATGCTAGCCTCGTACGCCACCTTCGTCCTCTCCATCATCAGCCTCGCCTGACGAACGGCTTCTTGAGCCGCGCCCACGGGATCCTCCGGGAGGCGATAGGTGGAGAAGAGAACGGACGACGGAGCAGGCGCTGGGTCGACGGCCGGAGCAGGCGCTGGGTCGACGGCCGGAGCAGACGCTGGGTCGACGGCCCCTCCGGTCGACGAAGGTGGGCGCATGGTCGGCACGTGGACGGCGAAGGAGACCGTGGTCTGGGCCACGTCTTCCTGTTGCTGGGCCTCAGGGCCAGAAGGCACCTTCCGGCCCTTCCTTCTCGTGCGTCGTTGAGCCACTCCCAAGCGCTCCTCATCGTCGTCATCATCGTCTGGGAGCTCTATGACTTGGCGTGGCACTTCAAAAAAGACAGTTATGAGGTTCAGTCGACCGTCATCTCAAACCGACGAAAAGCAAAACACGATCTATAACTCGCACCTACGCGGGACATAGCAGCATCCGCGGTCTCCTCATCGTCCCGGCCCTTGTCGATATCCATCGAGGTCGCAGAAGCAGCAGCACTGAAAAATCTCCTTGAAGATGAGTCGACATAGACAGAGTCGACCTCCGAAAGGCAGAAAGAAATAAAGCTGAACAGCACTTATGTGGAGGCGATTGGGACATCCACCTTGATCTTGGGCAGGGCCTTCCGGGGCTTGGCGGTGGTGACCTTGGGCTGCTTGGGCGCCTTTTTAGATGGGTCGGGAGTGGCCGTACGAGCCCGCTTTTGCACCTGGGAGCTGGAGGGACCCGTCCGAGAGCGCACAACCCCTGGGTCGTGCTTCTCCTTGGATCGCTTCTCGCCACGGGGAGGTGACTCGACCTCCTCCCCGCTGCTGGAGTCCTCGCTCTCCTCTTCGGTCTCTTCATCAGACTTCCACTCGGAGACGTTGCCCACGCCCTCTTCGCCCTCTTGGACCTGATCCCCGTTGGGCACCAAGTACATTTCAGTGTAGATCTGCAGAGAAGAAAGATTAGCCAAATGTTAGTCGGACTCATCAAGACAACTGCAAGCCAAGAACAAGAACATCACTCGGAAGCCAAGGCCAGACCTTGTCAGGAAGATGGTCGGCGTTGAATGGGAGAACCCTGCCGGACCCCCTGGGGTTGTCTTTGTTCCCCGTGATACACTTCAGGCACTATGCCACATACTTCACGTCCGTTGCCTCTGGGTCGACTCGTGACGAGTCGTCGACGCCGAAGTACAACCACATCGGGTGGTCTCGAGCCTGGAGAGGCTGGATCCTCCGCATGAGGTACACCTCGAGCAGGTCCAACCCTGTGACCCCCTCGCGGACCAATTGGACGACCCGTTCCACCAGCATGTCCACTTCCGCCCTCTCGGCCCGACCCATAATCAATGACGGAGGCTGGTTGGCTCGACCAAGAGAGAAGGGAGGAAGCTCGGTCGACTGACCAGGAGTCGGCTTGTCCTTATAATAGAACCAAGTCGACTGCCAGCCCCGAAACGACTCTGGAAAAATCATAGCAGGAAAGGCGCTCCTATTCCTAAGCTGGATGCCTAGCCCACCGCACGCGTGGAGGACGTGCGTCTTCTCGTCACTCGGGTTCGCCTTCTTGACGGTATGTGAGCCACAAGTGAAGATATGTTTGAACAAACCCCAGTGCGGCCGACAGCCGAGGAAGTTCTCACACATCGAGATAAACGCAGCAAGGAAGGCAATGGAGTTGGGCGTGAAGTAGTGCAGCTAGGCGCTGTAACACCCCAAAATTTTGACTTTTGTTTTAGTATTAAAAATTTTGACCAGGAGTTTCAACTTTTCTTTTTCTGGGTTTTCTTTGATTGTCAGAACTTCCTTTCTGTTGTTATTATGGAGTTTTTGCCCCAGTGCAAAATTCTTGGCATGTTGTTTGGACTTAATTGCCCTAAGCCAAGAAGAACAATATTTCTAGTTGTAGGATCTTTTTGCATTATTATTTTCTCCCTGAGCTTTATTTATTTAAAGTGATTTCCTTCTATTTTAGGGACCTGTTTGCACTACAACCTTCTGATGGAATTGTCCAAAAATTCCACCAAAATTCAGGGATGTCAGGTGCAGCCCCTACATCACTTTCATGCAAAAATCCTTGGGTGTCCTTGGGAAAAGTTGAGCAAAACACCCCCTTTTGCTCTCTGGTCCAGAATGCCACTTTCTACTACAGCCCTATTCTAACTAGTTCCATTAGCCTTGAGCTTTTTCCAACTTATAGCCCATCTTGCAAAACCCTTAAGTCCAGAAGAGTGGACCCATTGGAAGATTTTTGGTTCATGAAACAATGCCATTTACCTTCTGCCCAGAACTGAAGTTTTGCAAAAACTTGCACTAACAAGTTTTTGCTTTTGATAAACTAACCACACCACCCTCTTACTCATCCAAGGAGACACTGATCTGGAGAATTTGGCCACCCCAAGGGTTGCCTAGATGCCATTGGCATTTTGTCAAACACCCTGAGTGCATGACCAGTTTTGGCTTAGTTCTTGGTTTGTGTTATGAACTTGATCCCCTGACTAGACCAACTTGTCACATGGATTTGCCCTAGCCTATAGCCCCACCCTGCTAACCCCCTTGTGGATTGGAGCCCCCTAGCATGCCTTGGCATATTGCCGAGCACATAGCGTGCGTGCTCTGGGCGCGCCCAGAGCGCGCGTTTTGCACGTGCGTGCGCTCGGGTCGCCGCATCGCGCCCCGGCCCTTGCTCGCCTGCAGAGCCACCCCGGCCTCATCCACTCACCAGAACCCTCCAAGCCGGCCCTGGGGCTCCACAGCGTCGTCGTCAGAGCTCGTTTGGCGGCACGCCGGCGGCCACAGTGGACCTCTGCCATGGTCGGCGCCGCCCAAGCCACGAGCGCGCGCCAGCTCGCCCCTGGTGCAGAACCCGCTCGTCTGCTAGCTTATGCCGCCATTCTCAGCCCCGCCACGTCCCCTGCTGCTACAGAATGGCGGTCGCCAGCGATCTTATCCCCGGCCTCCGCGGAACCGCCATTGCCCGCCTATATAAGAAGCCCCCGAGCTCGTCAGGCCCTCAAGCAACCTCTCACACTCCCTCACTGATCCGCCCGTAGCAGTAGAAAGACCAGAGAGGTGGTCTTCTTCTCCGGCAACCACAGCCGCCGCCACTGTCTCGGTCACTCCGGCATCACCAGGGCCTCCCCCGCCCATCCAGCGCCATCGTCGCCTTCCCCTCGACCTTGCGGAGCTGCCCGACCCCTCGAATGCGATCAAAACCCGCCACAACACAAATCCCCAATCATGCCCGAAGCTCACTCCGCCGCGGAGCTCGCCGCCGGCGACTCCCTCCGTCCCCGCCGTCCAGTCGACCACCGAGAGGACCGCCTAGGAGTGACGGATCCATCCCTGGCCTCGAATGCCCTCGAGGAGCCTCCGTTCGCCGGCGACGATCACTGGAATCCCGCCCCGCTCGGGCAGAGGAAAAGGAAGGAGAGGCGACTAGTCAAACCTGACCAGTGGGCCCCCTGGACCCATTGTCAGTGACCCAGCCCCGCCTCCACGTGTTTCAAGTGAAGGCGTAAACCTCATAAGTACGTATCCCCTGACCCGAAAGCATATTATTATTTGAAACGTTTTCTTTTCTATTTTATTTTAAAATCAGAGTTTGACTGAAACTTTGACTGGCTTTAACTTTTTAAATATAACTCCAAATGAACTGATTCTTTTTCTGTTGTTCCTCAAATTTGGCCTAGTTTATTTTCAGATTTATTAGAAAATTTTCCAAACAACTTTTTTGTGCTGTTTTGAATCTATGTATTGAATTTGTACTCCTTCTAATAGGATTTTGGAGAGGGAGAAAACCTCCCAAGAGTTTTGGAATGCAATTCTACTCCCCTCTACTTGAAGGCAAGCACTTTTGAACCCTGGTCTAATGCTTGTAAGTGTCGTTGATACGATTGCAACGTCACCTCAAAATGGACGCATTCATTCCTTTTTATATGTGATGATATGATCATACCCATGAGTGCATGAGGTATACCCCTTGCTGTGGATAATTATATGCATGACGGTGATCCCCCTCGTATGCCTTCCATGCCTAACCGAAGAAGACCGTGAAAGTCATTGTCTTGTGTAGACACGAGCTTGTCACTAGCTCCTCGTTGAGATGGTGGGATCTGGTATGGCTTGGTGAAGCATGACGGGTGGTGATTCCGACTGTTGTTGTCGAATATATTGATTATACTAATCATACCAGTGATGCTTGAACCTCCTGAGTCGACCATAGATCGAGTCTTGTCCCAGTAACCCCCATACTTGTTTCGTGCTACCATGTGTCCCTGCTACAGGTAGGGTACGGTTCAGTAAATTGTCGACCCCTCTTCTATCACACACCGTATAGAGAGGCCACGGTGGAAGATACCGGCTGCATCCGGTAGGCAGGCCATCGGGTCCGGGGGCATGGGTCTTTCGGTTGGAGCCGAAGGGGTAGCTTCCCCAGTTTTGTGCGCGTTATAAATTTTATGATCCCATGCTAGTCGAGGTTGTAGCCTCCCCACTTAGAGTCTGGCTTAACGGGTGTCGTGGGTGATACCAGGCACTGGTAAGATAGACTGGTGTGTGTGGTCAGGTGTGTCTTCGAATTAAAAGACTGTAAACGGAATTAGTCCAGAGGGACTTGAAAGTGCAACTAATCCCCGGGTGGTTTTGGTAATTAATAACAACATATATATCATTGAACTAATAGTTACTTGAGAATCATTTCAGAGAAGTTCGATGATATGGGTATGGAAATGTCTGAAGAAGTGGACCCCTCAAAATGCTAAGGCAAGCATTGGAAAAAGCTCAAGACTCCATTTTTGGTTTAGTGATCAAAGATCACATTGAGTCCATAGGAAAAGCCAATACTATTAAAAGGGGATGAAGTTGTGTTGATGATCTGGTTGCTCAAGTGCTTAGTGATCTAGCTCCTTTAACTATCAGCAACTTTCACTTCTAAACACACTCATAAGTAATCTCGGACAAACCGATTCTTCCAACTCAGTCCCACCGAGATGAACCACCTCAGCTATTTTCCAAACCCTAGAAATTTCGGTCTATCCGATTTTGAGTTCGGTCTCACCGAAACTGGACTGCCAACCTTCTGTAACCATTTGACATCATATCGGAATATCCGAGTTGTTAATTTCGGTCCCACCGAAATGGCAAGCTCCTATCTTTGACTCATATCGGACACACCGAGATGGTATTTTCGGTCCCACCGAAAACCCCAACGTTCACTATATTTGAACTTTCGGTATGACCGAGTTTCACTTCGGTCTCACCGAGATTGTTCAATTATGTGTGTAACGGTTGGATTTTGTGTGGAGGCTATATATACCCCTCCACCCCCTCTTCATTCGTGGAGAGAGCCATCAGAAAGTACTACCACTCCTACCTTACACTTTCTGAGAAGAGAACTACCTACCCTTGTGTTGAGATCAAGTTGCTCCATTCCTACCATATGAAACTTGATTTCTAGCCTTCCCAAGTTGCTTTCCACTCAATCCTTTCTTCCACCACAGCCATATCAGTGAGGAGAGTTGAGTGTTGGGGAGATTATCACTTGAAGCACAAGAGCAAGGAGTTCATCATCATCAACCACATCTATTACCTTTTGGAGGGTGGTGCCTCCTAGATTGGTTAGGTGTCGCTTGGGAGCCTCCGTCTTCGAGATGTGGAGTTGAACCAAGAAGTTTGTAAGGGCAAGGAGATCGCCTACTTCGTGAAGATCTACCCCGAGTAAGGCTAGTCCTCCGTGGGCGTAGGCCATGATGGAATAGACAAGGGTGCTTCTTCGTGGACCCTTCGTGGGTGGAGCCCTCCGTGGACTCGCGCAGCCGTTACCCTCCGTGGGTTGAAGTCTCCATCAACGTGGATGTACAATAGCACCACCTATCGGAACCACGACAAAAATCTCCGTGTCTCCAAATTGCGTTTGATCTTCTCCACCTCTCTTTACTACATGTGCAATTTACTTTCCGCTGCTTATACTCTAGAATTGCATGTGTAGGGTGATACTTGAATTGGTCATAATTGTGAAACTGCCAAAAACTGTTCATGATCTAAAGGCAGGATTTTTATATTGTCAAGTAGTCTAATCACCCCCCCTCTAGACATACTTTCGATCCTACAAGTGGTATCAGAGCCAGGTTTCCATTGTTTTGGTTTCCATTGCATTGGACTCCATAAGCTTGGTTTCACAACCTAGGAGAGTATGGCGTCTAGTGAGGGTAATTATCGTAGAGGTCCTTACTTTGATGGTACAAATTTTGCTAGTTGGAAGCATAAAATGAAAATGCATATTCTTGGTCATAACCCAGCCGCATGGGGCATTATTTGTGTTGGTATGCAAGGTGAATTCTTCGAGGAAGGAAAAGTTCCGGATCGCGAAGCTACACCGGAAGAGTTGTGGATGTTGCAAAACAATGCTCAAGCTTGTGACATTCTCTTCAATGCCTTGTGTCCCGAGGAGTTCAACAAAATCAGCCGTCTTGAGAATGCTAAAGAGATTTGGGATACTTTGGTTGAAATGCACGAAGGTACTGAATCTGTGAAGGAATCAAAGCTAGATATTCTTCAAGGTCAACTTGACAAGTTCAAGATGAAGGATGGTGAAGGAGTCGCTGAAATGTACTCTAGGCTTGCTCTCATCACAAATGAGATTGCCGGCTTAGGAAGCGAAGAAATGACTGACCGATTCATCATTAAGAAGATTCTCAGAGCTTTGGATGGAAAGTATGACACCGTGTGCACTTTGATCCAAATGATGCCAAACTACAAGACCCTCAAGCCAACTGAAGTCATTGGAAGAATTGTTGCTCATGAGATGACACTTAAGGATAAGGAAGAGCTTCACAACAAGTCAAGTGGTGCTTACAAAGCTACAAGTGATGCTCCTACTACCTCAAGTGACAAGCTAATTTCCAATGAAGAGATAAGCCTAATGGTCAAGAACTTCAACAAGTTCTACAAGAATAGAGGCAAAGAAAGAAGCTCAAAGTCTAGATCATATGATGAAAAGAGATCTTCTAGTCGTGATCGAAACTGCTACAATTGTGGAAGACCCGGACACTTCTCAAATGAGTGTACGGCTCCCCACAAGAGAAGAGAAGAATCTCCAAGAAGAAGAGCAAGAGATGAGTCACCTCGGAGAGAAAGAAGGAGTAGAGATGATCGTTATGAACGAAGACCCTCTCGGAGAAGCAAGGATTCGGAAAGGAAAGACAAGTCATCAAGGAGCTACACAAGAAGAAGACATCAAGCTCATGTAGGTGAATGGGTCTCCGGCTCCGACTCCGACAATCAATCCGATGGAAGCTATCACTCCGACTCCGACTATAGTCAAGATGAAGGTGTTGCCGGACTTGCACTCGTATCCTCCAACTCCAACTCCTATGACTTATTTGATTCACCAAATGAGGGAATTGGAAGATGCTTCATGGCTAAAGGCCCCAAGGTAACACACCCTGAATTCATTGACTTTGATAGTGATGAGGATGACTTGCTTGGTGAAGATGAGCTCTTGCATGATAAATCTAGTGAGCTTAGTAATGATGAAAATGCTAGTAGTCTTTATAGTCGAGAAGAGTCGAATGACAATGCTATGAAGGAGATTGAGCGTCTAACTAAAGAACTAAACACTCTTAAGTTAGCTCATGAAACAACTCAAGAATATCATAGAGAGCTCCTAAGATCTCATGAGAAGCTACGCTTCGAGAAGCTCACTCTAGAGCAAGAACATGAGTTTCTAAAAGCGATCAATGACGATCTTCGAAAGAAGAGTTCTTCATATCTTGCCAAACTACTTCTCTTGTCTAATTTCTTGCCATCTATTAAGACTAAGCATGACAAGCATAAGAAAAATTCTTCCTCTAGTAGTAACAATAACAATGTCAAATCTAATGTTGTTACTTCTAGTAGTTCTCTTGATTCCACTAACAATGTTTCAAGCCAAGTTACACTTGAGCAAGAAAATAGCTTATTGAAGGAAATCATAGAGAAAGGTGTCTACAAAAGTCTTGCCGGAAGCAAGAACTTTGAGGAAATTGTTCGCAAACAAGGAAGGCACCGGAAGAATCAAGGGATTGGTTTTGAGCGAAAGTTCAACGCCGAAGGTGTTGAGTGGGAAGAAGGTCAATACCCTACTCCACAGTTTGTTTCTCAAAAGGAGAAGTATGATCCTACTTCTTCCAATGTGGAACAAGCTCAAGATGACCTTCCACCACAAGACCACAAGCTAAAGGCCAAGGACAAGCTTCAAGAGGAGATTGATGCATTCATAGAAGCACCTCAAGCCATGGTCAAGTGGGTTCCCAAGGACACGTCAAGTTCTACTTCGTCAAGCTCAACTACAACTCCAAGGATTCCCATCAATATGATGTGGATCCCAAAGAAGAAGAACTAGAAGGTTCTTGAGGGTGACTCCGCCAACATACTTCACTCATATTCATTTTGGCAAGAACTTGTGCAATCAACTTCCACATCATGCACTAGTTCATGGAGTCACAAACCCTCTTGTTGGTAAGTCAAGGGACAAGGTAATCATTGCTTTCATGGACATCATCTATTGTGAACTTCAATCTATGTCCATGGATACTCTTGTTTGTTCCTTGTGGGACTAACCCATGTAGGTATTGAAAGTGCCCTAATCCAAAGGATAGCTCCCAACTCTTGATGATCTACATCAACATTGAGCATCCACATCTTCAACATCTACATGAAGTCTTCTACGACAACCCAAGGTTAGTTTGACCCTTTAAAAGGGGTTCTCACATCTAGGGGGAGCTTTGCTCTAAAAATGAGCTAAAGCATCTCCAAATGATGTGAACACATCAATGCTTTATGTAAAAGTGGTAACCCCACTTGTGCTTAAACGATGAGTATGACCTATGATCAAATGTTCTCATTTGGCTCCTAAGTCAATATACTCATATATAGATGACCTAGTCATCGACAAATTGTGTGCTAGTAGCTAGAGTTTTGGTTGTGCATGTTTGACACATATTTCATTTGCTATCTTATTGTGTGAGCATGTTGAATGCATGATTTTATCCATTCAAGGACATCCATTTGTTGTTTTGATTGCTTTGATTTTTCTGGCCAAATGGATGGACAAGAATGCCTAAGCACCTTCCCTAGCTATCTATGCTTTCTTGTCTCAAATTCTATTCATGCTCATATCACAACTTTGAACAAGTCATTTTCGGACCCTCCGAGTGAGGAGCACTCGGAGCCACCGATCCGTCTAAGGCTGACTTCCAAAACCTTCTAAGTCCATTTCGGTCTGACCAACTTTTCCCACTCGGTCCAACCGAAACGCTTAGACTGATCTAGGTTTCATCTCGGTGAAACCGAGTTCAAAATCTCGGCGTGACCGATATGCGTAACTGCACAGCAGTTATACATTTCGGTGTCACCGAGTTTTTCAACTCGGTCCCACCGACAGCATGGGGATATATATACTGAGGGCAACGCGCGATTAATTCTTCAAACCGTTTCGCCCCCAAGTCCCCTGCTGCCGTCGCCCTAGTCTTCGGATCGTCGCCGTCGTCGCCTGTGCGCCCTCGCCGCAGGTCTCCGCCGCCGTCAACGGTATTCTTCTCCGCGCCGTTGCCGCCGTAGAGGGACTTCACCAAGTTAGGGTGAGTCTCGATCCCTCTCGTGCTCCCCATCTGATTCTTGCACGATTGGCTTGCCCTGCATCTAGCCACGTTTGAAATCCTCCTTGACATCAGATCAGATCGTTTTAGTTTCGAGCGAAATTCTTAGGTTTAGGTTTCCACGGAATACATCTCGGTGAAACCGATTTTGAAAACTCGGAATGACCGATTTGGCCTCTGGCCATTGCACTGCACCTTTCGGTCTCACCGAGTCGTGCAAATCGGTGTGACCGATGTAGAGTCTTAGTGAAATCCTAGTGTTTCGGTAGGACCGAAACCCACTTCGGTCTGACCGAAAGTGGTGTGATAAGCCTCTGTATACACTTCGGATTCACCGAAACTGAATATCGGTTTGACCGAAATGCATTCTGTGAAAACTCAAAACTAAGTTTTGAACTCATTTTTTTTTGCAAAAACCTCTGCAGTTGTGATAACTCTTCTACTCTGCCTATACCTTATCTTTTCACAGGTTGTCAGCCATGTCAGATGCCAGTGACAGCCAGAACAGGTCTGAGTCACCGTTTGCAGAGATTCCCGAGGCAGATACTAGTCCTGAGGCTAGTAGTCCTAGTGATGATGGTGAGAGGAGTACCCCTAGTGGTTTGCCTCCTGCAGCCACCAGGACCAGAAAGCAAAAAAATTCTGATGATGAGGACTCTGACTTCGTTGCTGAGGAAGTAACCTCCAAGCCCAAGAGAAAAGTTGTTGCTAAAGAGCACGAAGGGCAGCAGTCGAAGAAAGGCACCAGCAAGGTCAAGCAATCAGCTGTTGCCAAGAAGCTAAACTTGGAAGAGCCAGCTCCAAGTAAGGTGAAGAAAACTTCCAAGAGGAAGAGAGTTGTGTATGCTGAACCTCATGTTGATGCAGCAGTGGATGAAGAAGAAGAAGATGCACCCCAGCCTCCTCCTCAGAAGGCTAAGTTCATGGGTGATGCTATTAGGGCTCAAACCTCTTCTAAGCCCAAGAAGCCTGCTCAAGAAAAGGCAGCTCCAGCCAAGCCCAAGAGGACAACCAGGAACATCCCAGCCTCAGAGAAGAACAAAGGTAATTTGCCACCGTCTGAGTCTGATGAAGAACATGTGTTGCTGAAGCTCCGTCCAAAGTTGCCACTCCACAACGATGCTCATCCTCAAGCCGAGGATATGAAGGCAAGGAAGGACAGAGGTCTCAGGCTATGGAGACAGTCTGATCCATATGCCGTGAGGAGAAGGACTGCTGTGGACCCCAGATTCCACACCAGAGAGCAGCAGGACTTCTATGAGACCGTGCTGATGGATAAGAAGCCTATTGTTGCTGACACCAGGTATGTTGACTGGGAGTACATTGACAGTGAAGAGCACCGAGACTTCTTTCCCCATGTGCATGAGAGCTTCACTGCATGTGGAGTTGATGAGTTCGTGGGTCAGAAGCTGACAGATTGGAACGACGAGATGATCATGCAGTTCTACGCCACAGCCCACTTTTATCCTGATGGGAAGATCACCTGGATGACTGAAGGTCAAAGGTTTTCTTCGTCTGTTGAAGAATGGGCAGAACTTCTGAATGCTCCAGTGCAGAGAGAGGACGACATTGATGTCTATGGGATTCCTAAGAAGAACCATGATTCCATGAAGAACATGTACAAGGAGATCCCCGCCGCTGATTTGGAAGGATGGAAGCTTGGCTCAGTGTACTATCTCCAGGCAGGTCTGACCACCACAAACACTATTCTGAGGCATACCTTGATGCCCAAGTCTGGAGACCACCGCATGATTCGAGGCTATTCTATCAACATGCTGCACATACTTGATGAGAAGGCACCTTTCAAGGTGATGGACTTAATGGTAGAGACCATTAAGAGGACTGCAGCTGACCAGAAGAGGTCGTGTGGATTTGCCCCGCAGATTCAGATGCTCATCAATGCCAAGTTTGGCACGGGCAAATTCATGTTGGATAGGAAGCACTTGCCACTGCAGCCAGAGCATGAAGATAACGTAGTTGTGATGGATGAGGAGGATCCAACCTCAGTTGAAGGTCAAGCCAAAATTGAAGCTGCGAAGAAAGCCAAAGCTGATAAAGAAGAGGCAGCAGCAGCAGCTAAACCAAAGAGCTTCGGAGAGCAGATTCTTGAAGCTACCCAGAGGATTGAACAACGCCTGGCCAGCATTGAACAATCTCAGGAGAGCCTAGAGAGGATTGTTGATGACAAGATCCACGCTCTGGACGTGAAGCTGACTGAGATTCAGGTGACCGTCAACAAGCTTGAGGCAGATATGGAGGAAGCAAGGCAGGAGAGAGCAGAGCTCATGCAGGATGATCTAGTCCAGGACTCTCATCGCCCGACTGCTCAGGTTCCCAGAGGATCCCGATCTGCAGCTATCCCAGTGACTGACTCCAGGGCTACCACTTCAGCACCTCCTACAGCTCCAGCAGTTACTCCAGCTACAGCTCCAGCATCCACTCCTCCAGCGCAGACATCAGCAGAAGTCTTCGCCGATGCCGTCATTTCTACACCGACATCTACCCAGACGGGAGCCGCCAGCAGAGCCCACAGTGACGCTTAGCTCTATGCTTTTTCGAACTTTTTGGTAACTTGTTGCCAAAGGGGGAGAAATTGTATAGATCATAGGGCTTCGAGAGAGAGAGTGCTCTTTCGTTCTTTTGCCGGTTTTCTTTGAGATACACTTGGTTCTTTTGGTTCTTGAAACTTTCAGTGTGCTTGCTACTACGTTTGATGCTACCTTAATGAGTGCTTGGTCGTACTATGCTTTAATGTGTGCTTAATGCTTATCATATGCTAGTCCTTCTTGTATGATCATTTACTCATGTCTTGGTGATTGAGTGCATGTTATTCATTCTTATCATTTTGTGCGCTCCACCAAGATGTATGTGACATGGAAGAGTGACCCATAATCCTAATCGATTGTGCATTTGCATTCAAACGCAAATTTTAAATAATGCACAAATTTAGGGGGAGCTCTTGTTTATCACATACTTCTCAAAGCGACGATATTATTCATTGATTATATCTTTTGTCGAAGCTTTGATCTATATGTTGTCATCAATTACCAAAAAGGGGGAGATTGAAAGTGCAACTAATCCCCGGGTGGTTTTGGTAATTAATAACAACATATATATCATTGAACTAATAGTTACTTGAGAATCATTTCAGAGAAGTTCGATGATATGGGTATGGAAATGTCTGAAGAAGTGGACCCCTCAAAATGCTAAGGCAAGCATTGGCAAAAGCTCAAGACTCCATTTTTGGTTTAGTGATCAAAGATCACATTGAGTCCATAGGAAAAGCCAATACTATTAAAAGGGGATGAAGTTGTGTTGATGATCTGGTTGCTCAAGTGCTTAGTGATCTAGCTCCTTTAACTATCAGCAACTTTCACTTCTAAACACACTCATAAGTAATCTCGGACAAACCGATTCTTCCAACTCAGTCCCACCGAGATGAACCACCTCAGCTATTTTCCAAACCCTAGAAATTTCGGTCTATCCGATTTTGAGTTCGGTCTCACCGAAACTGGACTGCCAACCTTCTGTAACCATTTGACATCATATCGGAATATCTGAGTTGTTAATTTCGTCCCACCGAAATGGCAAGCTCCTATCTTTGACTCATATCGGACACACCGAGATGGTATTTTCGGTCCCACCGAAAACCCCAACGTTCACTATATTTGAACTTTCGATATGACCGAGTTTCACTTCGGTCTCACCGAGATTGTTCAATTATGTGTGTAACGGTTGGATTTTGTGTGGAGGCTATATATACCCCTCCACCCCCTCTTCATTCGTGGAGAGAGCCATCAGAAAGTACTACCACTCCTACCTTACACTTTCTGAGAAGAGAACTACCTACCCTTGTGTTGAGATCAAGTTGCTCCATTCCTACCATATGAAACTTGATTTCTAGCCTTCCCAAGTTGCTTTCCACTCAATCCTTTCTTCCACCACAGCCATATCAGTGAGGAGAGTTGAGTGTTGGGGAGATTATCACTTGAAGCACAAGAGCAAGGAGTTCATCATCATCAACCACATCTATTACCTTTTGGAGGGTGGTGCCTCCTAGATTGGTTAGGTGTCGCTTGGGAGCCTCCGTCTTCGAGATGTGGAGTTGAACCAAGAAGTTTGTAAGGGCAAGGAGATCGCCTACTTCGTGAAGATCTACCCCGAGTAAGGCTAGTCCTCCGTGGGCGTAGGCCATGATGGAATAGACAAGGTTGCTTCTTCGTGGACCCTTCGTGGGTGGAGCCCTCCGTGGACTCGCGCAGCCGTTACCCTCCGTGGGTTGAAGTCTCCATCAACGTGGATGTACGATAGCACCACCTATCGGAACCACGACAAAAATCTCCGTGTCTCCAAATTGCGTTTGATCTTCTCCACCTCTCTTTACTACATGTGCAATTTACTTTCCGCTGCTTATACTCTAGAATTGCATGTGTAGGGTGATACTTGAATTGGTCATAATTGTGAAACTGCCAAAAACTGTTCATGATCTAAAGGCAGGATTTTTATATTGTCAAGTAGTCTAATCACCCCCCCCCCTCTAGACATACTTTCGATCCTACAGGACTAAAGGAAATCCGTTATTCGTGGGTAAAGAGTACACCCTCTGCAGAGATTAAATCTATTCGATTAGCAGTGTCCCTGGGTTAGGACTATAGTCTGGGTAGAGTCAAGTGTCGCTCTTAGCGTCGGTCTTCGGAGGAGAAACTGCTAAAACAGAACGTGGATCATGGTCTGTGACCTATGATGACTGTAAAAAAAATTGGTTAGGATTATTTCCGACTAACCCTTTATATTATTTGAATTAATGAGTATCCTTGGGACGGTTCTACCTCCTGGATATTTACTATCTTTTATAAGCCCTTCCTGTGGTGTCGCTCAGACGCCCGACTGTGGCATATTTGTTATTTCTTTTATATATAAGCCCTTTCTGTGGTGTTGCTCAGACGCCCGACTGTGGCATGTTTGTTATTTCTTTTATATATAAGCCCTTTCTGTGGTGTCGCTCAGACGCCCAACTGTGGCATGTTTGTTATTTCTTTTATTTATGAGATCTTTATGTGGTGTCGCTCAGACGCCCGACTGTGGCATACTCGTTATTCATTTTCCTTATAAGCCCTTTCTGTGGTGTCGCTCAAACGCCCGATTATGGCATGTTTGTTTATTTACTTTATTATCACTCCCTATTTTCATATGCATTTTTTTATATACAAATGACCTACTGGAAATATGGACTGTCATATCACAATTAACATCGTGATCATCTAATATTTTTGAGCATGATTTTATTTCACCCGTGTTCAAAATGTTTGCGAGTACATTCAAAGTACTCACTGGCTTGTCCCTGGCTATTGTCTTGGCCAGATTTCTTGCTTGGAGAGGAGCGTTACGACGACTACCCGGAACCTGTGCAACGGTGATAGCAGCCTCGCGAAGATAGGAGTTAACCTGGTCAGCTGTTCCCGTGGGAAATGGAGTCCCACAGACGCCGACGTGTCCCAACCGCTTCCGCGATCAGCCACTAGAAACCTTGTGTTGTACTTAAAGGCCAAGAATGGTCTTGTACTACATATTTTGTATTTTCACTTGGGTTTTCTGTATCAAGTGGTGACACATCAGCTAACAGTAATCCTGGGGCTGGTGAGCACAAGGGCCATTTCTGGGGAATTTAATACGCCGAAAACCGGTCCTGACAGGCGCCGAAGAAAATCAGGAAGGCGCGAAAGAAAGGGTGCGGGGGCATGGAGAAACCTTGGTCGTCGTGAGTCGCGAGGAGGACGCACTCGCCCTCCCGCGGCCGGGGCTCGAGCTCGCCTTCCGGCACCCGCCAGGAGCCGCGGGTGACCATCCCCTCTTTATCCAGCTCCTCCAAGTCCTCCATCGTGATGGTGGACCTGACCCAGTCCCCCTGGATCCAACCAGGAGGGAGCCCGGACCTCGACGACGACCCGTCGTGGCCGGACCGCTTCCCCTTCCCCGTTGCCGCCTTCTTCAAGCGCTCCATCGCTGCTGTCTTGTCTTTGCCCATGGCACGCGAGCCAGCGTTGGCTGTGGAGAAAGGGGGAAGAAGCAGAGACGCGGCGGAGAGGCGGAGGCAAAGGAACAGAGGATGGGCGCACAGTGCCCTCGTCACGGGCTCGGCGCGCATTTATAGCACCACGGTCGAGTGACTGGCTCGTGGCCCCAAGCGATCCTATCAAATCCTGCAACAGGCGCGGACGAGATACATGGCGAAAAAGGCGGTGCGAAGATCGAGGCGTCCTGAGCATATCCGATCCGATTGCTGCGGCACGACCCGTCCCGTCCCGCGTGCTTCCCCAAATTTCAAAATCCCGCAAAATCCGACGACCAGAGAACAACCAATCCCGCCGAGAACTGCGCACACCAACGGCGCTCGACGCCTAGCGCAAAGTTCAGTCGATGGGTAACACAACAAACACACTCGACGGTTCCAGAATCGATCAAGGCGACCAAGACGAGATTGAAAAAACAGCCTGGTCCACAAGCTCAGAGAAGACTACCCCAAGGGCGTCGAACCCATACCAAGGCTCTCTTCAGCACTCTCTCCTGCTCAAGCCTCAATCCATTCGGGGGCTACTGACGAGGTTACAGACCTAGGGTAAGGTCACAGGCCTGACCAAGGTACCCCACCCAAGGTCGCTACCCCAGAAGATCAAAAGACAAAACCGATGACGATAAGGACAGTCGACTGAGACAGCCTAAGAGGACACCCCGCTCGACTGGACACCACCTACCAGACAACTCAACTTCACTCGACCCGTCCAAGGCACTCAACCCCCGAAGGCCAAAGGTCCCTTAGGACAGCAACGGTCTAGGATTTACTCACCGTAGTGAATCCTTTATTACTCTTTACTGCAGACGTTATCAGTAACATCCGCCTTAATGTGCATTGAACCCTTAGTAACGTGGAGCATGGCCGGGGTCCTGGAGCACTATATAAGCCACCCCCCTCCTCCAGTACAAGGGTTCGCATCCCTGTAACACACACCTATACATACTTCAGTCGACCGCCTCCGGGCACCGAGACGTAGGGTTGTTACTTCCTCCGAGAAGGGCCTGAACTCGTAAAACACCTGGTGTACAACTTCACCATAGCTAGGGCCTTGCCTCCTCATTCGTACCCCCTACTCGTACTGTCGAACATAGAACCACGACAGCTACTTCTCGATCTTGAGTTGTATTCCCTCGAAGAGGAAAGGGTGATGCAGCACAGTAGCGTAAGTATTTTCCTTAGTTTTTGAGAACCAAGGTATCAATCCAGTAGGAGACCATGCGCGAGTCCCTCGCACCTGCACAAACAAATAAGAACCTCGCAGCCAACGTGATAAGGGGTTGTCAATCCCTTCACGGTCACTTACGAGAGTGAGATCTGATAGATATGATAAGATAATATTTTTGGTTTTTTTGGTATAGAAACAGAAAGTAAATAATGCAAAATAAAGTAGATGGAAGATTAATATGATGAGAATAGACCCGGGGGCCATAGGTTTCACTAGTGGCTTCTCTTATGATAGCAGAATTCTACGATGGGTGAACAAATTACTGTCGAGCAATTCATAGAAAAGCGCATAGTTATGAGGATATCTAGGCATGATCATTGTATATAGGCATCACGTCCGTGACAAGTAGACTGAAACGATTCTGCATCTACTACTATTACTCCACACATCGACCGCTATCCAGCATGCATCTAGAGTATTAAGTTCAAAAGAACAGAGTAACGCCTTAAGCAAGATGACATGATGTAGAGGGATAAACTCAAGCAATATGATATAAACCCCATCTTTTTATCCTCGATGGCATCAATACTATATGTGCCTTGCTGCCCCTACTATCATTGGGAAAGGACACCGCGGGATTGAACCCAAATCCAAGCACTTATCCCATTGCAAGAACTATAAATCTAGTAGGCCAAACCAAACCAATAATTCGAAGAGACTTGCAAGGATATTATAATCATACATACAAAATTTCAGAAAAGAATCCAATATTGTTCATAGATAATCTTGATCATAAACCCACAATTCATCGGATCTCGACAAACACAGCGCAAAAATATTACATCGAATAGATCTCCTCGAAGATCGAGGAGAACTTTGTATTGAGATCCAAAGAGAGAAAAGAAGCCATCTGGCTAATAACTATGGACCCGAAGGTCTGTGGTAAACTACTCACAACTCATCGGAGAGGCTATGGTGTTGATGTAGAAGCCCTCCGTGATCGATGCCCCCTCCGGCGGAGCTCCGGAACAAGCCCCAAGATGGGATCTCACGGGAACAGAAGATTACGGCGGTGGAATTAGGGTTTCTTCGTGCTCCTCGATGTTTTCAGGGTATATGGGTATATATAGGAGGAAAAATTACGTCGGTGGAGCAACGTGGGGCCCACGAGGGTCGGGGGCGCGCCTACCCCCCTGGGCGCGCCTTGCCCCCTCGTGGGTGTGACGCCCCCGATTTGTCGGTACACTAATCGTGCACGCAAATGTGTACGGCCAAGATCAGGGACTCACTGGTAGATATCACAACACAACTCTAAAAGTAAAATAAGTCATACAAGCACCATATTACAAGCCAGGGGCCTCGAGGGCTCGAATACAAGTGCTCGATCATAGACAAGTCAGCGGAAGCAACAAATATCTGAGTACAAACATGAAGAAAAACAAGGTGCCATAAGATGGCTAGCACAAACTGGGATACAGATCGAAAGAGGAGCAGGCCTCCTGCCTAGGATCCTCCTAAACTACTCCTGGTCGTCGTCGGCAGACTACACGTAGTAGTAGGCGCCTCTGGTGTAGTAGGAGTCATCGTAAGTGGCGTCTGGCTCCTGGGCTGCACCTTCTGGTTGCATCATCCGAGAAGAAGGAACAGAAGGGGGGAAAGGGGGAGCAAAGCAAGCGTGAGTACTCATCCAAAGTACTCGCAAGCAAGGATCTATACTACATATGCAATGGTAACAATGATATGGGTAATATCGGTGGACTGAACTGCAGCAAGCCAGAATAAGAGGGGGATATCTAATCCAAACGAAGACTACGCTTCTGGCAGCCTCCATCTTGCAGCAGTAGAAGAGAATAGATGGTAAGTTCACCAAGTAACATCGAATAGCATAATCTACTCGGCGATCCTCCCGCACATCACCCTGTGAGAGAGCAACCACCGAGTTATATCTGGAACTCATCTGGGTGTGTTTTATCAAGCGTCCCGTTCTAGTTGTCATGAGGTCGGAATACAACTCCGGGTCGTCCTTTTACTGAGGGACACGGCTATTCGAATAGATTAACTTACCTGCAGGGGTGCACCACCTAACCCAGCACGCTTGATCCCATCTGGCCGGACACACTTTCCAGGGTCATGTCCGGCCTCGGAAGATCAACACGTCGCAGCCCTACCTAAGCACAACAGAGAGGTCAGCACGCCGGTCTAAACCCTAAGCGCATGGGGGTCTGGGCCCATCGCCCAATGCACACATGCACGTTGCGAGGGCGGTCGGTAAGCAGACCTAGCCTCTCCTAATACTAGAGTAGGCTTTCCAGTCCAATCCGGCGCGCGCCGCTAAGTCGCTGATGTCAAGAAGGTTGCGGCTGATACCACGACATCGAGTGCCCATAACTATTCCCACGTAGCTGGTTAGTGCGTATAGGCCAACGGCCAGACTCCGATCAAATATCCAAACTCGTTAAGCGTTTTATTATGAAATAACCGCGGACAACGACTAGGGCCAGGCCCACCTGTCTCCTAGGTGTCTCAACCTGCCCTGTCGCTCTGCCACAAAGATCCACACAGAGGGCCATCAGGAAAGTATGTCCTTTCAGCCCCCAATCCGTGAATCAACCATGGGTATTCAACGAGCCGACCCGACTTTAGTCACAACATGTATCATGTAAAAGTGTATGTAGTATATACCCGTGATCACCTCCAAGTGATCATGGCCCGATAGAATAGCAGGGCAGACGGAGAAGGGTGTAGGGCCACTGATGGAAAACTAGCATCCTATACTAAGCATTTAGGATTGCAGGTAAAGCATCAACAGTTGTAGCAACAATGACAGGCTATGCAGGAGAATAGGATTATCGAAAGCAGTATCATGCTACACTACTCTAATGCAAGCAGTAGAGAGAAGAATAGGCGATATCAGGTTGATCAAGGGGGGGGGGCTTGCCTGGAAGCTCGGCAGCCAAGGTGGGGTCGTCAACACCGTAGTCGATCGAGGCAGCAGCAGTGTCGGTCTCGTAGTCTACCGGAGAGAAGAGGGGGAAGAAACAGTGAATACAATGCAAACACATGCATGACGATGCATGACATGACATGTAACGGTTCTAGGTGTGCCCTAACGCAGTATCAGGTGATACTGACGAAGGGGGAAAACATCCGGGAAAGTATTCCCGGTGTTTCGCGTTTTCGGGCGGATGAAACGGAGGGGGAAAGTTGCGGGTTCAATATGCTAGGGATGTGTGGTTGACGAACGGTCTGCGTATTCGGATGCGTCTCGAAATTCTGAGCAACTTTCATATATAAAGTATTTTCATCCGAGTTACGGATTATTTTATATTAATTTTTAAAGTTTTAATTCATTTTCTAATTTATTAATTATTTAATGAATCAACATTATCCAGAATAGTGCATGTTGACGTCATCATGACGTCAGCATGATGTCAGCAGTCAACAGGGAGTTGACTGGATCAAACTGACGTGTGGGTCCCGCGTGTCATTGGCTGTAAAGTTAACTAACAGTTTAGTTAGGTTAATTATGATTTAGTTAAGCTAATTATAGTTAATTAACTTAATTTATCTTTTAATTAATTAATTAATTATTATTTTCTTTTTAAAAAAAAATTAAACGTCCTGGGGCCGTGGGGCCCTCCTGTCGTTGGCCCTAGGGCCTAACGGGGCGGGCATGCTAGCGGGGCGGGTCGGGCGCTGCGACGCCCGACTGGGCGTTCGCCCAGATCGCTGTTCGGGGCGGGCGCCTGGCGCCGGCAAGCAAGCAGGCCAGGGCCGTGCGGGGCCGGCGGGGCAAGCCCCGACCGCGGTGGGCGGAGCCGGCGCGTGCGCGCGCAGCGGTGGACGGAGCGGGGCCACAATGGCGGGGCAAGGGGGGAGGCGAGCGTGGCGCGTCGGCAGGCGGGGCGTAGGCCACGGCGGTGACCGACGGTGGCGCGGCCAGGCAGGAAGGCGGCTCGGCTGGGTTTCCGCCCGCAGGAACGGTGAGGTCGGCCGCTTGTGAGGCCCGGCGGGGCAAGGCCCGGGGCGAGGCCGGCACGGCAAGAGGGCGGCAGCGGTAAGCGCGGCGGCGGCTGCAGGCAGCTGGTGAGGGGGAGGCGGAGCGGCGGCTGCAGGCTGGCTGCAGCGGCGGCAGTGGGCGCGGCCACGGCGGGCGTGCGCGCGCAGACGAGGCGGGGTTGATGCCAGCACAGGGAGGAGGCCGCGGCCCCGGGGCGGTAGCGGGCACGAGACGACGGGCACGGCCGGTCGTTGCAGCGCGTGGCCAGGGCTCGGCCCGCCCGCGGTGATCGCGGGGCCGAAGCGCGCGGGGCGCGGCGATGGTCGCGGGGTGAGGGAGTGCGAGGAGAGGGGGCGGGAGTTGCTCACGTTCTTCGTGCGAAGGGGGTCGGCGTGGCTCGGGGAAGCCGTCGAGGAGGAGATGATGAGGGGCAGTCCGGTGGGGTGGCAGCGCCGACGAGGTAGCTCCGGCGACGGCGTTCCGGGCGGCGGCCTTCTCTCGATCCCGAACCAATCGGGGGAGAGGGGGGATATTTTCCTGGGGGGAGAGTGGGTTTCGGTAGGGTTCAGGGCCCCCAGGGGGAGGTTATAGGCCAGGGGGAATGGGCCTGCCTGGCAGGCCACTAACTGGGCCGAGGCCCAGTAGGCCTGGGGGTTTCTTTTTTTTCTTTTTTTTGTTTTGTTTGTTTTTTGTTTCTTTTATTTATTTCTATTTTCTGTTTTATTTAGTTTAAAGCACTTAGGCACTTTGTAAAATTATGTTTTCTTTACTATAATTACCATAGCAATATTTGTCACACACACCGAACATTTTTATTTAATATTTTGAATACTTTTATTATTTGCCACATTTTGAATTTGAATTTTAATCGGTTTCAAACTAACGCGAGATTAGCAACAGTAATCGAAGTGATGTGGCATCATTAGCGAAGTTTTACTGTAGCCGAATTATCCAGGCATTACGATTCTCCTGCACTACAAGAAATCTCGTCCCGAGATTTAGGAGGTAGAAGGAAACAGTGAGGGGTATTCTTCACGAAGACGATCCTCGCGTTCCCAAGTGGCTTCGTCTTCAGAGTGATGCGACCACTGGACTTTGAGGAACTTCATCACCTTCTGACATGTGCGACGTTCAGCTTGGTTGAGAATGCGGACCGGGTGCTCTTTATAGGAGAGGTCCTATTGCAACTCGAGCACTTCGTGATCCACTGCGCGGACTGGGTCCTTGAAGCAGCAGCGGAGTTGAGACACGTGGAACACATCGTGAACCTGAGAAAGGTTCGGTGGCAGCTCCAGTTGATATGCCACCTTTCCACGCCTTTCAAGAATAGTGAATGGACCAATATAGCGAGGAGCTAATTTGCCCTTGATCCCGAAGCGGTGAGCACCCTTCATTGGTGTAACTCGAAGATAAGCCTTATCGCCAGGTAGATAGACCATGTCTTGATGATGACGGTCATACTGACTTTTCTGACGTGACTGAGAAGTCTTCAGATTCTCACGGATGACGCGGACTTGCTCTTCAGCGTGTTGAATAATATCCGGACCGAAGAGTGAACGTTCCCCAGTTTCTGACCAGTTCAGAGGGGTTCGGCACTTTCGTCCATATAACACTTCGAAGGGAGCCATCTTCAGACTAGCTTGATAGCTATTATTATAAGAGAACTCGGCATACGAGAGAGATTCCTCCCATTTCTTGCCGAAGGAAATAACACAAGCTCGAAGCATGTCTTCGATAACTTGGTTGACGCGTTCAACTTGCCCTTGCGACTGAGGATGAAAAGCGGTACTGAATGACAGATGTGTTCCCATAGCTTCTTGGAAACTTGCCCAGAATCTTGAAGTGAATAAACTGCCACGGTCTGAACTGATAACCAGTGGAATACCATGAAGTGAAACAATTCTGGACATGTAGAGAGTTGCCAGCTGACTAGCAGTAATTGTTTCTTTGACTGCCAGAAAATGTGCAACTTTAGAAAGCCGGTCAATGACGATAAGAATTGCATCATTACCTTTTGCGATTTGGGAAATCCAGTGACGAAGTCCATTTCAACATGGTCCCATTTCAACATGGTCCCATTTCAACATGGTCCCATTTCCATTCAGGAATAGAGATAGGTTGCAAAGTTCCAGCAGGCCTTTGATGTTCTGCTTTGATACGATGGCAAACGTCACAGCAACATAACGAGCAATGTCTTGCTTCATATTAGACCACCAGAATCTCTGAAGAATGTCTTGGTACATCTTGGTACTACCGGGATGAATAGACAAAGGTGTATCATGAGCTTCTTTCATAACCTTTGGAGTCATATCCAGGTTTTCCTTCGCACATGGTACCACTAAGTGGCCTTTGAAGTACAAGGCGCCGTCATCGACAATAGTGAAAATGAGGGCTTTCCCCTTTTGAGATAGCGTGTAATCTTCTCGACTTCAGAGTCATAAAGTTGAATAGTCTTGATATCGCCCACAAGATCTGGTTCGATAGCCAGGGTATTTAAAGAACCCTGTGGAACAACACTAAGATTCATCTTCTGAAATTCTGGAGGAGGGGGAGCGAGTGCTCCAGGAGGAACAATATGGAGGTTCAGCTTTCTGAATTCTTCAACAAGCGAGGACTGAACCTTGTGAACCTGGAGGTGGTTGCAATATGACTTGCGGCTTAAGGCATCAGCCATCACATTAGCCTTGCCCGGGGTATAGGAAATACCCAAGTCAAAATCTGCTACAGTCTCCATCCATCTCTGCTGACGGAGGTTCAGATCTGGTTGAGTAAACAAGTACTTCAGACTTTGGTGGTCGGTGAATATTTCGCAAAGATTACCGAGAAGGTAATGTCGCCACTATTTTAGAGCATATATGACAGCAGCAAGCTCAAGGTCGTGAACTGGGTAGTTCTCTTCATGAGGATGCAATTGACGAGAGGCATAAGCAATTACTCTGCGCTCTTGCATTAGGACACAGCCTAATCCTTGACGAGAAGCGTCGCTGTAAATGACGAAGTCCTTCTTAGTATCAGGTGGAGGAAGCAGTGGAGCAGAAGTCAGCTTGTCCTTGAGTGCCTGAAAACTTTCCTAGCATTTGTCTGTCCACTCGAACTTGACGCCCTTGTGAAGTAGACCAGTCAGAGGCTTGGCGATCTTAGAGAAGTTCTCGACGAATCGGTGACAATAGCTGGCGAGACCGAGAAAAAATCAGACTTGCTTGACATTCTTCGGAGGAGTCCAATCGAGAATGGCCTGAACTCGTTCAGGGTTGACGGAAATACCATCCTTGGAGATGACATGCCCAAGGTAGGTTACTTCAGGAAGCCAGAACTCGCACTTGGAAAACTTAGCATAAAGTTGATGCACTCGAAGCTTTTCTAGTACAAGGCGAAGATGTTCAGCATGTTCTTCCTTATTCTTGGAAAATACAAGGGTATCATCCAGATATACCATGACGAATTTGTCGAGGTATTCCATGAATATGTAATTCATCAGGCGAGAGAATGTAGCTGGAGCATTTGTCAGGCCGAATGACATGACGGTGTACTCGGACGAACCGTATCGAGTTACAAAGGCGGTCTTTGGAATAGCCTCTTCACGAACACGGATCTGGTGGTAACCCAACCTCAAGTCGAATTTAGAGAACACTAATGAACCAGCCAGTTGATCATACATATCATTGATCCGAGGAAGCGGATATTTGTTCTGAACAGTTGCTTGGTTGATAGGACGGTAATCTTGGACCAATCGGTTTGTCCCATCCTTCTTCCTGACAAAGAGGGAAGGTGCTCCCCACGGAGAGCAACTCGGGCGAATGAAACCACTAGCAAGAGATTTGTCGATTTCCTCCTTACGCTCAATGAGTTCATGAGGCGGCATCTTGTAGGGTCGTTTGGCTATAGGAGTGGTGCCTGGTTTCAAGTCGATGATGAACTCGACAGCTCTAGCAGGGGGAATCCCTGGAAGTTCCTCAGGAAAGACGTCCTGGAACTCGCGTACGATGGGAATGTTTTCGATGCCCTCGAGTGGTGAAGCGTTCAATGCATTCAATGCATAAAGATGTGCTTCAGCATTTTGAACCAGACAAGCTTGATAGCTTACTATCTCATTAGAAGGGTGTAATAGGTGGACGGTTTTAGTGCCGCAAGCGATAAAAGTGGTATGGGCTTTCAGCCAATCCATTCCCAGGATGAGGTCAATGTTACAAGATCCCAGTACAATGGGAGAGGCGTAGAATTCCAGTCCGTCAATTTCAACGAGGATGTCGTGGCAAACCATGGAGGTTCGACATTGGCCCGCAGGGGTGTGTACTAATACCGAAGTTTTCATGTCCTCACTTCTAATGCCATGCTTGTATGCAAAATCTTCTGATATGAATGAATGCGATGCTCCTCAATGAAATAAAATGGATGCAGGTACTGAATTTATGAGGAGTGTACCCATCACAGTAGCAGGTTGGTCTTGAGCTTCATTGAGATCAACGTAGTTGGCATGAACACGGCCATAAGGCCTGGCATTGTTGTTGCGGGACTGATTGTCTCCATGGCCAGTTGCCGGAAGTGCCAGTTGGTTCTTGTTCTCAGTGCAATCCTTAGCGCGGTGACCTGGATGGCCACACCTGAAGCACATACCATCATTGGGGGCAGAAGCAGGAGCTGGGAGTGGTGCAGCTGGAAGTCTTGGTTGCCTAGGTGGTGGAGGCAGACGAGGTGCAGCATAGGACTGCCTTGGAGCAGGTGCAGCTGGACGGTACACACTATTAGGAATCCAGACCCTACGCTTCTGTGAGGGAGGGCCCGAGGATGAGCCCGGTTCACGGTTGCGCCTGAGAGTGCTCTGGTGTTCCTGTAGACCAATTTCAACCTGGATAGCTTTGTTCACCAAGGTGGCGAAATCTCCAAAGTCATGCACAAGAAGTGCGAGCTTGATGTCAGCTTGAAGTCCGTCACGGAACTTTTCCTATCTACGAGCATCAGTGGCAATGTCTTCTTCAGCATAGCGGGATAAGTCCAGAAACTCCCGCTGATAAGCATCCACAGTCTTGTTGCCCTGGGTGAGGTTGCGGAACTCACGCTTCTTCCTATCCATGATTCCCTAAGGAATGAAGCGGGCACGAAAGGCAGCTTGGAATTCCGGCCAAGTGATGATTGTTCCAGCAGGCAGTGTACACATGTGGCTGTCCCACCATTGAGCAGCGGGACCCTTCAGATAGTATGCTGCAAAGGTGACATAGTTGGCAGCGGCAACTCCGGCAGACTCCAGTTCAAAGGCAATGTCACGGAGCCAGTCATCAGCATCAAGAGGCTGAGTTGAGCTTCGGTAGACAGATGGGTTGAGGCGAGCAAAGTCATTCAGTGTTATTGCGCCATGCTGCTGATCCATGTTAGGGCGAGGGAACTGTGCCATGACAGTCTCCATGAACTGGCGGTTCAGCTCAAACTGTTGGATCATACCGGCCATGTATTAGGGCGGTGGTGGGGCGTTGCCACCACGACCACGGCCAGCTGGTCTAACCATCCTGCTAATATATAGGGTCTTTTACATTTGTGTCCCTAACTCGAACCCACTACTCAGATTTACCCCTAACTTCAAAGGGTGCTCAAATGCCCCTCCGCCGTTAGGTGACCTTATAGAAATGCCCTTTCGTTCCGTTTCCGTCTGGTCAAAGAGCTTTGACCGTTTAGGAGACGTTATTTGGACATTTTACCCCTCTATGCATGTGTCACTTACATCTAGGGCCCACCCAAAGAAGAAGAAAAGGAAAAAGAAAAAAAGAAATCTTATTCTCTCTCTTCCCTTCGTGTGTCTCTCTCTCGTTCTCAACTCCGGCGTCTACAGGGAACTAGCGGCAGCCAGCAACAAGCGGCGGTGCCAGGCTCGGTGGCATGGCCGCGGTGAGCTCACCATCATCCCGTAACGCGTCGACTGGCGCTAGTTAGGCGCGCAGGAGGCCACCAGATCCAGCACCCGACGGAGTCCAGCGGCGCAAGGACATGGTTGTCGTGGGGAGCTCGCAGGGGACCTCCGACCGCGAAATTGACGATCCTGAAGGAATAGAGAGCTCGAGGAGGGGCCCTTCCCGCTAGGAATTGGAGCGAGGCACGCCGGAATCAATGGTAATGACCTCCGACGACCGGCGGCGCTCGTCGCCCGATCTCCTCTGATGTGCTACCCCTGCTATTTCTAAGAGCATCCTCGAGTTCGTGGCGAGCCGTAGGACATTTCCCCCTTTTTGCCTGGACCTCCTCGTGCCCATAGCTCCTCCCTGCCTAGCGCCGCCGCTCGCCGTCGCGAGAGCTCGCCGCCGTCGTGGTCTCTGAAAGCCCCGCCGAACCCGACCACCCCCGGCCAGTGCAGATTTGCGCAAGCCTCGTCTCGCAGCCCCTGGACCGCTCGGTCATCCTCCCCTACACCGCCATCGTGCCTTCGCGCGCGGGCGCCGGCGATCGGCCACGGTGGGCAATGTGGGCTTCGGCCATTAGTTAGATAAAATATTTTTTTACAGTAATTAGTTACGTAAATAGATGTGTGGTTAGGCTAACCAATTGTTAATTATGCCATTGCTAATAAAAATTACTCAGTATTTGGTTGGGGTCCGCGTGTAAGTGTGTGAGAGATGTTTTTCATTTTATTCTTTAGGGTGGGGTCCCACATGTAAGTGATAGTAAAGTTGAGAGAGGGGGCACTTTTTCTTTTTTTTCTAGGGATGATGGGGCCCGCGTGTAAGTATCATATGCTGAGAGGGGTAAGACTGTCCAAAAAATGTTCTCTAGACGGTCAAAGGTGTTTGACTGGACGGAAACGGCACGGAAGGGCATTTCTATAAGTGCACATAACGGCGGAGGGGCAATTTTGAGCAGGCTTTGAAATTAGGGGCATATCTGAGTAGGTGGTTCGAGTTAGGGACAGAAATGCAAATGGCCCTAATATATAACAGGGGTAGTTCAGCATTGAGAAATTTGCAAACACAAGAATCATTTATGAATGAAACATGCATAATGAAAGGAGCACGTAAAATACCACATAGTAGTCGGCATATATTACAAAAGGGGTGCATGCATAGAGTTCAGTACACAGAGTTCAGTACATAAACTAAGGACATCATAGGCGGCACGCAGGCTCGTGGCGAATGCATCTAGTACTAATAAGCAAGACTACCTCAGTCCCAGGCGGAACTGTGGAGGTAGAGGTAGTCTGACAGCTGGCAGTGCTCCAACGAAAAGTCCTCCACGCCATCAACCTGAGGGTCGTGGATACTCTGGTGCAGAACCCGACGTCTAGGTGGCAACAGAGGATCAAGTGCGGGAGTGTCGCCTCCCACATCTGGCCAACCGACACCAGAAGGCATCACGGTCCTAGCTGGGTAGATCACAGTAGGCGGCAGCTGTCTAGATAGGACAAAGGGGTGCAACAGCGTCAAGGCGCGGTACAGGTGCTGACGGGTGGTGTACAACTCGTGGCGAAGAGCTCAGTTAGCTCGATCCAGCCCATCAGCATGCCGAACAAGGTTCTGATGATGGAAGGGCTCTCGGGTGACGGTGGAGTAGGCAGCAGTGTAGTATCCCTCCGCTCCATCGTCAGAGGCGATAGCAACGTGTCTGAAAGGGGAAGTGTCCAACGCTCGATGCTCTCCACGAAGGCGTGTCAGAGCAGCGTAAGCAGCATCATGAACTGTCATATCAATGGTCACTCCAACACCATGAGCGGTGTGCAGCACAGTAGAGGAGTTATCTGCACGCGAGTAGAGGCGGACGGTGGCACGATACTGCTCCTAGTTAAAGTCCTGGTACTGCTCGTACACGGTATACTCAGGGTGCCAGCATAACCCAGATAGGTCATCATCTCAGCTAGCACAACATGTGATCCCGAGGCACCAATGGCCTGCGTGTGGCGCACGACCTGCCTCGTGGGTTCCATCTGAAAACAAAGATGTTTCAAAGGAGTCAAATGACAGTGTGGGGATTATGCAAAATACTATTCTAAGCAATAACTATGGCTTATCCAACTTTGGGGTGGGGGGTCTCGGGGATCCTAATGTTAGAGTTAGTAAAATCATTTTACCTGAAATAGGAGAGTGTTCAGAATCCCGGAGTAAAGATCGAGGAGTAAAAGAATCTAGTACCACCCAAATGGCGACGTGGGCCCATAAGCCACACAGCCATGTTAGTAAAAGTTGTGCAATGTCTAGACTCGACTTCGGCAAAGGAGTGTGGAAGGGGGATTCCTACAGGCAGTCGGCTCTGATACCAACTTGTGACGTCCCCGATTTGTCCGTACACTAATCATGCATGCAAATGTGTACGGCCAAGATCAGGGACTCACTGGTAGATATCACAACACAACTCTAAAAGTAAAATAAGTCATACAAGCTTCATATTACAAGCCAGGGGCCTCGAGGGCTCGAATACAAGTGCTCGATCATAGACAAGTCAGCGGAAGCAGCAAATATCTGAGTACAAACATGAAGTAAAACAAGGTGCCATAAGATGGCTAGCACAAACTGGGATACAGATCGAAAGAGGAGCAGGCCTCTTGCCTGGGATCCTCCTAAACTACTCCTGGTCGTCGTCGGCAGACTCCACGTAGTAGTAGGCGCCTCCGGTGTAGTAGGAGTCGTCGTAAGTGGCGTCTGGCTCCTGGGCTCCACCATCTGGTTGCATCATCCGAGAAGAAGGAACAGAAGGGGGAAAAGGGGGAGCAAAGCAACCGTGAGTACTCATCCAAAGTACTCGCAAGCAAGGATCTATACTACATATGCAATGGTAACAATGATATGGGTAATATCGGTGGACTGAACTGCAGCAAGCCAGAATAAGAGGGAGATAGCTAATCCAAACGAAGACTACGCTTCTGGCAGCCTCCATCTTGCAGCAGTAGAAGAGAATAGATGGTAAGTTCACCAAGTAATATCGAATAGCATAATCTACTTGGCGATCCTCCCGCACATCACCCTGTGAGAGAGGAACCACCGAGTTATATCTGGAACTCATCCGGGTGTGTTTTATCAAGTGTCCGGTTCTAGTTGTCATGAGGTCGGAATACAACTCCGGGTCGTCCTTTTACCGAGGGACACGGCTATTCGAATAGATTAACTTCCCTGCAGGGGTGCACCACATAACCCAGCACGCTTGATCCCATCTGGTCGGACACACTTTCCAGGGTCATGCCCGGCCTCGGAAGATCAACACGTCGCAGCCCTACCTAAGCACAACAGAGAGGTCAGCACGCCGGTCTAAACCCTAAGCGCACGAGGGTGTAGGCCCGTCGCCCAATGCACACCTACACGTTGCGAGGGCGGCCGGTAAGCAGACCTAGCCTCTCCTAATACCAGAGTAGGCTTTCCAGTCCAATCCGGCGCGCGCAGCTAAGTCGCTGACGTCAAGAAGGCTTCGGCTGATACCACGACGTCGAGTGCCCATAACTGTTCCCACGTAGCTGGTTAGTGCGTATAGGCCAACGGCCAGACTCAGATCAAATATCCAAACTCGTTAAGCGTGTTATTATGAAATAACCGCGGACAACGACCAGGGCCAGGCCCACCTGTCTCCTAGGTGTCTCAACCTGCCCTGTCGCTCTGCCACAAAGATCCACACAGAGGGCCATCGGGAAAGTATGTCCTTTCAGTCCCGAATCCGTGAATCAACCGCGGGTACTCAACGAGCCGACCCGACTTTAGTCACAACATGTATCATGTAAAAGTGTATGTAGTATATACCCGTGATCACACCCAAGTGATCACGGCCCGATAGAATAGCAGGGCAGACGGACAAGGGTGTAGGGCCACTGATGGAAAACTAGCATCCTATACTAAGCATTTAGGATTGCAGGTAAAGCATCAACAGTTGTAGCAACAATGACAGACTATGTAGCAGAATAGGATTATTGAAAGCAGTATCATGCTACACTACTCTAATGCAAGCAGTAGAGAGAAGAATAGGCAATATCAGGTTGATCAAGGGGGGGCTTGCCTGGAAGCTCGGCAGCCAAGGTGGGGTCGTCAACACCGTAGTCGATCGGGGCAGCAGCAGTGTCAGTCTCGTAGTCTACCGGAGAGAAGAGGGGGAAGAAACATTGAATACAATGCAAACACATGCATGACATGACATGTAACGGTGCTAGGTGTGCCCTAACGCAGTATCGGGTGATACTGACAAAGGAGGGAAACATCCGGGAAAGTATTCCCGGTGTTTCGTGTTTTCGGGCGGATGAAACGGAGGGGGAAACTTGCGGGTTCAGTATGCTAGGGATGTGTGATTGACGAACGGTCTGCGTATTCGGATGTGTCTCGAAGTTCTGAGCAACTTTCATATATAAAGTATTTTCATCCGAGTTACGGATTATTTTATATTAATTTTTAAAGTTTTAAATCATTTTCTAATTTATTAATTATTTAATAAATCAACATTATCCAGAATAGTGCATGCTGACGTCATCATGACGTCAGTATGACGTCAGAAGTCAATAGGGAGTTGACTGGATCAAATTGACGTGTGGGTCCCGCGTGTCATTGGTTGTAAAGTTAACTAACAGTTTAGTTAGGTTAATTATGATTTAGTTAAGCTAATTATAGTTAATTAACTTAATTAATCTTTAAATTAATTAATTAATTAATTAATTTCGTTATTATTTTTCCTTTTTGTTTTTTTTTAAACGTCCTGGGGCCGTGGGGCCCTCCTGTCATTGGCCCTAGGGCCTAAAGGGGCGGGCGTGCTAGCGGGGCGGGTCGGGCGCTGCGACGCTCGACTGGGCGTTCGCCCAGATCGCCGTCCGGGGCGGGCGCCGGGCGCCGGCAGGCAAGCAGGCCAGGGTCGTGCGGGGCCGGCGGGGCAAGCCCCGGCTGCGGTGGGCGGAGCCGGCGCGTGCGCGCGCAGCGGGGCCACAACGGCGGGGCAAGGGGGGACGCGAGCGCGGCACGTCGGCAGGCGGGGCTAGGCCATGGCGGTGACCGACGACGGCGCGGCCAGGCAGGAAGGCGGCCCGGCTGGGTTCCCGCGCGCAAGAACGGCGAGGCCGGCCGCCTGTGAGGCGCGGCGGGGCAAGGCCCGGTGCGAGGCCGGCGCAGCAAGAGGGCGGCAGCGGCAGGCGCGGCGGCGGCTGCAGGCAGCTGGTGAGGGAGAGGTGGAGCGGCGGCTGCATGCTGGCTGCAGCGGCGGCAGTGGGCGCGACCACGGCGGGCGTGCGCGCGCGCAGACGAGGCGGGGTTGATGCCAGCACAGGGAGGAGGCCGCGGCCCCGAGGCGGTAGCGGGCACGAGACGACGGGCACGGCCGGTCGTTGCAGCGCGTGGCCAGGGCTCGGCCCGCCCGCGGTGATCGCGGGGCCGAAGCGCGCGGGGCGCGGCGATGGTCGCGGGGCGAGGGAGTGCGAGGAGAGGGGGCGGGAGCTGCTCACGTTCGTCGTGAGAAGGGGGTCGGCGTGGCTCGGGGAAGCCGTCGAGGAGGAGATGATGAGGGGCAGTCCGGTGGGGTGGCAGGGCCGGCGGGGTAGCTCCGGCGACGGCGTTCCGGGCGGCGGCCTCCTCTCGATCCCGATCCAATCGGGGGAGAGGGGGGATATTTTCGTGGGGGGGAGAGTGGGTGTCGGTGGGGTTCAGGGCCCCCAGGGGGAGGTTATAGGCCAGGGGGGATGGGCCTGCCTGGCAGGCCACTGACTGGGCCGAGGCCCAGTAGGCCTGGGGGTT
>LR738710.1:204046373-204115209 GCA_902687465.1 Secale cereale
GGTTTCTTTTTTTTTTGTTTCTTTTTTTTTGTTTCTTTTTCGTTTCTTTTATTTATTTCTATTTTATGTTTTATTTAGTTTAAAGCACTTAGGCACTTTGTAAAATTATGTTTTCTTTACTATAATTACCATAGCAATATTTGTCACACACTGAACATTTTTATTTAATATTTTGATAACTTTTATTATTTGTCACATTTTGAATTTGAATTTTAATCGGTTTCGAACTAACGCGAGATTAGCAACAGTAATCGAAGTGACGTGGCATCATAAGCGAAGTTTTACTGTAGCCAAATTATCCGGGCGTTACAGTGGGCACCTTGTTTCTTCTCTGACTTGTACTCCAAGTCTCTCGTGAAGATATCGTTCCAAAAATCACTCTCTCGAAGGTTTCATTCCGTTTGGACTCCGTTTGATATTCCTTTTCTGCGAAACACCGAAATAGGCAAAAAAACAGCAATTTGCACTGGGCCTTGGGTTAGTAGGTTAGTCCCAAAAATGATATAAAAGTGTATAATAAAGTCCATTAAACATCCAAAACAGAAAATTATAGATACGTTAGAGACGTATCACTTACTGATTTACACAATGTATGTTGCGTTTTGCATTTCGATTCAAAAGTTGGATTCCATCGGGAACCATCTATATTTAATCACTACATCTATCAACTGCATAGATAGATGATTTTGTACTGCCAATAATATAAGTTATCAGAAAGCGATTCCATTTCTCGAGAATAATTGGGTATTTGTGTGAACCCTTGGACTACAATGCTTGCTCTATGTTTCACCACCTCATTGTTCTTAATTCTGTTTCCAGAAGAAAACTGGTGTAGGTATTGCTTATGAATATCTTTCCATTATTGAGCAAGATCATTTCTACCTAAATTTTACCCTTTGCTTGAGTTTAGTCCGATTGTTGTTCACACTTTGCCATGGCCATGATCTTTGGATCTAAATCATTTGAAAGGTTTTTGCAATCTAATCGAGAAATGTATGTCGACAATTGTAGACTTTCGGTTGTATGATTTTCCAAAATCTATATATTAATGCATAGTTGATGGAAATATCATTGGTGACTCATCGTGATTTTCCAATGCGACTGCATAGGCGTGGACTGCCGCCGGTTCGGTGTGCTCGCGGGCAAGCCCGTCGTGAAATCGCTCCGCTGGAGAGCGTCGGGGCTGGCATTTGGGACGTCGCCGACCATGGTCTTCCGCGTCACGCTGTGAGGCCGATGGAATCACTCCGCCGGGGAGGGTACTGATAACGTGTTGGAACTCAGAAGATTGATAGAGAACTTGTGATCTTATTGATTGTTGGGCAAAGCCCTTATATACAAGAATTGGCATCTATCTCAGTTTGAGGCGTCGGCATCGAGAAGACGCCTGTACAGACGCCTGTACAGGCGATCACGTCCATATGACGCTTTGTACACTAATAACCAGATGCGCTAATCCTAGTGACGGTTTAGCAGGGGCGAAACGGCAAGTACATGTGGTTGGTTCTTAACATTGATAAACAATTTTTATATATAAACTTGGTCAAACTTAAGAAGTGTGTATTAAAAACGTTATTGTATTATGGGGCAGAGGGGGTAAAAAAAATAGAGTACAGTATACCTACGATTTTGTATAATCGATCGTAGTGACAATTTCACATACTCAGTGAAGGATATTCCAGTGCACAGCCGACTGGTGCAGTTGAACAAGCTCAAGGGAAATGATTAGCGTACAGCCAGCTTTGAAGATTGCCATCAAGAAAAACGTGAAAGAGCTTACGTACCCCATGAATTCCAACTCCAAGCAATAGCATGTCGCGAATTTGTCTTATTGAACATTTGAAATGAGCACATGTAAAGGCCAGTCTCACACTTAGATGGGGAAAGGAAAAGGAAAAAAGGGACTGAGTAGCTCAACTCAGCGGCCAGCGATGGGGCCCTACCGACGTATTGCTCGCTATTAACCAACGAGCAACAAAAAGAAGTTTCCCAATGTTTTCTTTTCTACTGTACCATTTCTTCTCTCTACTCTACCATCCCGCGCTGCTTGAAAATTTCGAACATGGTCGAACCGATCTTAGCTGGTGACTCGACAACAGTAACCCCAGCCTCCCTGAGTGCCTTGATCTTGTCTTGGGCGGTACCCTTCCCCCCTGACACAATTGCTGCATCATACAAGAAATATATCCATAGATTAGCACACATAACAGTTAAATGCCATTGCAAATAATCAAAGAAATGCAGCAATTTTGTTTGCATGGTTTAATTGTTGAGAATCACAGCAAAAAAGTTGAGAAAATAAACCAGATTGTCACCATACAAACAGTGTGGGTGAAACAGTTCCAAAACACACAAAATCCATACATGACTGCAAATCCTTTTAGTAAAATAACAGAGGCGAACATTGCTCATTACTCGGCTAACAAAGTATTTGGCCCCATGAAAAAATAGATGGCAAAGGGAGCAACTGGGTCTGATAAAGCTATGAAGTAGAGCATAAACCAGGTCCAAAATACTGTTTTGCTACTTTACCAATTACTTAAACTGTACAAGTGTTCATACTCTGTACTGGTAACCAAGAATAAACTAAACAACCATTAGAGTTATGATTCCATACCACACCCACCAGGGTGAAACTTCCATACTCAAATCTGAAAACTTAAGTAGGAGTATTTATCTTTTGTACTCTGTCGATTATTGCACAATTGAATAATATAAATACATGACCTGTTCTTCCTGAAGAATTTGAACTACCATGCACAAGGGAGAGTATTAGAGAACTACAGATAACTAATGAACAATCTGGTAACGTAAAACTGCAGGTATCTTGTCTCCAAATACCAAGACAGGAGCATAGTTCAACTTAATACGCCCAAAGATTATACAATTGACGAAGGAAATAAATAGTGAACTTGTTATGTCAGTACCTCCAGCATGGCCCATGCGACGGCCCGGGGGTGCAGTAAGTCCAGCTATGAATGCAACGACAGGCTTTTCTGTTTTGCTCTCCTGAATCATTTGCATGTCAAGTTAGATTAGTTGATCAGAAATGTTACTTAAAGCATGTATCTAATCAAAAGAAGTAAAAAAGAGTTCTAGCAGTAGACACGAGCTATCTTATAACATGGAATATCAGCAGTGCCTACGTATCATGTGTCACTTCACAAACACTAAGAAAGCATCAGGACACGATTTTAACTTGTAAACCAGGCCAGATCCAGATATAATCTACGTTTTCACATGTCAAAAGACCATGAAAACTAATAACAGTGGGGTGGACTAGTTGTACTTTACTGAAACTGAATCATCTTCTTTTGCTAGTGATAAAGGGTTGGGTGACATGATAAAATGACCTATATAGCCAAAATGAGTATTCCAAAATGGCTTGTTCCGGAAAATGTGCAGAATATTTTAACTTTTAAAGCTTCAGACTCATGGCCCTATAATCTCAAGCTAGGCCTAGACAGTGCTGAGATGGCTTGAAGCTTAGAAAGTTAGAAGTATGCAAGCATACCAGCTCTTAAACCAGACAAATTTTGAGCTTGCCTAATAAGCATATTATAAATTACAAACATGCATTATCTAAAGGTTACATCAGAAGGAATTTTAAGACTTATCAATGCTTTTATGGCAAGATCATGATCATATAAATGAACATTGATAGTACAATACATGCTACAAAAGTATGGCTTTCTAATTGCCACCAAGCTTGCAATACAGGACATAAAGAAGCATGCTACTCCCTCTGTCCCAAAATAAGTGTTGCTGCTGACTAAATCAGCGACACTTATTTTGGGACAGAGGGACTACTATTTAGAAATATATGCAAGGATGCTAAGAAGCAGGACATGCAACAAGGAAACAGCTATCCCAACAAAACTCTCACCCGGATGAAGGCTGCAGCATCCTCCTCAGCAGTACCGCCAATTTCTCCAATGAGAACAATACCTAAAAGACACATACCAATTTTACAAATGAGAACAATACTTAAGAGGGATATAACAGTGTTAACAGATGAGAACATTAACTGAAAGACACAGTATTAAAGAATGTAACAGGACATTGATATGCATTAATCACTATACAAGGGATCAATGGCACACAGAAGTCACAAATCAGGGAGCTTCTTTCTGTTATATTACTAATTTCCTTCAAAGGTATCAACACATGGGAGCCACAATGGTATCAACACAGGCCCAGAGCAAACAATTGGCGGGATGCCCTCATGTGGGCATGTACAAACGCAAATAACTTCAGCAGTAGGACTACTTATTTGTCATACCAACACATGGGAGCCACAATGAATTCAAATAGATATTGTAATCATGCTTGTGACCTAGTACCAATAAAGGGAAAATTGGGAAATCTGGCAAATAAATGAAAGAATAAAAATAGCTTTTCTGAATAATGTAGAGGCCCAGCAAGAATTAGTGTACCTTCTGTCTGAGGATCATCAACAAACTTTTCAAGGCAGTCAACAAAATTGGTGCCGTTAAAGGGGTCACCACCCATGCCCACACAAGTTGACTGCCCCAAGCCTACGGCTGTTGTTTGAAACACCTATCGATAAGAAAGAAATACAGTTCAGGCAAATGCATACAATGGTTAAAGCAAGTCTACAATAATGGGCTTACCGCTTCATATGTCAAGGTACCAGAGCGAGATACAATTCCAATGCGTCCAGGTTTGTGGATGTAACCTGGCATGATTCCAATCTTACATTCACCAGGCTTAATGATACCAGGGCAGTTTGGTCCGATCAATCTGGTTTTTGATTGCCTGTTCAGAGCAGCTTTCACTTTCACCTGGAATTAAGAAAGGGAGCCTTCTGATGACTTCACTAAGGTCTTAACAAAGCAAAACAAAACTGAAAGAAATTATCTAAACTGTGAGAAAGACAAACACATAATTATGATGTGGTATGGATTATTAACATTGTGCACTTAATATCAATAAATTAACTGCCAAATGGGTCAGGACAAAATTACACATGAAGTAGAAGTAAAACCTAAACCCGTTCAATGTGTGCCTATCTGCATATAGCTGTATATCCATATGCATTTAGTGACGCTGATCACAAGCTACATTTTCTAGTGTTTCTGTATTAAGAAAACTCAGCTTGCATGGACAGCTATAGCGAAAGGAAAACAAATGGCATCACAAAAATTATTATGCTCAGATACACAACAAACAATGTGCTTAGTGATGTACTTGATTGTTAAAAATATAATACCATGTCATGCTGAGGTATCCCTTCAGTAATGCAGACAACAAGGTCAAGCTCTGCTTCCAATGCCTCCATTATTGCAGCGGCAGCAAATGGTGGTGGAACATATATAACAGATGCATTGGCCTTTGTCTCAGCCTTAGCTTCTGCTACTGAGTTGAAAACTGGAAGGCCTAGGTGCTCAGTTCCACCTTTCTTGGGAGTAACTCCACCTACCTGTTCAATGTGAAGTACTCAAGTTAAAAGGGCATCATTTGATGAAAACCATAGAAGAGACATGCTAATTAGTTAAAGATGCTTATATTTTAAAAATCAAGCTACATATCTATATATCTTAAGGCTTAAGAGAAGTCCAAACAACCTTACAGAAACATGCCAGCGCCTTGATTTGATGGTGCAAAGGGATCTTTGCAGATGCATTCATAAGTCAACTAATAATTTAGCACATAGAAGTAACCGCATTTGGGAAAATGTCAGTATGTCACTGTTACACCCAGTATGCGACAGTTAACTGTGAGCTCCTGGTCAAGAATGTAGTAATCGAATTAGAACCCGCAACCAGCCAAGCAACCTGCCCGGATGAGCCCTGACCGGTATTTTTATTGAAGAATTCTAGCATTACAACACATAAAGTTTAGTTCGTTTCGATTTCCATAGCAGCTTGAAAATACAGGGCGTGCATCACGGAAATTGTTTCTCAAACTCTTTTTAAGTTTAGATCGAGCAGGCCCTAGATTTACAAAACATCTAGGGACCCATAAAAACTGTGTTCTCCATGTTTTGCTGTCTGATGAATCATAATAAAATACTGAAGTGCTGGCTGCAAACTGAAGAACACGTCTGGGGGAACACATCTATAAGAGACGAAACCGTAAGAGGAGGGAAATGGAGATCGATAGCCAACCATCCACGAGATCGAGCATTGTCGACTCTACCTCTCAATCTCAAACCCTAGAGCCGCACGAGAGAGGACAAAATGAACGGATCGATCAATACATCGAGGAGGGGGGCCGCGCCGGGACATACCATGTTGGTGCCGTACTCGATGGCCTGCTCGGTGTGGAAGGTGCCGTTCTTCCCGGTGATGCCCTGGCAGATCACGCGGGTGCTCTTGTCGACGAACACCGCCGGGGAGGGCGCGGCGGCTGCGGCCGCGTAGCCACGCGAATGGAGGAGGCGGGAGGCGGCGGAGCACAGCATCTGGGACGCGCGGCGGGAGGAGGCGGCCATGGCGATGTGCTGGCCTGGCGGCGGCGCGTGCTCCTCTCTCTCTCTTCTCTCCTCTCGATTCGATTTCGTTTGGGGCTCGGTCTACTTTCCTCTCAGTTTTCTGGGGTCTCGCGATCCATTCTTGCAGGAGAAGTAGGGCGGTCAAACTACGGGCTAGGCCCCTGCGTTTGTCGCTATTTCCGGAAGCAAACACATGGGTGACTATTTTATATTGAAAAAGGTTTCATCCTGCTTTATAGATAAAAAGCAAACCGCCACGAAGTTCGACGCGGACCCGGCTTGCCTGCTCCCTCCCCATGCTTCCATCCGGACTCCCACTTCATCCTACGGCTGTCTTTTTCTCTTTTTTCTTTCTAATCTAATCAACCCCCTGATTTTAAGAGGGTGGGGCCGGACCTTATTTTATTCCAATCAAATCAAGTCACGTATACGGGAGCACAGATGGGCGCACGCGCAGGGAGCAGGCAAGTCTCGTCCGTTCGACGCGGGGGCAAACAGCACAATCACGCCCAAAAGGAAAACAAGAGAAAAGCAAGAGAAAGAAATGTCAGCATCACCGAATCAACAAAAGCTAAGGCATCCCGCAACCAGTGCGCCCAACAAAAACATCCACCACGCTCCAATGCCACCGAGTCGCCGCGTACCAAGCAACACCTTCAAGAAGAACCGCGACAACGACGAAGCTGTTGCCCGAACGAATCCTAGGATTTCTCCCGATACACTGAGGAAAGCGGAGGAGAGGTACTCCCGACGCCCTTCAAGAAGGTTGATGGCACCCGCAGGCGTCACCGCGTCGGTGCCAGGCAGACCCAAGAGGGATTTCGCCCTACCCCTTATACCCACAACCCAGGACCAACCGGCAGTTCCACCATGCCAACCGCCCACCAACCTGCGCCACCACAGTCACGAGGACACCGTCGTCGTCTCTCCATCGCAGACGCTGCGAGGCCGGCCGAACCAAACGAGGACACCGACGATAGGGACCAGGAGCACCACAGCCATGTGGAAGGGGATAACCTCCACTAGCACAAGCAGTAGCAGACCGGACGTAGGCGCAGGAGCACGCCGGACTCCCTGCCCAGCCGGACCCAAATCGGGCCCGTTAAACTCATGTCGGCGTGTTGCAGCCAACACAGCGTAGAGCCGCTGATCCCAACATCCGTGCCTCACCTGCCCAGCCGAAGGCGACCCGCCAAAGGCCAGACCAACCCGCCCTGGCCCAGATCATGAAGGAAATATGCCCTAAAGGCAATAATAAAGTTATTATTTATTTCCTTATATCATGATAAATGTTTATTATTCATGCTAGAATTGTATTAACCGGAAACTTAGTACATGTGTGAATACATAGACAAAACAGAGTGTCCCTAGTATGCCTCTATTAGACTAGCTTATTGATCAAAGATGGTTATGTTTCCTAGCCATAGACATAAGTTGTCATTTGATCAACGTGATCACATCATTAGGAGAATGATGTGATGGACAAGACGCATCTGTTAGCTTAGCACTATGATCATTTAGTTTTACTGCTATTGCTTTCTTCATGACTTATACATGTTCCTATGACTATGAGATTATGCAACTCCAGAATACTGGAGGAACACCTTGTGTGCTATCAAACGTCACAACGTAACTGGGTGATTATAAAGATGCTCTACAGGTGTCTCCGAAGGTGTTCATGGTGTTGGCATAGATCAAGAATAGGATTTGTCACTCCGAGTGTCGGAGAGGTATCTCTGGGCCCTCTCGGTAATACACATCATAATAAGCCTTGCAAGCAAATGACTAATGAGTTAGTCACGAGATGATATATTACGGAACAAGTAAAGAGACTTGCCGGTAACGAGATTAACTAGGTATGGTGATACCGACGATCGAATCTCGGGCAAGTAACATACCGATGACAAAGGGAACAACGTATGTTGTTATGCGGTTTGACCGATAAAGATCTTCGTAGAATATGTAGGAGCCAATATGAGTATCCAGGTTCCACTATTGGTTATTGACCGGAGATGAGTCTCGGTCATGTCTACATAGTTCTCGAACCCGTAAGGTCCGCATGCTTAACGTTTGATGACGGTCGGTATTATGAGTTTATGTGTTTTGATGTACCGAAGGTAGTTCAGAGTCCCGGATGGGATCGAGGACATGACGAGGAGTCTCGAAATGGTTGAGACGTAAAGATCGATATATTGGACGACTATATTCGTACATCGAAAAGTTTCCGAGTGATTCGGGTATTTTTTGGAGTACCGAGGAGTTACGGGAATTCGTCGGGGAGTATATGGGCCTTATTGGGCTTTAGGGGAAAGAGAGAGAGGAGACTGCGCCCCCCCCCCCCCAAGGCTTAGTCCGAATTGGACTAGGGGGAGGGGTTGCGCCCCCTCCTTCCTTCTCTTCTCTTTTCCCTTTCCTTCTCTCCTACTCCTACTACTTGGAAGGGTTCCTAGTTCTACTAGGCAAGGGGGGATCCTACTCCTGGTGGGAGTAGGACTCCCCTAGGGCACGCCATAGAGAGGACCGGCCCTCCCCCTCCTCTACTCCTTTATATACGGGGGTAGAGGCACCCCATAGAGACATAAGTTGATCTCTCCAATCGTGTGCGGTGCCCCCCTCCACAGAAACACACCTCGGTCATATCGTTGTAGTGCTTAGGCGAAGCCCTGCGCTGGTAACTTCATCATCTCCGTCACCATGCCGTCGTGCTGACGAAACTCTCCCGCGAAGTTCTACTGGATCAAGAGCTCGTGGGACGTCATCAAGCTGAACGTGTGCTGAACGCGGAGGCTCCGTACGTTCGGTGCTTGATCGGTTGGATCGCGAAGAAAGTTCGACTACACCAACCGCGTCACTAGACGCTTTCGCTTTCGGTTTCCTCTCGTTGCTATGCATCTAGTAGATAGATCTTGCGTGATCGTAGGATTTTTTTTGAAATAATACGTTCCCCAACAGTGGCATCATGAGCCAGGTCTATGCGTAGATGATATGCACGAGTAGAACACAATGAGTTGTGGGCGATAATAGTCATACTGCTTACCAGCATGTCATACTTTGATTCGGCGGTATTGTGAGATGAAACGGCCCGGACCGACATTACGCGTACTCTTACGCGAGACTGGTTTCACCGTTACGAGCACTCGTTGCTTAAAGGTGACCGGCGGGTGTCTGTCTCTCTCACTTTAGTTGAATCGAGTGTAGCTACGCCCGGCCCTTGTGAAGGTTAAAACAACACACTTGACGAAAAATCGTTGTGGTTTTTGTATGCGTAGGTAAGAACGGTTCTTGCTAAGCCCATAGCAGCCACGTAAAACTTGCAACAACAAAGTAGAGGACGTCTAACTTGTTTTTGCAGGGCATGTTGTGATGTGATATGGTCAAGACATGATGAGTGATACGTTATTGTATGAGATGATCATGTTTTGTAAAGTTATCCGCAACTGGCAGGAGCCATATGGTTGTCGCTTTATTGTATGAAATACAATCGCCATGTAATTGCTTTACTTTATCACTAAGCGGTAGCGATAGTCGTAGAAGCAATAGTTGGCGAGATGACAACGATGCTACGATGGAGATCAAGGTGTCGCGTCGGTGACGATGGTGATCATGACGGTGCCTTGGAGATGGAGATCAAAAGCACAAGATGATGATGACCATATCATGTCACATATTTTGATTGCATGAGATGTTTATCTTATTATGCTTCTTATTTTGCTTAGAACAACGGTAGCATTATAAGATGATCCCTTACAAAATTTCAAGGTACAAGTGTTCTCCCTGAGTATGCACCATTGCGAAAGTTCGTCGTGCCGAGACACCACGTGATGATCGGGTGTGATAAGCTCTACGTTCACATACAACGGGTGCAAGCCAGTTTTGCACGCGCAGAATACTCGGGTTAAACTTGATGAGCCTAGCATGTACAAACATGGCCTCAGAACACCGGAGACTGAAAGGTCGAGCGTGAATCTTATAGTAGATATGATCAACATAAGATGTTCACCATTGAAAACTACTCCATCTCACGTGATGATCGGACATGGTTTAGTTGATTTGGATCACGTGATCATTTAAATGACTAGAGGGATGTCAATCTAAGTGGGAGTTCTTTAAGTAATATGATTAATTGAACTTTAATTTATCATGAACTTAGTCCTGATAGTTTTTTTTTTGCATATCTATGTTGTAGATCAATAGCTCGCGATGTAGTTCCCCGTTTATTTTATATGTTCCTAGAGAAATATAAATTGAAAGATGTTAGTAGCAATGATGCGGACTAGGTCCGTGATCTGAGGATTATCCTCATTGCTGCACAGAAGTATTATGTCCTTGATGCACCGCTAGGTGACGAACCTATTGCAGGAGTAGATGCAGACGTTATGAACGTTTGACAAGCTCGGTATGATGACTACTTGATAGTTTAGTGCGCCATGCTTTACGGCTTATAACCGGGACTTCAAAAACGTTTTGAACGCCACGGAGTATATGAGATGTTCCCAGAGTTGAAATTAGTATTTCATACTCATGCCCGTGTCGACAATACTTTGCCTACAAGATGGAGGAGAATAGCTCAACCAGTGAGCATGTGCTCAGATTGTCTGGGTACTACAATTGCTTGAATCAAGTGGGAATTAATCTTCCAGATAAGATCGTAATTAACAAAGTTCTCTAGTCACTATCACCAAGTTAGTAGAACTTCATGATGAACTATAATATGCAAGGGATGACGAAAGTAATTCCGGAGCTCTTCGTGATACTGAAATCGACGAAGGTAGAAATCAAGAAAGAACATCAAGTGTTGATGGTTAACAGGACCACTTGTTTCAAGTAAAGGGGCAAAGGGATAGAAGGGGAACTTCAAGAAGAATGACAAGCAAGTTGTCACTCCCGTGAAGAAACCCAAAGCTAAACTCAAGTCTGAAACTAAGTGCTTCTACTGCAAAGGAAATGGTCATTGGAAGTGGAACTGCCCTAGATACTTGGCAGATAAAAAGGATGGCAAAGTGAACAAAGGTATATTTGATATACATATTATTTATGTGTATTTTACTAGTGTTCATAGCAACCCTTGGGTATTTGATACCGGTTCAGTTGCTAAAATTAGTAACTCGAAACGAGAGTTGCAGAATGAACATAGACTAGTTAAAGGTGAAGTGACGATGTGTGTTGGAAGTGTTTCCAAGATTGATATGATCATCATCGCACACTCCCTATACTTTCGGGATTAGTGTAGAATCTAAATAAATGTTATTTGGCATTTGCGTTGAGCATGAATATGATTTGATCATGTTTGTTGCAATACGGTTATTCATTTAAAGTCATAGAATAATTGTTATTCTGTTCACATGAATAAAGCCTTCGATGGTCATACACCCAATGAAAATAGTTTGTTAGATCTCGATCGTAATGATACACATATTCATAATATTGAAGCCAAAAGATGCAAGTTTAATGATGATAGTGCAACTTATTTGTGGCACTGCCGTTTAGATCATATTGGTGTAAAGCACATGAAGAAACTCCATAGTGATGGACTTTTGGAATCACTTGGTGCTTGCGAACCATGCCTCATGGGCAAGATGACTAAAACTCCGTTCTCCGGAACAATGGAGCGAGCAACTGATTTATTGGAAATCATACATACTGATGTATGTGGACCAATGAGTGTTGAGGCTCGTGGCGAGTATCATTCTTTTCTGACCTTCACTCATGATTTGAGCAGATATGGGTATATCTACTTGATGAAACACAAGTCTGAAACATTTGAAAAGTTCAAAGAATTTCATAGTGAAGTGGAGAATCATCGTAACAAGAAAATAAAGTTTCTACGATCTGATCGTGGAGGCGAATATTTGAGTTACGAGTTTGGTCTTCATTTGAAACAATATGGAATAGTTTCATAACTCACGCCACCCGGAACACCACAGTGTAATGGTGTGTCCGGACGTCGTAACCGTACTTTATTAGATATGGTGCGATCTATGATGTCTCTTACCGATTTATCACTATCGTTTTGGGTTATGCATTAGAGACAGCTACATTCACGTTAAATAGGGCACCATCTAAATTCGTTGAGACGACGCCTTATGAACTGTGGTTTGGCAAGAAACCAAAGTTGTCGTTTCTTAAAGTTTGGGGTGGCGATGCTTATGTGAAAAAAATTCAACCTGATAAGCTCGAACCCAAGTCGGAGAAATGTGTCTTCATAGGATACCCAAAGGAGACTGTTGGGTACACCTTCTATCACAGATCCGAAGGCAAGATATTCGCTGCTAAGAATGGATCCTTTCTAGAGAAGGAGTTTCTCTCGAAAGAAGTGAGTGGGAGGAAAGTGGAACTTGATGAGGTAATTGTACCTTCTCCCGAATTGGAAAGTAGTACATCACAGAAAATAGTTCCAGTGATTCCTACACCAATTAGTGAGGAAGCTAATGATGATGATCATGAAACTTCGGATCAAGTTACTACTGAACTTCGTAGATCAACCAGAGTACGTTCCGCACTAGAGTGGTACGACAACCTAGTTTTGAAAGTCATGTTACTAGACCATGATGAACCTACGAACTATGAGGAAGCGATGATGAGCCCAGATTCCGCAAAATGGCTTAAGGCATGAAATCTGAGATGGGATCCATGTATGAGAACAAAGTGTGGACTTTGGTTGACTTGCCCGATGATCGGCAAGCCATAAAAAATAAATGGATCTTCAAGAGGAAGACCGATGCTAACGGTAATGTTACTGTTTACAAAGCTCGACTTGTTGCAAAAGTTTTTCGACAAGTTCAAGGAGTTGACTACGATGAGACTTTCTCACTCGTAGCGATGCTTAAGTCTGTCCGAATCATGTTAGCAATTGCCGCATTTTATGAAATTTGGCAAATGGATAACAAAACTGCGTTCTTTAATGGATTTATTAAAGAAGAGTTGTATATGATGCAACCAGAAGGTTTTGTCAATCCTAAATGTGCTAACAAAATGTGCAAGCTCCAGCGATCCATCTATGGACTGGTGGAAGCATCTCGGAGTTGGAATATACGCTTTGATAAGTTGATCAAAGCATATAGTTTTATACAGACTTGCGGTGAAGCCTGTATTTACAAGAAAGTGAGTGGGAGCACTACAGCCTTTCTGATAAGTATATGTGAATGACATATTGTCGATCGAAAATGATGTAGAATTTTCTGGAAAGCATAAAGGAGTGTTTGAAAGGAGTTTTTCAAAGAAAGACCTCGGTGAAGCTGCTTACATATTGAGCAGCAAGATATATAGAGATAGATCAAGACGCTTGATAAGTTTTTTCAATGAGTACATACCTTGACAAGTTTTTTGAAGTAGTTCAAAATGGAACAGTCAAAGAAAGAGTTCTTGCCTGTGTTGCAAGGTATGAAGTTGAGTAAGACTCAAAACCCGACCACGACAGAAGATAGAGAAAGAATGAAAGTCATTCCCTATGCCTCAGCCATAGGCTCTTTAAAGTATGCCATACTGTGTACCAAACCGGTTATGTACCTTGCCATGATTTTGGCAAGGAGGTACAAAAGCGATCCAGGAGTAGATCACTGGACAGCGGTCTAAATTATCCTTATTTACTGGATGACTAAGGAAATATTTCTCGGTTATGGAGGTGATAAAGAGTTCGTCGTAAAGAGTTACGTCGATGCAAGCTTTGACACCGATCTGGATGACTCCGAGTCTCGATCTGGATACATATTGAAAGTAGGAGCATTTAGCTAGAGTAGCACAGTGCAGAGCATTGTAGACAAAGAAATTTGCAAAATACATACGGATCTGAATGTGGTAGATCCATTGACTAAACCTTTCTCACAAGCAAAACATGATCACACCTTAGTACTCTTTGGGTGTTAATCACATGGCGATGTGAACTAGATTACTGACTCTAGTAAACCTTTTTGGGTATTAGTCACATGGCGATGTGAACTATAAAGTGTTAAGTCACATGGTGATGTGAACTATTGGTGTTAATCACATGGTGATGTGATCTAGATTATTGACTCTAGTGCAAGTGGGAGACTGAAGGAAATATGCCCTAGAGGCAATAATAAAGTTATTATTTATTTCCTTATATCATGATAAATGTTTATTATTCATGCTAGAATTGTATTAACCGGAAACTTAGTACATGTGTGAATACATAGACAAAACAGAGTGTCCCTGGTATGCCTCTACTAGACTAGCTCATTGATAAAAGATGGTTATGTTTCCTAGCCATAGACATGAGTTGTCATTTGATCAACGGGATCACATCATTAGGAGAATGATGTGATGGACAAGACCCATCCGTTAGCTTAGCACTATGATCGTTTAGTTTTACTGCTATTGCTTTCTTCATGACTTATATATGTTCCTGTGACTATGAGATTATGCAACTCCTGAATACCGGAGGAACACTGTAGCGACCACGATCCGAATGGACCGAAGTCTCTGTGTTATGTGTCATCCCTGGATCGGTAATGCTGACACACACGATACTTGAAGGATTTATAACAGAGTGACAATCACACCCTTATTACATCGAATGTCTCCAATGAGAACTTATTACAAAAACCATGGCTTAAGGCCATCTAACAAAATAACAGCGGAAGGCTTGGAAGATAAGTGAGTCCATCAACTCCAACGGCATAGCTGAGTGCATGAAAAACGACCTAGCACGTCTTATTCCTCGTCTAAAAAGTCTGCACCGTGATATGTTGCAGCCCGAAAACGGGTCAGCACATGGAATATGTTGGCAAGATAACAGAGAGAATGCAAGTAACAAAATAAAGGCTATACTACATGCATATTTGGCTGGTGGAGGCTCTAAGGTTAAAGTTTTTGCGTAAAGCCAATTTTTTCCTACAACAAAGGAATAGATTTTATTTTAACTATCATGTTGGTTGAAAATCATTGAGAAGGTACCTCCAACTCAATCCCAAATTAAAAGTTCATCATTAACCCAACAAATTAAATTATAGAGTGATGAGATCAACCAATAATTCAAGTACCAGATACTCAAGATGTCCATAACGGGGGACACGGCTAATCATGATCAGTTTATACACTCTGCAGAGGTTTGTGCACTTTTCTCACAAGACTCGATCGCCTCCATTTGGTTTCTCGCACTGCATGGTGTTTGAGAAACGGATGACCGAGACACAGTCTTTCTGAAGAGGTCCCCTTAACCGGATAGATAGGCCGGTACACCTACAATCCCTCTACATCTGCTAGCCCATCACGGAAAGGTTTCCCACAACTTACTCAACTATGCGAGAGCCCATATTGGCATGTGTCTGCAAGCGGAAGTTTCTAGCATGGATAGTTTTATGATCCCTTTGAGCCTGGGTGGCATTCCATAGGAAAAATCACACGGAACCCCGGGATTTCATAGGACAACACTGGATTCTCCAGGTGCCCTGCAACCAATCCACCCAGATGTGTATTCAAGTAGCCACCTTAAGTTGAATCCTTAATTAAAAACTCACATCTGTCATGGATTTCACTCAAACTCAAACCACGTCTACGAGCATAGCATAACAACCTAAGCAAACGTAGAAGTAACTCCCAAGGGTTTGAAAATAATGCAGGTAATAGGTTCTAGCTCAATCTACTTCCCAGTCCCACAAGTTAAGAGATCCTACTCATGCAATGTGTGAGGGTTTGATCTAATGCATAAAACTGGGTAACAAAGAGGATGATCAAAGTGTTACTTGCCTTGATGACGATTCGCAAAACCTAGAGACTCGTAGTAGCACGCTTCACAGTCCGGGTATTCTATCGCAAGCAAACAATAGAATACATAAGAAAACAAGCAATGATGCACAAACAAAACTCCAAAAGAAGAGATCTAACCAGAAAGTTCAACTTAAGAACTCCGGTTTGCAAAAAGAAACAACTCGAAAGAAGCAACGAAACTCAAACTGCGAAAGAAACGGGCTCCGGTTACTAATTGGCCTAAAGTCAAATTTTATAGTAGCCAAAACTTTGTTCAAGTTGGTTAAACGTAAAGAGGGCATCGAGACGAAGATCTGGGATTTTGAATCACCTGATTCCGACTCTCGAGCGAAAAGAAAAACGTAAAACAAGATCAGGGCAGAAATTGCGATCGGAATAATTGCGGATAAATACCCCGAAAAAGAAAACTGACGAACAGGCTAAGGAACGAACGTTCGCTGTCTGCAGCTAACGGACGAAACGCGTTCGTTAAAACGAGTGTATGGATGAACGTTCGCTAAATAGCTAAACCGAGAAAAGCGAACCAATCTAAACCTAAAAAAACGGATCTACGGTTTACGAAAAACCGATCGCTTTTTTTGTAAAAAACCGATAACTACCTCGAATCGACGAACTCCGGCGAGACTCCGGCGGGTCCGGCGGCGGCGCAGTCTTCGGTGGGGCGGCGGTCTGGCGGCGGTGGTCTCCGGCGGCAGCACGGCGTGGCGGCGGTGCGGCGGCGGCGGCTTGCGGCGGCGACGGCGACTTGCGGCGGGGCGGCGGCTAGGGCAGGCTGCGGCTAGGGCGGGCTGGGCGCTAACGGGCCGGGGCGGCGGCTTATAAAGCCTGGAGTCCTGGCCTAACACGGCCCTAAGTCGGTTTGCCCCTTTTTTTCTAAAAGAGTCCTGGCGCAGAAAAACTAGCGAAAGAAATACTAAACGGACTCAAAAAATCCCGAAATAAATTTTCACCGTCCTCTAACAATATTTAGGACAAAGTGAACATTTTTCCCAGACCTAAATGCGCATCTTTTCTATGCAAATAAAATCGCAAATAAATCCAGAAAAATACCAAAAGTGATTTTAACCTTTTTCCTCCAATATTTCTGTTATTTTGGAGAAGTCATATTATCTACGCTCATATATTGTACTTAGAAATATTTTTAGGAGAGAAAAATAATTAGAATCACACTGTCCTCGTACCGGTATTCGAGCGAACTCAAATATGGAAATGGTAAAATTCCCAACTCTCTCCGTAGGTCCTTGAGTTGCTTAGAATTATTGAGGAACGCCACAACAAAAATGCAAAGAGCATGCAAATGCAGTATGATCTATGTATAACATTCCAAATTGAAAATTTGGGATGTTACAAACCTACCCCCTTAGAATGAATCTCGCCCTCGAGACTCGACTTGGCTAGAGAACAGGTGCGGGTGGTCCTTGCGTAGATCATCTTCTCGTTCCCAGGTGGCTTCTTCCTCGGTGTGGTGACTCCACTGAACTTTGCAAAACTTAATAACCTTACTGCGGGTGACTCTGCTCGAAAATTCGAGGATCTTAACAGGCTTCTCCTCGTAGGTCAGATCACTGTCCAACTGAATTGCTTCCAGGGGTACTGTGTCTCTAAGCGGTATGTCGGCCATCTCCACGTGGCACTTCTTAAGCTGCGAAACGTGGAACAGGTCGTGCACTCCTGACAATCCTTCGGGCAATTCCAACTTATAGGCAACCTCTCCCATGCGTTCCAAAACACGGTATGGTCCCACAAATCTCGGGGCTAGCTTTCCTTTAACTCTGAAACGTTTAACCCCTCGCAGAGGCGATACTCTCAAGTACGCTCTGTCTCCGATCTCATAGGCTATCTCCTTGCGCTTCGAGTCTGCATAACTCTTCTGCCTGGACTGAGCTACCTTCAATCTGTCTTGAATCAACTTCACCTTCTCCTCAAATTCTTTGATCAAGTCTGGTCCAAACAACTATCGGTCTCCAACTTCATCCCACATTAACGGTGTTCGGCATCTCCTTCCATACAATGCCTCGAACGATGCCATCTTCAAACTGGCCTGGTAACTGTTGTTGTACGAAAACTCCGCGTAGGGCAAATTATCATCCCAACTAGATCCATAATCTAACACACAGTCTCTCAACATGTCCTCCAGGATCTGATTGACTCTTTCGGTCTGTCCATCGGTCTGCGGATGAAAAGCGGTGCTGAATTCCAGCCTCGTTCCCAAAGTTTGGTGTAACTGATGCCCAAACTTTGAGGTGAATTGTGTTCCTCTATCTGATACAATGGTCCTCGGAACTCCGTGCAGACATACGATCCTGGTCATGTATATCTTGGCCAACTTCGCACTGGTGTATGTGGTTTTCACAGGGATAAAGTGGGCTACCTTCGTCAATCGGTCCACTACTACCCAGATTGAGTCATATCCTGCTTTGGTCCTGGGCAATCCGGTGATAAAATCCATGCCAAGCTTCTCCCACTTCCATTCGGGTATCGACATAGGTTGCAACAATCCTACTGGCTTCTGATGTTTTGCCTTTACTCTTTGGGATACATCACATACGGCTACATACTCGGCAATATCCTTCTTCATTCCCGTCCACCAGAAATGTTCCTTCAAATCCAAATACATCTTGGTGTTTCCGGGGTGTATCGAGTATGGCGAATCATGTGCTTCATGCAGTATCAACTTCCTAATCTCCGGGTCGTTGGGCACATAGATTCGATCCTCAAACCACAAGGTGTCGTGTTCGTCCTCACGAAATCCCTTGGCTTTTCCTTCACTCATCCTTTCCCTTATCGCGGCAATTTCCTTATCATCCTTCTGGGCTTCACGTATCTTTCCCAGTAATGTCGACTGAACCTCCAATGTTGCCACGAAACCTCTAGGAACTATCTCCAAGCGAAGATCCCTCAGATGTTCTGCTAACTCCTACGGCAATCCCCCTTTTACTAGTGTATTTGCATAACTCTTCCGGCTCAAAGCGTCTGCCACGACGTTGGCCTTTCCTGGATGATAGTGCAGCTTCATATCGTAATCCTTTATAAGCTCCAACCATCTCCTCTGCTTGAGGTTCAGCTCCTTCTGTGTGAAAACGTACTTCAAGCTCTTGTGATCCGTGTACACATCACAACGATTTCCAATAAGGTAATGTCTCCAGGTTTTCAGTGCGTGCACTACTGCTGCTAACTCCAGATCGTGTGTCGCGTAATTCAACTCGTGCGGTCGCAGTTGACAGGATGCATAGGAAACAACTCTTCCATCCTGCATAAGTACTCCTCCAAGTCCTAAGCGTGAAGCATCGCAATACACTTGGAAATCCTTTCGTATATCTGGCAATATCAGCACTGGGGTTGTCGTCAACCGTTTCTTTCAACTCCTGGAAACTTTCTTCACACTCTTCAGTCCAATCAAACTTTGCCTCCTTCTTCAACAATGTCGTCATTGGTTTTGCAATCTTGGAGAAATTTTCTATGAACCTCCGGTAGTATCCCGCGAGTCCAAGAAAATTGCGGATCTCTCCAACTGAAGTGGGTGCCAACCACTCAGTGACTGCCTGCACCTTGACGGGGTCTACTGCTATACCTTCTCCCGATATAACATGCCCTAGGAATCCAACTTCCTTCAACCAACACTCGCATTTGCTAAACTTGGCATATAACTGATGTTCTCTGAGCTTCTCCAACACCAAACGCAAAATGCTCTGCATGTTCTTCCTCATCCTTAGAGTATATCAGAATATCATCTATGAATACCACGACGAACTTATCCAAGAACTCCATAAACACCTTGTTCATCATACTCATGAAGTAGGCAGGGGCGTTAGTCAATCCAAATGACATAACCGTATACTCATATAGCCCGTACCGCGTGGTGAAGGCTGTCTTAGGTATATCCTTCTCTCGGATCTTCAATTGGTGGTATCTAGATCGTAGATCTATCTTGGAGAATACTTTCGCTCCCTGGAGTTGGTCGAACAAATCATTGATCATCGGCAGCGGGTACTTATTCCTAATTGTCACTTCATTCAGCGCACGATAATCAATGACCATTCTTAAAGATCCATCCTTCTTCTCGACCAAAAGCACTGGGGCTCCCCAAGGTGATGAACGTCGGTGAATAAATCCTTTCTCCAACAACTCCTTAATCTGCTTCTTGATCTCCTCCAGATCATTCGCTGGCATCCGATACGGTCTCTTAGATATTGGTCCCGTGCCAGGCTACAACTCAATCAAAAACTCAATATCTCTATCCGGTGGCATGCTAGGTAACTCCTCTGGAAACACATCCGGATAATCCTTTACTACTGGCACTTCCTCCTGAACAACTCCCGTGAGAGAATGTACTTGAGTCCTTATAGGCGAATGCCTAGATACATACTTGATCCTTTTTCCCTCCGGGGTGGTGAGCAAAATAGACTTACTGGCACAATCAATATTACCTCCATACTTCGATAGCCAATCCATACCTAATATCACATCCAATCCTTGTGACTCCATAACTATTAGGTCGGAGGGGAAAGTGTGGCGTCCTATGGTTAACAGCGTCTGTAAACATCCTTGGTGTGCCATATACTCTGCTCCTGGTGAACTTACTAACATGGGGGGTCTTAAGAACTCGGGTGGACATCCTATGTATATTCACGAATCCCCTTGAAATGTATGAATGCAATGCACCAGTATCGAAAAGAACTATTGCGGTAAATGTCTTAACCAAAAACTTACCGACAACATCATCTGGTTGCTCTTCTACCTCCTCCACGGTCACGTGGTTCACTTATCCTTTGTTGAACGGGTTAGGCTTCTTCCCGGCGCTTCCATTGCTATTCCCATTCATAGTTTCAGGGCAGTCATTGGCATAATGTCCATTCTTCCCGCACTTGAAACAAGTGACGTGGCTGAAATCCTTCTTAGCGGGTGTGGACGGGATAGGGCGGCTCTGGTTATTACTTGCTCCATTCCCATTTCCATTCTTAGGGCCATTGTGGTTGTGGGGAATTCCATGGTTATGGGTATATCCTCCCGAATTCGGAGTGAATCGGGGCTTCTGCTGGGCTCCAGAATTTTTCCTTCCTTGTCCATACTTCCTCTTACGGTTTTCAATCTGCTGGTGCTTCCCTTCAATCATAAGAGCTTTATCTACCAACTCCTGGTAGTTATTGAAAGTTGCCACCATCAACTGTACGCTCATCTCATCATTCAGCCCTTCCATAAATCTTTCCTGCTTAGCGGCATCTGTGGCCACATCATGTGGGGCATAACGAGATAGGGTACTAAACTCATCCACGTACTATGCTACAGTACGGTTTCCTTGGCGCAAGTTGCGAAACTCCCGCTTCTTCATGCTCATAGCTCCAGTTGAGACATGGGCAGTGCGGAAAGCTTGCTGAAACTGCTCCCAAGTGACATTGGCTATGGGGAAAGTGGCTGTGTAATTCTTCCACCATGCTGCGGCTGGTCCAGACAACTGGCGTGCGACAAATCGCACCTTCTCAGCATCCGAGCAATTGGCGGTGGTCAAATCCCTTCCAATCTTGCGTAGCCAGTCATCAGCCACTATTGGTTCGATGCTGCTAGAAAACACGGGTGGTTGCAACCTTAAGAAACGGGTTAGGTTGTCCACGGGTGGTAGTGGTGGAGGGTTGTTGTTGTTGTTCTGGTTGTTCTGAGTGTTCTGGACAAGAAGTTGCATCAAGGTGTTCTGCTGCTGGATCAACTGGGTGAGCTCAGGGGGAAACTCAAATCCGGGCTCACGTCTTGGAGGCATCTGATGGGTGCAGAGGGAAGAGATTAGAACAGAATTGAGGTCTAAGGGAAAATCACTACCCATATGCACATGAGACAAACACAATCATATCACACCAATCAATTTCAAGCAAGAGCTTACAAATCTAACTACCGTTACAAAGAGTGCTCTAAAACTACTATATGGGGCATACTACTAGTCACAGGGTGGTCATCTAAAAATATTGATCGGCGGACGATTCCATGATGTCTGCTCCAGCTTCATCTTCATAGTCTTCGTCTTTACTATCATCGGGTTCTGAATCCATGTCGTCGATGATAATGTAATCTTCAGGAGGAATTTCCTTAGGTTCTTCTTCCTCTTCTTCACCTCCTGGTGCTGGATCTCCCATGAATACTCCTAGCTTCCTTGTCAAATCATCATTCTTCTCCACTAGTATCAACATCTCCTCCTCGTATTCGTCACGAGTAGACTTAAGTTCTTCTTCTAGCTCCAAATTCCTGTTTAGTGCCTTCTTCAATTATATCATCCCAGTGCACATCTGGTGCTCCTATCGTCGAATGTGCTGGTTCAACTCCTGGATGAATGCTGCAATGGATCTATCCTTCCGGGTGCTGATCATATCCCAATTCTCATCTCGGCGTCCACAAATCTGGTAGATGGTGTCCTTTAGCTCCTGCTTGTAGACTTCTCCGATCCTTCCCATTGTGATGTGGGCGGCCATGCTCTTGCCTAGACTCCAGGTTGGCGCATCAAAAGAAAACTCTATTGGCTCAGTGGATGGTGCAAAGGTTCTTCCGGGAATTTGAACTTGGATGCTCCATCGCTCCTCTTCCGGTAAAGTGGCAGTGTAGGTCCCGGTAAAGCTTGGTATTCCTATGTTCAGGTACTTAGTGACTTCCTTCAAGTGTCGTCCAAATGGTGTGTCTTCATCCGGTTGAGTGAACTTGTTCCTTGGGTCCACCATCCTAAAGAAGTAGAAAATGGAGAGAAGTCAGAAATGAGTAGAGAAGAGTGATCTAGGGTCTGTCTTAGGGGTCGTGTCCTACAGTCAGCGTGTGCTATGATACCATCTTTGTAGCGACCATGATCCGAATGGACCGAAGTCTCTGTGTTATGTGTCATCCCTGGATCGGTAATGCTGACACACACAATACTTGAAGGATTTATAACAGAGTGGCAATCACACCCTTATTACATCGAATGTCTCCAATGAGAACTTGTTACAAAAACCATGGCTTAAGGCCATCTAACAAAATAACAGCGAAAAGCTTGGAAGATAAGTGAGTCCATCAACTCCAACGGCATAGCTGAGTGCATGACAAACGACCTAGCACATCTTATTCCTCGTCTGAAAAGTCTGCAACGTGATATGTTGGAGCCCGAAAACGGGTCAACACATGGAATATGCTGGCAAGATAACACAGAGAATGCAAGTAACATAATAAAGGCTATACTACATGCATATTTGGCTGGTGGAGGCTCTAAGGTTAAAGTTTTTGCGTAAAGCCATTTTTTTCCTACAACAAAGGAATAGATTTTATTTTAACTATCATGTTGGTTGAAAATCATTGAGAAGGTACCTCCAACTGAATCCCAAATTAAAAGTTCATCATTAACCCAACAAATTAAATTATAGAGTGATGAGATCAACCAATAATTCAAGTACCAGATACTCAAGATGTCCATAACCGGGGACACGGCTAATCATGATCAGTTTGTACACTCTGCAGAGGTTTGTGCACTTTTCCCACATGACTCAATCGCCTCCATTTGGTTTCTCGCACTGCATGGTGTTTGAGAAACGGATGACCAAGACACAGTCTTTCCGAAGAGGTCCCCTTAACCGGATAGATAGGCCGGTACACCTACAATCCCTCTACATCTGCTAGCCCATCACGGAAAGGTTTCCCACAACTTACTTAACTATGCCAGAGCCCATATTGGCATGTGGCTGCACACGGAAGTTTCTAGCATGAATAGTTTTATGATCCCTTTGAGCCTGGGTGGCATTCCATAGGAAAAATCACACGGAACCCCGGGATTTCTTAGGACAACACTGGATTCTCCAGGTGCCCTGCAACCAATCCACCCAGATGTGTATTCAAGTAGCCACCTTAAGTTGAATCCTTAATTAGCAACTCACATCTGTCATGGATTTCACTCAAACCCAAACCACGTCTACGAGCATAGCATAACAACCTAAGCAAACGTAGAAGTAACTCCAAAGGGTTTGAAAATAATGCAGGTAATAGGTTCTACCTCAATCTACTTCCCAGTCCCAGAAGTTAAGAAATCCTACTCATGCAATGTGTGAGAATTTGATCTAATGCATAAAACTGGGTAACAAAGAGGATGATCAAAGTGTTACTTGCCTTGCTGACGATTCGCAAAACCTAGAGACTCGTAGTAGCACGCTTCACAGTCCGGGTATTCTATCGCAAGCAAACAATAGCATACATAAGCAAACAAGCAATTATGCACAAACAAAACTCCAAAAGAAGAGATCTAACCAGAAAGTTCAACTTAAGAACTCCGGTTTGCAAAAAGAAACAACTCGAAAGAAGCAACGAAACTCAAACTGCGAAAGAAACGAGCTCCGGTTACTAATTGGCCTAAAGTCAAATTTTACAGTAGCCAAAACTTTGTTCAAGTTGGTTAAACGTAAAGAGGGCATCGAGACGAAGATCTGGGATTTTGAATCACCTGATTCCGACTCTCGAGCGAAAAGAAAAACGAAAAACAAGATCAGGGCAGAAATCGCGATCGGAATAATCGCGGATAAATACCCCGAAAAAGGAAACTGACGAACAGGCTAACGAACGAACGTTCGCTGTCTGCGGCTAATGGACGAAAAGCGTTCGTTAAAACGAACGTACGGACGAACGTCCGCTAAATAGCTAAACCGAGAAAACCGAACCAATCTAAATCTAAAAAAACGGATCTACGGTTTACGAAAAACCGATCGTTTAAAAAAAACGATAACTACCTCGAATCGACGAACTCCGACGAGACTCCGGCGGGTCCGTTGGCGGCGCGGTCTCCGGTGGGGCGGCACGGCGTGGCGGCGATGGCGCGGGGCGGCGCGGCTCGCGGCGGCGGTGGCGACTTGCGGCGACGGCGGCGACTTCTGGCGGGGCGGCGGCTAGGGCAGGCTGCGGCTAGGGCGCTAACGGGCCGGGGCGGCGGCTTATAAAGCCTGGAGTCCTGGCCTAACACGGCCCTAAGTCGGTTTGCCCCCCTTTTTTTTAAAAGAGTCCCGGCGCAGAAAAATTAGCGAAAGAAATACTAAACGGACACCAAAATTCGGAAATAAATTTTCACCATCCTCTAACAATATTTAGGACAAAGTGAACATTTTTCCCGGACCTAAATGCAATTTTGAAAAACGCGCATTTTTCCTATGCAAATAAAATCGCAAATAAATCCAGAAAAATACCAAAAGTGATTTTAACCTTTTTCCTCCAATATTTCTGTTATTTTGGAGAAGTCATATTATCTCCGCTCATATATTGTACTTAGAAATATTTTTAGGAGAGAAAAATAATTAGAATCACAGTGTCCTCGTACCAATATTCGAGCGAACTCAAATACGGAAACGGTAAAATTCCCCAACTCTCTTCGTAGGTCCTTGAGTTGCTTAGAATTTTCGAGGAACACCACAACAAAAATGCAAAGAGCATGCAAATGTAGTATGATCTATGTATAACATTTCAAATTGAAAATTTGGGATGTTACAAACAGCTTGTGTGCTATCAAACGTCACAACGTAACTGGGTGATTATAAAGATGCTCTACATGTGTCTCCGAAGGTGTTCGTGGTGTTGGCATAGATCAAGAATAGGATTTGTCACTCCGAGTGTAGGAGAGGTATCTTTGGGGGCCTTCTCGGTAATACACATCATAATAAGCCTTGCAAGCAAATGACTAATGAGTTAGTCACGAGATGATGTATTACGGAACGAGTAAAGAGACTTGCCGGTAACGAGATTAACTAGGTATGGTGATACCGACGATCGAATATCGGGCAAGTAACATACCGATGAGAAAAGGAACAACGTATGTTGTTATGCGGTTTGACCGATAAAGATCTTCGTAGAATATGTAGGAGCCAATATGAGTATCCAGGTTCCGCTATTGGTTATTGACCGGAGATGAGTCTTGGTCATATCTACATAGTTCTCGAACCCCTAGGGTCCGCACGCTTAATGTTTGATGACGATCGGTATTATGAGTTTATGTGTTTTGATGTACCGAAGGTAGTTCGGAGTCCTAGATGAGATCGAGGACATGACGAGGAGTCTCGAAATGGTTGAGACATAAAGATCGATATATTGGACGACTATATTCGGACATCGGAAAGGTTCCGAGTGATTCGGGTATTTTTCGGAGTACCGGGAGTTACGGGAATTCGTTTGGGAGTATATGGGCCTTATTGGGCTTTAGGGGAAAGAGAGAGAGGAGGCTACGCCCCCCAAGGCTTAGTCCGAATTGGACTAGGGGGAGGGGTTGTGCCCCCTCCTTCCTTCTCTTCTCTTTTCCTTTTCCTTCTCTCCTACTCCTACTACTTGGAAGGGCTCCTAGTTCTACTAGGAAAGGGGGAATCCTACTCCCGGTGGGAGTAGGACTCCCCTAGGGCGCGCCATAGAGAGGGCCGGCCCTCCCCCTCCTCCATTCCTTTATATACGGGGGTAGAGGCACCCCATAGAGACACAAGTTGATCAAGTTGATCTCTCCAACCGTGTGCGGTGCCCCCCTCCATAAAAACACACCTCGGTCATATCGCTGCAGCGCTTAGGCGAAGCCTTGCGCTGGTAGCTTCATCATCTCCGTCACCACGCCGTCGTGCTGACGAAACTCTCCTGCGAAGTTCTACTGGATCAAGAGCTCGTGGGACGTCATCAAGCTGAATGTGTGCTGAACACGGAGGCTCCGTACATTCGGTGCTTGATCGGTTGGATCGCGAAGAATGTTCGACTACATCAACCGCGTCACTAGACGCTTCCGCTTTCGGTCTACGAGGGTATGTAGACATACTCTCTCCTCTCGTTGCTATGCATCTAGTAGATAGATTTTGCGTGATCGTAGGAATTTTTTTGAAATACTACGTTCCCCAACAGATCAGGCCCAAAAGGGCCCATATATGGGCCTGCAGGGCTCCGCCGGCCAACCCCAGCCGCCAACCGCCGTCGCCGCCAAAGAGTCGCGCAACCGCTGAACTTGCGCCCGATCTGCACCGGAGCACTAGCCGCCGAGGATCACCGTCGCTGGAGACCGCCGCCCAAGTCGGGGAACCGCGAGGGGAAGAGGAAGAGGGCCGCCACCGCCGGCCTTGCCATGGCACCGCGCGGGCAACACCTTGCTGCGCCAGCCGGCGGCAGTGGTAGGAGGAGGGGTGGCACGCGGGGGCTGGGCGCGAGGGGAGAGAGGGCTGCCCCGGTCGCCCCTCTCGGGGGGCGGTGCTGGGGGTTCGGGGGAGAGGAGACGACAAGCTCGAGGTTCTCATGGGTGACTATTTTCAAAGCATGCGGGAAAGCGGCTTTGGGCAATACGTTTTATGGTTAATATAGGCGAACAACGGACTAGCGTAGGGCATCTCCAGTGCCTAGGCAGTACTAAGCGGTAGTTGGCTGGCCAAAATTTTGACCCGTCGCTGCGCATCTGCGTGATGCGCGCGTCCTAGACCGAACGATTCACCCCCCTGTGTGTGTCTCCTCCTTCATCGCGACAGTCCCCGTTGCCCTCCTGCTGGCTCGTCCTCCTCCCGCGGCCTCCCGCTTGGAGCTCCGTGGCCACCGCTCTCCGGCTCGCCATCACCGCTGGGCGAATCGCTCACCCTCTAGATGGCTGCAGTAAAAATCAGTTGCTATAAAAGCTGGTTCTGGCTTTGCCTCAGGCGTTTCTAGCAAAAATCAATTGTTGGTTCCAGCAAAAAACACAATTGTTGGAAAAAAACATGCCTCGCCGTCGCAGCTCATGAAGAAATTTAGTTCCAACAAAAAAATCACTGAGTTCCAGCAAACTGAATCACCAGTTGGATCATTATTGCTTGCTGGGCCGTGTTGCACCCGAGGAAGAAATCATGACCCGTCCAGTAGCATGGAGGCTCCATGGGTCATTCTATTTTCCGGGTCACGATGAGATGACAAGAAGGGCCCAAAGGCCCAGACGGATACCCGGTAGGAGGCCGACTCATGGAGGAACAACTACAGGGCGGCTTGAGAAGATGGCCCACGAGGAAAGCGATGACCCACAAGTATAGGGGATCAATTGTAGCTCTTTTCGATAACTAATACTGTCGTACCCAACGAGGAGCAGAAGGAAATGACAAGTGGTTTTCAGCAAGGTAATGTCTGCAAGTGCTGAAATTGTATGTAACAGAGTAGTTTGATAGCAAGATATTTTTGTAACGAGCAAGTAAAAATAGTAGTAGCAAAAGTGCAGCAAGGTAGCCCAATCCTTTTGATGCAAAGGACATGCCAAGACGGTCTCTTATAATAAGCAAAGCGTTCTTGAGGGTACACGGGAATTTCATCTAGTCACTTTCATCATTTTGGTTCGATTCGTGTTTGCTACTTTGATAATTTGGTATGTGGGTGGATCGGTGCTTAGGTGTTGTTCTTACTTGAACAAACCTCCTACTTATGATTAACCCTCCCGCAAGCATCCGCAACTACGGGAAAAGTATTAAGAATAAATTCTAGCCATAGCATTAAACTTTTGGATCCAATCGGTCCCTTACGGAATAGCGCATAAATTGGGGCTTAAGCTTCTGTCACTCTCTCAACCCATCATCTAATTACTACTCCACAATGCATTCCCTTAGGCCCAAATATGGTGAAGTGTCATGTAGTCGACGTTCACATGACACCACTAAGGGAATCACAACATACATACTATCAAAATATCGAACACATATCAAATTCACATGATTACTTGCAACATGATTTCTCCCGTGACCTCAAGAACAAAGGTAACTACTCACAAATGATAAGCATGCTCAAGATCAGAGGGATATTGAATAGCATATTGGATCTGAACATATAATCTTCCACCAATAAACCATATAGTAATCAACTACAAGATGTAATCAACACTACTAGTCACCCACAAGCACCAATCTATAGTTCCGGTAACAAGATTGAACACAAGAGATGAACTAGGGTTTGAGATGAGATGGTGTTGTTGAAGATGTTGATGGAGATAGACCTCCCCAAGATGGGAGAGTTATTGGTGATGATGATGACAATGATTTCCCCCTCCGGGAGGGAAGTTCCCCCGGCGGAATCGCTTCGCCGAAGGGCAAAAGTGCTCCTGCCCAAGTTCCGCCTCGAGACGGCGGTGCTCCATCCCGAAAGTCTTCCTTATTTTTTCTAGGTCAGAAAGACTTATATACCAGAAGATGGGCACCGGAGGTGGGCCTGGGTGAGCACAACCCACCTGGGCGCACCAGGGCGCGCCTGGGCTCCTTGGCGCGCCCAGGTGGGTTGTGCCCACCTGGTGGGCCCCTCTGGTGCTTCTTTGCTCCAATATTCTTCAAATATTTCATAAAAATTCTCTGTGAAGTTTCAGCTTGTTTGGAGTTGTGCAGAATAGGTGGCCCGACGTAGCTTTTTCAGGTCCAGATTTCCAGCTGCCGGAATTCTCCCTCTTGGTGCATGTCTTGCAAATTATGAGAGAGAAAAGACATTATAATTACTCCAAAAAGCATTATTATACATAACAACATCATAAATAACAGTAAGAAAACATGATGCAAAATGGACGTATCAACTCCCCAAAGCTTAGACCTCGCTTGTCCTCAAGCAAAAATCGAAATCGAAAAACATGTCCACATGCTTTGAGAGCGAGGTGTCGATAAAAATAAAATACGAACAGAGAAGCATCATGTAGATTATTATAACAACAACAAATTTAAACATAAGACTTTTATCAAAGGACCTTTATCATAGACTTCTCATGAACAAGTAACAGTTCATCACACAATCGAAGTATAAAGCATAAACTCTATTAGAAACCAACAAACTATGTTCTCAGTCAACTTTGCAACTATAATTCATCATCTCTTCGGAAGGGTCACGTATCAGAGCCTTTAGGCAAGTACACATACTCAACCATCATATAGTCTTCTATGATTGCTAACACTCACTGCATACACATGAGAAAAACATTTCAACCAGACACATAGAAAGATAGGGGCTTATAGTTTTACCCCCAACATACTCACCTCAAGGGTGATGTCAACAATAACAACTCATGCCGCCCATATTCAACTGTGGGGACCCTGACTCGTAAGTCGAGATCACCGAATGCACGTGTACAGTGATCCCAGAGATCAATGCTCACTGAACACACAGAAGCTGAATAACAAGAGTCTTACATCCATACATATCGTCTTACACAAATTAAGGCCATTATGGCCAAGTCTTACATAGATAAAGCCTCACGGGCTGAATAGCAAATAACTCAAATAGCGAAAGTCTTTGATAATAGGTAGAACCCATGCCATCTGCCTTAACCCTACAGGCATTCTGACTAGGATAGCATCCTAGTTCGCATGTTCGTCTCCAAAGAACTCTTCATCATATTCCTGTTCCTCCATGCCTGGCCAATTAAATAACCAGTGGCAAGCCAATGAGTACTTTGAATGTACTCGCAAGCAACCCATGATGTGGTTCAATGCAATTGAACAATAATGAACAATCTAGCAAAGGCTAGAATAAATGTTCTACCATCAAGTTATGCATCAATAAACTCGCGTAACCTCGAGGACAGGTTACCGATATCAACATGAATATGATTCAACTCATCGAGTCAAGTCACCACCTTGACTCATCACATACATACTTTCACCGATGAAGTAAAATTCTGGACATAGTTTAAGTAGCACCACCCAACTGTCCATGACCGTGGACACGGATATTCGAATAGTTTTACACTCTGCAGAGGTTGCGCACTTTACCCACAAAATCCGGGGAACTTCCGTGTCATCCACAACCCGCGGTACCTCAAGTACCTGGGGTAAGCACCCGGTCATTACCTTTCCTTAGACGACACTAACATAGAGTCCACTCGTTGGTACACGGCCCTCGGGTACAAACAATAGATCACGGGACTTGCCCTAATTTCAATGTCACGCGTACCCGAAGGGACCAACGGTGTGTCCGGTGCCGTGTGAAAACAGTCATGGTCGTCTATCCAAGCACGACCCCGTCCCGAGAAAGACCTCAAGTCTTCCCGTCACTAGTAATGCGGGCACCATGCTAGTATCGACCTAAGTAATCAATAAAGCCCCGTCCCATAAGGAGTAGTGTGGTTGCACATGTTTGGTTGGGACGGTAGTCACACATAAATCTAATCCATTATTTCACCCATGCACAAGTTTTACCGGCACATCACTTCTTCCTCAAGTGACAGCCTAACTCAACGTCACCCTCGGGCATTAGGGGCACCCGATGGGTTCATGCAAAGATTTTCAACCACGAAGGTTCAAATCACACATGCATCACTAAGCATCATTACTAACTATTAGCATGTCATCTAGCACGTAGCAAGATCAAGATCATGGCATGCATCATGTGGTGGTTCAACTAGGTCACCACCGTAACCCTATCATCATGCATCGGAAACAAACGGGTTCCGAAGAACAAGTGTATCATGGTCAAAGGGCTGCTTGTCTGGATTGGCTTGGTCTTCAAAGTCTTCAAATCCTTCTCCTTCTCCTTCTTCAGCAACCTCGTCAAATATGGTATCTATACGTCGCATAATAACAACGGGAAAATAAGACCACAAATAAAACAGAAAAATCAAAGTGCTCATAAAAATGTCAACTCATTTTTGTAAAATACTAGAGGGATTTCTAAGATGGGGAAAATTCTTAGTTGGAGTTTTGGAGTAACAGAATGGAATCTATTGATTTTAGAACAGGAGTTTTATTGCTCAAATTTGAATTTAAATTTGAACAGAATAGAAAAGTTTCATGGATGTGAGTGAAAGTTACACCATTAAATAGGTTGGAATATTACAAGATTTTAGGAGTTGGAATTAATTCATTTGGACCAATATTCATTTCTGTAAAAATGTTTGAAATATTTACAGAAAAGAAAACGAGAAAATGCCCTGTGCAACTGGGCCAGAGAGGCCACAGTGCACGGCCCAGGGCAAACCAGCCCAGCCGCACGGGCGCCAGCGCGCATGTCAGGTTTTCAAACCCGACAGGCGGGGCCCGGCGGTCAGTGGCTGAGAGGAGGGGGAGAGAGAGGTGAGGATGACAGGCGGGGCCCGCCTGTCATCTCTAACCTCACGGCCACGGCGACGGCGAGCTCACCGGCGAGGATTCCGGCCACGGCGACGGCAACGGAGGGCAGGAACGTGATCAGCGTCGAGTTGCGGAGGTGGTGGAGGTGGTGCGGCACGCCGGGGAGGTCGGGTTCGCCGGCGGCGAGGTGGGACGGCGGAGGAGTTTCGGGAGGTCGTCGCTCCGGTCGTTTCCGACTGCAACAGAAGGGGGAAACATGGGGGAACGAATCAGTGGAGTGTGGGGGTTCCAAATTGGGCAAAAGGAAGGGCAGAAGAGGCCCGTACTGCGAGATCACCGGTGGCCCGACGCGGCGGAGCTCCGGTCGATCCCGAGCACTCGGACCTTCTGGGGATGAGCGGGTGGTGCTGGAGGGCTCAGGGAGATGTGGTGAAGCTGCTGATGCTGTAGGAGAGGCTCGGGGGGGTCCTATTTATAGGGGAACGGCGGAGCCCCGTGGTCCAGTGCGCCAGCGAGCTGCTGCTCGACGCTGCAGCGCACGGGAGGCGATGGGAATGAGTCCACGGCGTTGCTGGACGAGCTCTACGTCCATATGAGGTGAGAGGAGGAGCGGGGAAGCTTCCAGGCCGTGCGCGCATGTGAGGCCGAGGAGTGGGTGCTGCGGGCGACCGATGCGCGTGCGACGACGGCCACTGGAGGGCGCAGGAGGAGGGGGGACATCGCCGGGGTGGTCGCGGACGTCGAGGCGCGTTGAGAGGCGCGAGGGGGAGGCCCGAGGCTGTCGGGGGCAGCTGATTGGGCGAAGCTACAGTGCGGTGGCGCACTGTAGCGTGCTCCAGAGCGCCCGAATGGCTGGCACATTCGTGCCCTCGCCGCTCTGGTCATGTCCAACGTGCCCAAGGTTGTCTAGAAGGTCAAGGGGGAGTAAAGAAATTGCCTGCGGCCTTGGATGCTCTGGAGATGCTGTGAGAGAGAGAGAGGAAGCTGGTGACTTGGTAAGAATTGGCTGTCCAGCAGGGTAAACTAGGGTTCTTACCCCTCAATCATGGAGCTGGAGTCCTGGGGAAGTTACTGGAGGTAGCCAGTAACTGGTTGAACATGTGGTAGAAAGTTGAGGCCAAGGTAAAAGGTGAAAGTGATCAAGAAGAGGGTTTTAGTAAAAAGCCAGAAGGTGTTTGATCAGTGTTTGGTCAAGCAAATGATCTCTACTTGCGATGACACTTAACAGGATTGAATGACATGTGAAAATAAGGTGCTTCACCAAATTTGGGCTCATTTGAAGAAACTAGCCAATGTAACTTTGGTGAACCCTAGAAAACAACAGAAATAGCTTCATCTTGTTTGAGTCAAGCTAATCATCTCCCCTTGATGCACCACTTGGTGTAGCATCATCATTTGGGGTATTGACCATGCCCACAAAGTTTGAAGCTCCAGATAAAAAGTTGGTAATGTAAAGTTGTTCAAATTTGCATTTGAACAGAAAGGGTTTTGGGGTGATCTGATCAAGTTGCTCTATTCCAAATCTTGTGCCATTTGATCTAGATGCCTTATTAGGCATTTCTAGCATGTGCACCAAATTTGAGAGCATTTGGACAAGTTTGGCAATGTAGAGTTGCTCAAACTTCAAATATGGACATAATGGTTATGAAGGGTCTTGATGATGTTTTCTTGCTTCCCAAGGCATGGGACTTGGCAAGATCATCAAATATGTCATATGTGACATGATAGAATTTCCCTGGAATTTGTGGAGAATATTTCCTTTGTAAATATTTCAAAAGCTTGAAATATCCAGAAAGGGTTTTAGAGGGATTAGCCCATTATTTTGAACATGACCAAGTGTTGAAACTCTTATATATGGACAATATATGTCCTCTGAGTCTCCCTGAATTTTGGCAAATATTTTTGAAATATTTAAATAATTTTCCCCTATTAAAGACCATTTCTGGCCTTAAGAAAAAGCTTTTGAATAAAATAGGAAAATAACTTTTAAAATTATACTCTTGTGGTTTCTGGGAGTCCTATGACTACTAGGTCTCAAATATACTTTTTGAAATAATTTTCTCACCCTAAATCAAGTACTTGTAGTGCAAATCTCAATTCAGGGGTTTTTGGAAAACTAAATTTATAAAATACATTTTGGCCAAATTAATTTTGCAAGAAAATACTATACTGCTATATAACACTTGGCATGATCATTGGGCAGAAGTTTTGGGTATGGATATGAATTCTACAAGAGGTAATAATTGACTTTAATGAGCACATGAAAAAGCACATGAAGAAAACTCAATTCAAATAAAAGCCAAATGATGCCAAAGATTTTTGCTGGTCCAAATTTTCATGCTTCATTGATGCAAATAACATGTTACAAAATGCAGGGTGTGACAGACCTACCCCCTTACAAGAATCTCATCCCCGAGATTCCTAAACTAGGGCTTAAAAGAGATCGGGAAACTCGGATCTAAGATAGTCTTCACGTTCCCATGTTGCTTCTGCTTCGGTGTGGTTGCTCCACTGGACCTTGAAGTACTTGATGGTACGGCTTCGCGTCCGTCGTTCTGCTTCGTCCAGAATGCGGATGGGCTTCTCGCGGTAGGTTAAATCAGGCTGCAGATCAATGGCTTGGTGATCAACATCCTTGTAGAGATTGGGCTTGTCAGGATCTTGGAGACATTTACGGAGTTGTGACACATGGAATACATTGTGCACATCGGATAGCTCAGGTGGTAGTTCCAACTGGTAAGCCACTTCTCCTCGTCGTGCAGTGATCTCAAAGGGTCCGAGGAACCTTGGTGCGAGCTTCCCCTTGACGTGGAAACGCTTGGTTCCCTTCAGAGGAGTTACCCGCAGGTACACATGGTCCCCGACATGGAAACTCATGTTCCGACGGTGAGTGTCAGCATAACTCTTCTGCCTTGACTTGGCTGCCTTCAAACATTCTCTGACTAGTTGGACTTGCTCTTCTGCTGCGCGGAGAATATCCGGTCCAAAGACTAGTCCTTCTCCAGTCTCTGACCAGTTGAGGGGTGTGCGACATCTGCGTCCGTACAACACCTCAAATGGTGCCATCTGAAGGCTCGACTGGTAACTGTTGTTATAGGAGAACTCGGCAAAAGGGAGACAATCTTCCCACTTGGCTCCATACGCCAGGACATAGGCTCGGAGCATATCTTCGAGAATTTGATTGACTCGCTTTGTCTGGCCTCCGGTCTGTGGGTGAAAAGCCGTGCTGAAAGACAACTTGGTTCCCAAGTCTTCTTGGAACTTCTTCCAGAACCTCGAGGTGAACTGGGTTCCTCGATCTGACACAATCTCCTTAGGAACGCCGTGAAGACTTACGATTCGGTCGATGTAGAGAGCTGCCAGCCGGTTGCCATCATAAGTGGTCTTGACAGGAATGAAATGGGCCACCTTGGTCAAATGATCGACTATGACCCAGATGGAGTCATGTCCCCTATTCGACCTTGGTAATCCAGTAATGAAGTCCATTCCGACTTTATCCCACTTCCACTCAGGAACTTTGAGTGGTTGAAGCAATCCAGCGGGTCGCTGATATTCAGCCTTGACCCTTTGGCACACATCACACTTTGCAACATAGGTTGCAATCTCCCTTTTCATCCCGTGCCACCAGAATCGTGCCTTCAAGTCTTGGTACATCTTGGTTCCTCCGGGGTGGATGGAATACGGAGTGTCGTGGGCTTCTTGCAGAATCAGGTTCTTCAGCTCTGTGTTGTTTGGTATGCAGATGCGGCCTTTGTACCAAACAATCCCGTGCTCGTCTTCGGAGAATCCTGGGGCCTTGCCTAGCTTCTTCTTCTTCTTGATGCCTTCAATGCTTGCGTGTCCATCTTGTGCCTTCTTAACTTTGTCCATCAGGGTCGGTCTGACTTCCAAATGATCCAAAAATCCAGGGGTGACCATTTCCAAACTGAATTGCTCGAACTCCTTAAACAAGGCTGGCTGCCTTTCTTGAATAACAACATTCAAAGAGCAAGCCTTCCTGCATAAGGCATCGGCCACCACGTTAGCCTTCCCGGGGTGATATTGAACACTGAGGTCATAGTCTTTGATGAGTTCGAACCATCTCCGGTGCCTCATGTTCAATTCCTTTTGGGTGAAAATGTACTTCAGACTCTTGTGGTCTGTGTAGATCTCACACCGTTTCCCTAGGAGGTAATGCCGCCATGTCTTCAAAGCATGAACTACTGCCGCTAACTCAAGATCGTGAGTAGCGTAGTTCTCCTCATGGGGTCGTAGCTGCCTGGAGAGGTATGATATGACTCGGCCTTCTTGCATCAGAACGCTTCCCAATCCGGTTTGAGAGGCATCACAATATATCACGAACTCCTTGTGAATATCAGGTGTTGCCAGAACTGGGGCGGTGGTCAATCTCTTCTTGAGCTCTTGGAAGCTTTCTTCGCATTTTGGCGTCCACTCGAACTTCTTGTCCTTCTTGAGGAGCTGAGTCATTGGCCGTGCAATGCTAGAGAATCCTTCCACGAATTTGCGGTAATAGCCCGCAAGTCCGAGGAAGCTTCTGACTTCCTTGACGGTCGTTGGAATTGCCATTGGGCCACAACTTCGATCTTAGCGGGATCAACAGATAATCCTTCCTCGGTCAAGACATGACCTAAGAATCCAACTTTATGCAGCCAGAACTCACACTTGCTGAATTTGGCATACAGTTGGTGCTCCCGAAGCTTCTCTAGGACCATCCTCAGATGCTGCTCGTGCTCTTCCTCCGACTTCGAGAAGACAAGAATGTCATCAATGAAGACAACAACGAACTTGTCCAAATATTCCATGAAGACTTTATTCATGAGATACATGAAGTAAGCTGGGGCATTGGTTAACCCAAAGGACATGACCGTGCACTCGTACAGGCCATATCTGGTTACGAATGCCGTCTTCGGAATATCTTGGGGTCTGATCTTTAGCTGGTAGTACCCAGATCTGAGGTCGATCTTGGAGAACACCTTGGCTCCGCTGAGTTGATCAAACAGATCTTCGATCTTGGGAAGTGGATATTTGTTCTTGATTGTAACTTCATTGAGGGAACGATAGTCAATGCATAAGCGGATGGTACCGTCCCTCTTTGCCACAAACAGAACAGGAGATCCCCAAGGGGAGGCACTTGGGCGGATAAATCCCTTCCTTAGCTGCTCTTCCAGCTGCTTCTTCAACTCGGCTAATTCTTCCGTCCCCATTCTATAAGGCTTCTTATAGATGGGTCCTGCTCCGGGCACGAGCTCGATGATGAACTCAATGTCACGGTCAGGGGGCATTCCCGGTAGTTCATCCGGAAAGACATCAGGATACTCACATACCACCGGTACTTGCTCTAGCCCAACTTCAGACAGACAGTTGACTTAAGCGGCTTGAGCGGAAGAGGAGTTGGAAGCAAACTTGACTTCGACTCCTTGGTCATTGGTCACAGTGACTGTCCGATTGGCACAGTCTATCAAGCCTTGGTGCTTGCTGAGCCAATCCATCCCTAAGATCACATCCAAGCCTTGCGATCTTAGGATGATAAGGTCTGCTAGGAATTCTACACCGTTAATGGTAATACCGACTCCTTTGCAGCCTATCTTGGCTCTCATCTCGGCTCCGGGGGTTTGTACCACCATAGGGTTATTCAGGGGTGTAGGGGTCATGCCACTTTTTAATGCAAATCTTTGAGTGACAAATGAATGCGTTGCTCCAGAATCAAACAAGACAGTTGCAGGTGCTGAGTTGACAAGGAACGTACCCAACACGACGTCCGGGTCTTCCTGGGCTTCTTCAGCAGTGACGTGATTCACATGCCCCTTCCCATAGTTAGGTGGATTGCGAGGAGCTGGGTTCCTTGGTGGCATCCCGCGGCCTTGTCCCTGGTTCTGCGCATTGGGGCGCGGGGCATGGGGCTTCTTGTTGGGGCACACCCTTGAGATGCGTCCGGGCTGATCACATCCAAAGCTAGTGACTTGGTTTGGATTGATCTTGTTGCCACCACTGGTATTGGGGTTGAAAGCTGGCCTGGGGTTGGCATACTGCTGAGGCTGAGGGTTGGTGCGAGGTGCAGGAGCTCTTGGTTGCTGATAGGTTGGCTTGGCCGGGGCTGACTGCCACGGACGAGGCTTCTGGTTGCTGGAACTTCCCTTGCTGACCATCTTGCGCTTGCGAGTGTCTTCCAAAGCACGCCGCTTGTCTTCAAGCATGAGTGCCTTGTTCACCAGGTCAGGGAAGGATGGGCAGTCGCACACGACAAGCGAGTATTGCAGAGTCTGATTGAGGCCTTCCATGAAGCGCTCCCTTTTTGCAGCATCAATGCTGACATCTTCAGGGGCATACCTTGACAGAACACTGAACTTCTGCATGTACTCCTTGACAGTGCCACTTCCTTGCTTCAGGGCTCGGAACTCACGCTTTTTGATAGCCATGATTCCGGAAGGAATGTGGGCCTTGCGGAATTCTGCCTTGAAGTTAACCCAAGTGATGTCTTGTTCAGCATGCATGACCTTGAATCCATCCCACCAAGCTCTAGCAGTCCCCCCGAGGCAGTGGGCTGCATAAGCCACCTTCTCGCGGTCTTCGGTGCATCCGACTAGTTCCAGTATCTCCTCAATGGAGCGGATCCAGTCGTCTGCATCCAGGGGTTCAGCAGTCTCGATAAAGGTTGGCGGTGCATGCTTCTTGAACTCTGCCAACGTGGAACGTCCATTGCCATTCCCCGCCGGCTGGCGGTTGTTGGTGACAGCTTGAGCAATCAGCTGGAGAGCTGCAGTGTTGGCTTGGCGTTCCTCTCGGAAAGCTTGGAGAAGCTGAGCCATGTCCATGTTCGGAGGAGGTGGTGGTGGAGCTTGGTCGTTGGTTTGGTCGTGGCCTGCCTCTGGCTGAGCGGATGCTCCGGCTTCAGGCTGCTGGGTAGAGGTACCAGTACGAGTTACAACAGGCATCCTGTTGGAGCGGTAAAAGGTCTCATGACTTGGAAGAGGGAAAGCAAGATAGATGGGTGCCTAGTAAGGGGGTGGGTGTGACACTAATAAAATCATGGAAGGGCCGAAAGGCCAAAACACATTCATTAAAATCCAAATGGGTGATGTAGTCGTTTACACATTCCCGAAGGAAGATTACGACATACATCCAGACACAACAAAAGCAAACACTAGATGGTTTCATATGAACCATACAAGGACTCGACTGCGCATAGGGGTTACACGACCTATCCTACCGTAGGGGTCACAACTGGCATATCCGAGTAGCGAATAATGCCTAAGCGGCGGAATGCTCGGTCGCGTATTCCGGCTCTTCTGGGTCTTCCTCCTTGTCTTCATCTGTCTGGGCCCCTTTGTCACTTGAGGGCGTGGGGGAGTGGAGGAGTTGGATACGACGGTGCTTCGACGGTGGTGCAGGGAAAAGCTTGCGATATTCCCTTGCCGTCATCCGGCGTCGCCGAGGTGGTTCTTCATTCTTGGAAGATACATCCTCGGAGGGTCTTCCGCCTCGATATGCGATAGCGGATTGTCCAGAAGGTGCTCCTTCCTTCTTGATCCTATTGGTATTCTCTTGAGCTCGACGAAGAAGTGCCTTGGTCTTGTGAAGTTCTTCTCGAAGCTTCATCGATTCCGAGGCCAAGTCTTGTGCCAAGCTGTCGGCACATAGACTGAAGTAGGTCTGGAACCGAAGCGAGAGTCCTTCCTTCAGTGGAGGGGCTAGTGCGCTGCTTTCTTCTTCACCTTCGTTCCGGTAAGGTAGGAAGCGAGTTGTGATCTTGGCTGCCATCTCCGGAAGAAGTCCGCGGAGACGGGTTAGTGCCTTGAGTGCCGCAGCCTCGACAGCGAGAGGTAGTGTTGCCATCTGGGGTCCCTCGAAGAACCAACTTGTGGGAGGATCGTTTGCCTTCACGATCACTTCCACATGGTACTCCACCTCAGTGTCGCTAACCCAATGCTCAAGATAGGTGAGGATGGGCGCTCGGTGGAACTCACACTCCTGGAGGCTATCCTCGAGAAGCAAGGGAAACCCAGTGGTCAGGTGCTATTCGGGTACAGCGGCCATCTACAAAGGTGGAATAGGAGGGGTTAATAAGCTGATGAAAATCTCAGGTTTAGAAAAGGAGAGAGGTTCAGAAGGTTTTTGAAAAAGGGTCTCATCTAACTAACGCCCATGCTAACTAAGGCTTCCTACAGTCAGGATGGCTCTGATACCAGCTCTGTGGGGACCCCGACTTGTAAGTCGAGATCACCGAATGTACGTGTACAGTGATCCCAGAGATCAATGCTCACTGAACACACAGAAGCTGAATAACAAGAGTCTTACATCCATACATATCGTCTTACACAAATTAAGGCCATTATGGCCAAGTCTTACATAGATAAAGCCTCACGGGCTGAATAGCAAATAACTCAAATAGCGGAAGTCTTCAATAATAGGTAGAACCCATGCCATCTGCCTTAACCCTACAGGCATTCTGACTGGGATAGCGTCCTAGTTCGCATGTTCGTCTCCAAAGAACTCTTCATCATATTCCTGTTCCTCCATGCCTGGCCAATTAAATAACCAGTGGCAAGCCAATGAGTACTTTGAATGTACTCGCAAGCAACCGATGATGTGGTTCAATGCAATTGAACAATAATGAACAATCTAGCAAAGGCTAGAATAAATGTTCTACCATCAAGTTATGCATCAATAAACTCGCGTAACCTCGAGGACAGGTTACCGATATCAACATGAATATGATTCAACTCATCGAGTCAAGTCACCACCTTGACTCATCACATACATACTTTCACCAATGAAGTAAAATTCTGGACATAGTTTAAGTAGCACCACCCAACTGTCCATGACCGTGGACATGGCTATTCGAATAGTATTACACTCTGCAGAGGTTGCGCACTTTACCCACAAGATCCGGGGAACTTCCGTGTCATCCACGACCCGCGGTACCTCAAGTACCCGGGGTAGGCACCCGGTCATTACCTTTCCTTAGACGACACTAACATAGAGTCCACTCGTTGGTACACGGCCCTCGGGTACAAACAATAGATCACGAGACTTGCCCTAATTTCAATGTCACGCGTACCCGAAGGGACCAACGGTGTGTCCGGTGCCCTGTGAAAACAGTCATGGTCGTCTATCCAAGCACGACCCCGTCCCGGGAAAGACCTCAAGTCTTCCCGTCACTAGTAATGCGGGCACCATGCTAGTATCGACCTAAGTAATCAATAAAGCCCCGTCCCATAAGGGGTAGTGTGGTTGCACATGTTTGGTTGGGACGGTAGTCACACATAAATCTAATCCATTATTTCACCCATGCACAAGTTTTACCGGCACATCACTTCTTCCTCAAGTGACGGCCTAACTCAACGTCACCCTCGGGCATTAGGGGCACCCGATGGGTTCATGCAAAGATTTTCAACCACGAAGGTTCAAATCACACATGCATCACTAAGCATCATTACTAACTATTAGCATGTCATCTAGCACATAGCAAGATCAAGATCATGACATGCATCATGTGGTGGTTCAACTAGGTCACCACCGTAACCCTATCATCATGCATCGGAAACAAACGGGTTCCGAAGAACAAGTGTATCATGGTCAAAGGGCTGCTTGCCTGGATTGGCTTGGTCTTCAAAGTCTTCAAATCCTTCTCCTTCTCCTTCTTCAGCAACCTCGTCAAATACGGTATCTATACGTCGCATAATAACAACGGGAAAATAAGACCACAAATAAAACAGAAAAATCAAAGTTCTCAGAAAAATGTCAACTCATTTTTGTAAAATACTAGAGGGATTTCTAAGATGGGGAAAATTCTTAGTTGGAGTTTTGGAGTAACAGAATGGAATCTATTGATTTTAGAACAGGAGTTTTATTGCTCAAATTTGAATTTAAATTTGAACAGAATAGAAAAGTTTCATGGATGTGAGTGAAAGTTACACCATTAAATAGGTTGGAATATTACAAGATTTTAGGAGTTGGAATTAATTCATTTGGACCAATATTCATTTCTATAAAAATGTTTGAAATATTTACAGAAATGAAAAAGAGAAAATGCCCTGTGCAACTGGGCCAGAGAGGCCACAGTGCATGGCCCAGGGCAAACCAGCCCAGCCGCACGGGCGCCAGCGCGCATGTCAAGTTTTCAAACCCGACAGGCGGGGCCCGGCGGTCAGTGGCTGAGAGGAGGGGGAGAGAGAGGTGAGGATGACAGGTGGGGCCCGCCTGTCATCTCTAACCTCACGGCCACGGCGACGGCGAGCTCACCGGTGAGGATTCCGGCCACGGCGACGGCAACAGAGGGCAGGAACGTGATCAGCGTCGAGTTGCGGAGGTGGTGGAGGTGGTGCGGCACGCCGGGGAGGTCGGGTTCGCCGGCGGCGAGGTGGGACGGCGGAGGAGTTTCGGGAGGTCGTCGCTCCGGTCGTTTCCGACTGCAACAGAAGGGGGAAACAGGGGGGAACGAATCAGTGGAGTGTGGGGGTTCCAAATCGGGCAAAAGGAAGGGCAGAAGAGGCCCATACTGCGAGATCACCGGCGGCCCGACGCGACGGAGCTCCGGTCGATCCCGAGCACTGGGACCTTCTGGGGATGAGCGGGTGGTGCTGGAGGGCTCAGGGAGATGTGGTGAAGCTGCTGATGCTGTAGGAGAGGCTCGGGGGGGGGGTCCTATTTATAGGGGAACGGCGGAGCCCCGTGGTCCAGTGCGCCGGCGAGCTGCTGCTCGATGCTGCAGCGCACGGGAGGCGATGGGAATGAGTCCACGGCGTTGCTGGACGAGCTCTACGTCCATATGAGGTGAGAGGAGGAGCGGGGAAGCTTCCAGGCCGTGCGCGCGTGTGAGGCCGAGGAGTGGGTGCTGCGGGCGACCGGTGCGCGTGCGACGACGGCCACTGGAGGGCGCAGGAGGAGGGGGGACAGCGCCAGGGTGGTCGCGGACATCGAGGCGCGTTGAGAGGCGCGAGGGGGAGGCCCGAGGCTGTCGGGGGCAGCTGATTGGGCGAAGCTACAGTGCGGTGGCGCACTGTAGCGTGCTCCAGAGCGCCCGAATGGCTGGCACATTCGTGCCCTTGCCGCTCTGGTCATGTCCAACGTGCCCAAGGTTGTCTAGAAGGTCAAGGGGGGAGTAAAGAAATGGCCTGCGGCCTTGGATGCTCTGGAGATGCTGTGAGAGAGAGAGAGGAAGCTGGTGACTTGGTAAGAATTGGCTGTCCAGCAGGGTAAACTAGGGTTCTTACCCCTCAATCATGGAGCCGGAGTCCTGGGGAAGTTACTGGAGGTAGCCAGTAACTGGTTGAACATGTGGTAGAAAGTTGAGGCCAAGGTAAAAGGTGAAAGTGATCAAGAAGAGGGTTTTTAGTAAAAAGCCAGAAGGTGTTTGATCAGTGTTTGGTCAAGCAAATGATCTCTACTTGCCATGACACTTAACAGGATTGAATGACATGTGAAAATAAGGTGCTTCACCAAATTTGGGCTCATTTGAAGAAACTAGCCAATGTAACTTTGGTGAACCCTAGAAAACAACAGAAATAGCTTCATCTTGTTTGAGTCAAGCTAATCATCTCCCCTTGATGCACCACTTGGTGTAGAATCATCATTTGGGGTATTGACCATGCCCACAAAGTTTGAAGCTCCAGATAAAAAGTTGGTAATGTAAAGTTGTTCAAATTTGCATTTGAACATAAAGGGTTTTGGGGTGATCTGATCAAGTTGCTCTATTCAAAATCTTGTGCCATTTGGTCTAGATGCCTTATTAGGCATTTCTAGCATGTGCACCAAATTTGAGAGCATTTGGACAAGTTTGGCAATGTAGAGTTGCTCAAACTTCAAATATGGACAGAATGGTTATGAAGGGTCTTGATGATGTTTTCTTGCTTCCCAAGGCATGGGACTTGGCAAGATCATCAAATATGTCATATGTGACATGATAGAATTTCCCTGGAATTTTTGGAGAATATTTCCTTTGTAAATATTTCAAAAGCTTGAAATATCCAGAAAGGGTTTTAGAGGGATTAGCCCATTATTTTGAACATGACCAAGTGTTGAAACTCTTATATATGGACAATATATGTCCTCTGAGTCTCCCTGAATTTTGGAAAATATTTTTGAAATAGTTAAATAATTTTCCCCTATTAAAGACCATTTCTGGCCTTAAGAAAAAGCTTTTAAATAAAATAGGAAAATAACTTTTAAAATTATACTCTTGTGGTTTCTGGGAGTCCTATGACTACTAGGTCTCAAATATACTTTTTGAAATAATTTTCTCACCCTAAATCAAGTACTTGTAGTGCAAATCTCAATTCAGGGGTTTTTGGAAAACTAAATTTATAAAATACATTTTGGCCAAATTAATTTTGTAAGAAAATACTATGCTGCTATATAACACTTGGCATGATCATTGGGCAGAAGTTTTGGGTATGGAGATGAATTCTACAAGAGGTAATAGTTGACTTTAATGAGCACATGAAAAAGCACATGAAGAAAACTCAATTCAAATAAAAGCCAAATGATGCCAAAGATTTTTGCTGGTCCAAATTTTCATGCTTCATTGATGCAAATAACATGTTACAAAATGCAGGGTGTGACATCAACTGAACATATGTACCTAGATCTTTCCTCACCACATGATGCTTGCCAAAGGATAAAATAAATAGGAATAGAGAGAGAACTTTGACTCTTTGCATAAAAGTAAAAGATAGGCCCTTCGCAAAGGGAAGCAGAGGTTGCCATGCGCTTATTTGTTTGTATGCTCAACCCCTTAGTGCAAAAGAATGTCACGTTGCATTGCCCCTTGTGATAGCAACCTTTATTATGCATCATGTCGCTTTTATTCTTCACCATCACAAGTTCGTGCAGCGCTCAATTTTCTCTTACACTAAATGATCTCACACTTTTAGAAGCAATTTTTATTGCCTTATTACACTGATGACAACTTACTTGAGGGATCTTACTCAATCCATAGGTAGGTATGGTGGACTCTCGAAAAAGATTTGGCTTTAAAGGTTTTTGGATGCACAAGTAGTATCTCTACTTAGTGCTGAATTTTTGGCTAGAAAAGATATTGAGCAAGCACCACAATATGACTTCTATATGAATATGAACAAGCATAAATCATTAAGTTGTCTTCCTTGTCCAACGTCAACAATTTTGGCATATAATATTTTGATGGGGGCTCACAACAACAAAAGATTTCCAGGATAGTATATTTATATGTAAATCTTCTCTTCCCTTATTAATTCTTTCATGAGTTGCATCATTGACCAATGCTATGTTTGTCAATCCCTAATAAAATTCTACTTATACTTTTCCTTATGTGGTGCCATCACCTGCCATAAGATTAGCATATAATCTTCTTACTTTACCTCCTTTCTTTTATTGCAGCATGAAAGTAAAGAAAGCAAAAATTCAAAACTAAACTTTATTATATATCTCGCACACGATTACAAGGATAGATCACTAAGCAAACTCTCGAAAAGAAAGGATCGAACTAAACTTTTATCCAACTAAAGCAAAAGATAACTATGGATCGAAATAGAATAAGTAAAGGCAAAGGATAGTGGGGATGATACGATACCGGGGCACCTTGATACGTCCAAAATGTATCTATAATTTCTGCTTGCTCCATGCCTCTTTTGTGTGATATTGCTATGATATTTATGCACTTCCATACACTTTTGATCATATTTGGACTAACCTATTAAATCAGTGCACCCCAGTGCAAGTTTCTGTTTTATGCTGTTTTTGTATTTCAGGTTTTCCCATTACGTAAACTGCCAGAAAAATTCCGGGAAAATTATATAAAAATCAGCGTTCCGGAAGCTTCCATGCGGCCAAAGTAGGGCCGGAGGGGGGCCACCAGGGCTCCAGGCGGCCAGAGGGCGCGCCCCCCTCCTGGCCGCGCCGCCAGGGCGCCTGGGCCCCCTGGCCTCCTCTGACGCCCCCCTTTGGCATATATTTACACCGCGTCCCGAAACCCTCGAGGACGGAACCCTTTTCTCCAGAAGCTATTCATATCTCCGCCGCCATCGCCACCAAGTTTCGGGGGACCAGAATTCCCGTGCCGGCGTCCTGCCGGGACCGGGAAGTGCCCCCGGATTCATCTCCATCGACGTTGCTTCCTCCCTCCATGATGCGGGAGTAGTTCCTCCTCGGGGCTGAGGTTTTCTACCAGTAGCTATGTGGTCAATTCTCTCTCCCATGATGTGATATTCGTTGTGATCATAGGCTATGTTAATCTAGGGTGATCCCATGATATTTCCCCTTCCTCTATGTATTGGATTGATGTACTCACTTCTCTTTATCTAGTATAATCTCCGAGACCAAGGTGACAGCGGTCTATTGGACATAGATTAGAAGAATATTTTCATGAGTGATTTCCTCTTTTGTGTGTGGATTGAAGATTGAGAGTCTCTTGGTGCTTGTCTTTGACTATCCTTGAGATATGTTGTGGTGATTGTGGTACTCTCTTTGGATGGCCGCGGTGACATTGGGAAATCCATAGGCTGAGAACTACGAACTTTGAGGTGTGCTTTTGTAGCCCTACATAATTCTCGTCCTCTCTTGACCACAAAGGAATGACCTCCGAGTGCGTCCCCCTTGCATGTTTTATGGGAAATATCATGTGATTCGATTATGTTAATGTTGTTGGGAGTTGCCACTAGTGAAAGTATGAAGCCTAGGCCTTGTTTCCACCATTGCAATACCATTTGTGCTCACGTTTACCACTTGTTTGCTTGCTGCACTTTTTATTATAGATTTATATTATTTTGCTTTGCCACTCCTATCATCCATATTTTACCATCTCTTCGCCGAACTAGTGCACCTATACATCTGACAAGTGTATTAAGTGTGTTGGGGACACAGGAGACTTCTTGTATCTTGATTGCAGGGTTGCTTGAAAGGGGGGTACGTTCAACCTCCACTTCCCTGAGTTCGATAAACCTTGGGTTACTCACTTAAGGGAAATTTGCTGCTGTCCTACAAACCTCTGCTCTTGGAGGCCCAACACTGTCTACAGGAATAGAAGCGTGTAGTAGACATCAAGCTATTTCTGGCGCCGTTGCCGGGGAAGTGAGGTAAGTGAAGGTACCTTCTCTAGATCTTGCAATTAAATCTTTTTGTTTCTTGTTTTTATTTCACTAGTTATGTTTATGGAAAACCGCAATCTTAGTTCGCTGCTTGGGGAAGGCCGCTTTACCACACCCGTGGTAGAGAAGTCTCCTCCACCTACTGAATGTATCCCGTTCAAAATACCACTTGGGATAATTGAAATAATTAGGAATGATTGTTATGATGGGACAATCAATCCTAGTATTCATTTGTTGAAACTTACAGAACTTTGTGAGTTGTTTAAGATTTCAGGTTTGACAAGAGATGGAGTCATGAGGAAATTATTTGCCTTGTCACTGAAAGGAAAAGCATTGGAATGGTATAGGCTACTAGATGACTCTCACCTGCTGGATTGGGAAGAGATCCAGTCTCTCTTTTACTCCAAGTTTTATCCTCTTCATGAAGTCCACGAGAATAGGAATTATGTTTATAATTTCTATCCTCATGACGGAGAGAGCATAGCTCAAGCTTGGGGGAGACTGAAAACGTTAATGCTAAAATGTCCTAACCATGGGCTCCCAAAGATATGATTATTACTAATTTCTATGCGAGGCTCTCTCGACAGGATATAGATTTGCTCGATGCTTCCTCTATGGGTTCTTTCACAAACTAAAAGATTGATGCTAAATGGGAACTCCTTGAAAGAATTCAACGCAACACTGAAGATTGGGAGATCGACAAAGGTAAAGAGTCAGGTATAATTTATGAGTATGATTGCATTAAGTCCTTTGTTGAAACTACAAGTTTTAATAAGTTTAGCGCTAAGTTTGGGCTTGATTCTCAACTCCTTTTTGATTTCCTCAAATATTTTACTTCACATCTTAATATGCCTAAGGAAGATTGGATCAAGCATCATGAACCTTTTAAAGAGATTTGCAAAGAAAATGAAATTGTTTATGATGATTGCAACATGCATGATCCAATTCCTAAAAATGAAGTTTTATATAAGCATGTTAATTTTTGTGGAGTGGATAGACCTTGTGAGAGGCCTATGATTGAAGAAGAGAAGTATTTTAAGCAACATAAGCATGAAAGAACAATCACTTGGGTCAGAGATTTAAATGAAATTGCTAGAGAATTGTGTGACCTTTATCCTTTTACTTGTGAACTTTGCTGTATAGAGGGTCACTTTAATTTTCAATGCATGCACTTTCAAAACATAACTGTTAACCAGTTGTGTGATAACATGATCACCCCTGATCTTTATGATGAGCTTATGTTATTTTTGATGTGTGAGGAGTTATCAGAAAAGACTTCTTGGCTAGATGTTAATGCCATAGGAATAAAAAACACTTTGCAAAATTGCCATCTCTATTGTGTTGTTAATTGCCATGAAAATGATTACATAAGTAAGATTAGAAAGGAGGGAACTTTACCAAAGTATAAAAATGTCTCTTATATTTCTGCTAATAAAAAGGAGAGTTTCTCCCAAGTTTCCCCTATTGTTTCTAATGATAAACCAGGATATGTGGAGAAGCTTCCTCTCCAACCACTCCCTCCTAAGGTGAAGAAGAAGAAAAAGAAGAGGAGGAGGAAGAGGAGCAAGAAGGAAGAAGAATGGGTATCAACCTGGCCTGAGCATATTCCTCCCATCAACTTTTATCCTAACGGTTGTAAGATTAAAGAAGAAGGTGAAGTTTATTGCCTTAATTATCATCTTGATGATACGTCCGTAGGTACTATTGAAGATGATTTTGATTATGATATGCATGTTACTTATTGTGATTGGGAAAATGATGATAATGCTACTTATGATCTTGAAAATCTTTTTGGTACCAACTCTGAAAGTGATGATATGGAAAGCTCTAAGCTTGGGGATGATAGGATTGCAAATCCTTTACCCACTAGTGATGTGATAATTGATAATTCTTTTGCTAGTAAGAATAAAGACAACATGATTACAAATATAGTTGCTAGCAATGATAATGCTCTTCTCTACTATGATGATGTTATAACTCCAATCTATAGTGATTATAAAGGTACCTATGACATAAGGAGAAATTATCCTTATGAAACTTGTCATAATCATAGAGGGAATTACTCCCTTGTTGAACACCATCTTCCTAATACACAATTAATCTATAGTGTTCAAGTTATTTATGATAGTTCTACTCCCACTATTACCAATGAGAAAGATTATGCTTATGTGGAGAGTAAGAGTACCTTTTTGCTTGTGGATCATGGTAACTATGCTTTATGTGATGCTTATATTGTTGAGTTTATTCGTGATCCCACTGAAAATTATTATGAGAAGGGAACATATGCTTATAGATATTTCAATAATGTCAAGTTCCCTCTCCTTATGTTGAAGGTTTTGAAGCTGCACTTGTTTTGTCTTCCTATGCTCATTGCTTTGTGCTTCAATGAATTATTCTATTGCAATATTCCTATGCATAGGAAGCATGTTAGGCTTAAATGTGTTTGGTGTTTGCTTCTTAATGCTCTCTTTTGTTCTTCAGCTCTTATTCCTACAAGAGCATCATTAAAGTCTTAAGCCTATCTTTATGGCTATAAAGAAAGAGCTCCAGGGAGACAACCCTTGTTATCTTTGCTTTCAGTTTTTAGTGGTATTGATGTTTGTTATTACTGTAGCAACATCATTGTATCTTTATTTTTCAGCTTTGTGCCAAGTTTAGCCTCCGATTGCAAGAAAGTTCAAAAGTTGTGACGTGCTGTCCAGGAAACAGATTCTGTCCTTGGACAGAAAAATTCGTATAAAATCACCAGATCATCTTTTTGGTTTGAATTTTTTTGACAGCGTGCTCTATACAATTGGCTTTCGGACGCCTGTTCTGAGTTTTTTGATTTGAGTTGCAGAAGTGCCCCGAAAAAATTATTTACTACCTGCTGGTCTGTTTTTCACAGATTCTGTCCTGTTTTGCCTTTCCTTCGTTTTGCAAACCTTGAGCTTGCTTTTTCTTTGCAAAAACCTTTTGGCAATCTTGAGAAACAGTAGACCTTCAAGATTATCTTTATTTCCAGCAAGGAAAAATTATTTTATTATGGGTACTAACCTCGCTAATCAGATTATGATGAGTTATGTATGAAGGGAGTTTTCAAGTGTGCGAGGGAAGATGATAAAAAGATTCAGGAGGGTCAAACGCTCAAGCTTGGGGATGCCCCCGTGCACCCCCAAGAAATATTCAAGAAGACTCAAGCATCTAAGCTTGGGGATGCCCCCGTGCATCCCCTTCTCCATCAACAATTATCAGTTCGTCTTTCGTTCCACTATATTTTAATCACTTCACGTGTTATGTGCTATGCTTGGAGCGTCTTGCTTTTAGTTTCCTTTTTAGTTTTCTTTAGCTTTGCTTGCTGTTCATAACAAGTTGGAACCCATCTTTCTTTGTGTGGGAGAGAAACACGCTCCACTTCAACCTAGAACATAACATGGGATTTTCATGTTTATCTTTGCTGTGTATGTTCTTTGTCTTTCAATAGCTACTGTCATGTTCAGCTCTTAGTTTTCATGCTTTACTTTTTAAAGAGCTTTTGTTTAGTTGGTCGCTGGAACTCTCTTGAGTTATCATGCTTATCTTGTTAAGAGAGTTGGCTTCTGTTGCACTGGTTGATATGTCTATGATAAAAATGCTATGTGCATAATGGTGCTTAGTAGTTCATGTTTTCTTATGGTTAGTCTCAAATAGCTGGGGGGTTCTTAATGTGTTATTGAAGTACCAACATGATTTGTTTGCCTATGATGTGGTATGGTAGTGATATCTTCCTCCAAGAATTTATTTTTATTGACTTGGCATATGCTCACGCATATTTAAGACTGTAAAGAAAGTCTATCAAGCCTTGATGATCTTTAATTTCTGAGTAGCGATATAACTTCCATGCCCGATTCAATGTTGCTTTGTCGCGCTGCATGATTATGACCGTCATTGCTCTCTTAGTTGGTCGCTCCCAGTCTTTTGCTAACCTTTGCCTGTACTAAGCGGACTGACTGCTTGTGCATCCAAAATCCTTTAAACTAGTTATGCCATATGAGTCCACCATACCTTCCTATACATGGTATTTACTTGCCATTCCTAACGAAGACTTTCGTGTACCATCTCGAAATTAATCAAAATCATTTCTCTTTTGTGCCTCTATTTTAGCTCATGAGGAAGTAGTAGTTAATTCATGATCTTTTTAAGTTGGACAAGTTTCACACCGGGATTGCATGTCTAATGTGCAAACCCATAATATGAGAAGGAACTGGCAAAGAGTGCGCCCGGCTCATGAAAAAATATACAACAAACAAACCCTCCTTCACGCTTTGTTCATGAGAAATCAGAAAACTTTGGCAGTGATAAACAAAGGAGATTAAGAGGATGTGATCGTCCTCATGCGGGAGCCGTTCCTCGAAACTTGTCCAGCTCAAGAAGTAATTGAGTTATCTACTAGCATTCATTGACGAAATATGCATATCCCAAAAAAATAATTTTTACCTTTGTTTTTAAAAACCAAGAGCTCTGGTACATGTTTAGTTTTTGTTTCCGACCACGGATTTTCAACCTTGCCAAAAAAAGCCACGGTTCGAGAGTCTCCACCTTCTTTCTTCAAAGCACCAACTATTGAGAGCATGATTGTCATTCTGAGTGTAATGTGCATTGTCCCAAAGTACCATGGTCTTCTGCATGACTATGATATCGTTTATTCTGAAATCATTGTATCTAGTCGTCACTTAAACTTTGGAGGTGCCCCTGCATTTATGTTTTGCTTCACTAAAGGGGGCAAGCGAGATATCACTTTGTCATGTTTGCACACCATGCTCATTACAAATCTATTGAGTGTTTCAGTATCATATTGTAAAACTTTCAGTTCTTTGTGATATTCTCATGAGGCAACTTAACTACTACAGATTCATTATCTCAGTAAGCATTTGTCACGTGACTGTGATAAGTTCTTATATGGTTAATAGCATGTCACCACAGAAATTATGCTTGTTATCATTTACCTACTCGAGGACGAGCAGGAATTAAACTTGGGGATGTTGATACGTCCAAAACGTATCTATAATTTCTGCTTGCTCCATGCCTCTTTTGTGTGATATTGCTATGATATTTATGCACTTCCATACACTTTTGATCATATTTGGACTAACCTATTAACTCAGTGCACCCCAGTGCCAGTTTCTGTTTTCTGCCTTTTTGTATTTCAGATTTTCCCATTACGTAAACTGCCAGAAAAATTCCGGGAAAAATATATAAAAAATCAGTGTTCCGGAAGCTTCCATGCGGCCAAAGTAGGGCCGGAGGGGGGCCACCAGGGCTCCAGGCGGCCAGAGGGCGCGCCCCCCTCCTGGCCGCGCCGCTAGGGCGCCTGGGCCCCCCTGGCCTCCTCTGACGCCCCCTTTGGCATATATTTACACCGCGTCCCGAAACCCTCGAGGACGGAACCCTTTTCTCCAGAAGCTATTCAGATCTCCGCCGCTATCGCCACCAAGTTTCGGGGGACCAGAATTCCTGTGCCGCCGTCCTGCCGGGACGGGGAAGTGCCCCCGGATTCATCTCCATCGACGTTGCTTCCTCCCTCCATGATGCGGGAGTAGTTCCTCCTCGGGGCTGAGGTTTTCTACCAGTAGCTATGTGGTCAATTCTCTCTCCCATGATGTGATCTTCGTTGTGATCATAGGCTATGTTAATCTAGGGTGATCCCATGATATTTCTCCTTCCTCTATGTATTGGATTGATGTACTCACTTGTCTTTATCTAGTATAATCTCCGAGACCAAGGTGACAGCGGTCTATTGGACATAGATTAGAAGAATATTTTCATGAGTGATTTCCTCTTTTGTGTGTGGATTGAAGATTGAGAGTCTCTTGGTGCTTGTCTTTGACTATCCTTGAGATATGTTGTGGTGATTGTGGTACTCTCTTTGGATGGCCGCGGTGACATTGGGAAGTCCATAGGTTGAGAACTACGAACTTTGAGGTGTGCTTTTGTAGCCCTACATAATTCTCGTCCTCTCTTGACCACAAAGGAATGACCTCCGAGTGCGTCCCCCTTGCATGTTTTATGGGAAATATCATGTGATTCGATTATGTTAATGTTGTTGGGAGTTGCCACTAGTGAAAGTATGAAGCCTAGGCCTTGTTTCCACCATTGCAATACCATTTGTGCTCACGTTTACCACTTGTTTGCTTGCTGCACTTTTTATTACAGATTTATATTATTTTGCTTTGCCACTCCTATCATCCATATTTTACCATCTCTTCGCCGAACTAGTGCACCTATACATCTGACAAGTGTATTAGGTGTGTTGGGGACACAAGAGACTTCTTGTATCTTGATTGCAGGATTGCTTGAAAGGGGTACGTTCAACCTCCACTTCCCTGAGTTCGATAAACCTTGGGTTACTCACTTAAGGGAAATTTGCTGCTGTCCTACAAACCTCTGCTCTTGGAGGCCCAACACTGTCTACAGGAATAGAAGCGTGTAGTAGACATCACACCTTCCCCGAGCTTGGCGGAGGCCAAGGGGAGTGTCCATACTCGATACTCAATTTTATTTTGGTGGTGAAGAAGATGGTGGTGGTCGTGACGATAGTTGTGCCTTTAGCTTTTCCATATTGTGACCGAGGAGGGAAATTTCCTCCTTTAGATCATTGACTTCTAGCTCCAACTTTAAGATCTTGTCACATAAATCTCCTTTGCTTTTCTGCCGAAAATGAAAATGAAAAGATTGGATTTTAAATCGGTTAGCTCTCTTAGGAAGACTTGACTTCTTGAACTCCATGTTCATATCCCCAGGTTGAGGTAGAGGGACATCTTCCTCCTCCGAGCATGAATCATCGACCCTCATCAAGTGAGCATCCTCCTCGTCATCCGTAGTCCGGCCATGGGGAGATAAGTCCCCATAGGTCTTTGGGTCAGCAATGAGATGTGAGACATAGCTCTCTCCATCGGAGTCCTGGGATGACATATTTCCAGAACTGCGCAGAAAACAGCAAGAAAAGAGAACAATAGATTTCTCCGCGATGTGGTGGTTAACATGTTCGGGGGGTATATAAATATTTTTTTATCTTGAGAAACAAACAAACTGTAGAAAAACGGAGTCTCGAAGGTGCCCGAGGTGGGTACAACCCACCTGGGCGCGCCTGGCGCCCTGGTGTCTTGTGCCCACCAGGGCACGCTTCATGGAAATTTCTTATTTTCTAATTTTCTAAATATTCCAAAACTGATAAAAAATATTTTTGCGGATTTTTTGGAGTCCGTTTACTTACTGTATCACGTACCTCCTTATTTCCATGATTCTGGAGTGTTCTGGAAGGACTCTTTTATGTGTTCTTCCGGTGTCAAAGTTTGGATAATATTACTTTCAACATTAATGGGCGTACTTGAGATATAATGTTTTATTCGTTGCTCATTAACAACCTTCGGGTTAGTACCTTCAGCATTATTTATTTTGATAGCTCCAGACTGATAAACCTCCTCGATGACATAGGGGCCATCCCACTTAGAGAGGAGTTTTCCTGCAAAGAACCTGAAACGAGAGTTTAAAAAAAACATGTTCTCCAACTTTGAACTCACGATTTTGGATTCTTTTATCATGCCATCTTTTAACTTTTTCTTTAAATAACTTGGCATTTTCATAAGCTTGGATTCTCCATTCATCTAATGAGATAATATCAAATAACCTCTTTTCACCGGCAAGTTTGAAATCATAGTTAAGTTCCTTGATTGCCCAAAATGCTTTATGTTCTAACTCAAGAGGAAGATGACAAGATTTTCCATAAACCATTTTATAAGGAGACATACCCATAGGATTTTTATAAGTTGTTATGTAAGCCCAAAGTCCATCATCTAATTTCTTAGACCAATTCTTCCTAGACCTATTGATAGTCTTTTGCAAAATTAATTTTATTTCTCTATTACTGAGCTCAACTTGACCACTAGACTGAGGATGATAAGGTGATTCAATTCTATGGTTAACATCATACTTGACAAGCATTTTATGGAAAGCACCCTGAATAAAGTCTGAACCACCATTAGTCATTAAATATCTAGGGACTTCAAACCTTGGGAACTAACTTCCTTAAGCATTTTAATAGAGGTGTTGTGATCAGCACTACTGGTTGGAATAGCTTCTACCCATTTAGTAACATAATCAACAACAACCAAAATATGTGTATACCCATTAGAGGAAGGAAAAGGTCCCATGTAATCGAATCCCCAAACATCAAATGGTTCAATAGCAAGTGAATAATTCATAGGCATTTCTTGACGCTTACTGATATTACCTATTCTTTGACATTCATCACAAGATAAGACGAACTTACGGGCATCCTTGATGAGAGTAGGCCACTAAAATCCAGATTGCAATACCTTGTGAGCAGTTCTATCTCCAGCATGATGCCCTCCATATGCTTCGGAGTGTCATTTCTAAAGGATTTGTCCCTGTTCATGCTCAGGTACACAACGTCTAATAATACCATCTACTCCTTCTTTATAAAGAGGTGGGTCATCCCAAAAGTAGTGTCTCAAATCATAAAAGAATTTTTTCTTTTGTTGGTATGTAAAGCTAGGTGGTAAGTGTTTAGCAACAATGTAATTAGCATAGTTAGCATACCAAGGAGTATTATGAGCAACAATTATTGCAGCTCACTGCTCATCAGGAAAACTATCATCAATAGGTAGTGGGTCATCAAGCACATTTTCAAGCCTAGACAAGTTATCATCTATGTGGTTCTCACCTCCTTTTCTATTAGTGATGTGTAAATCAAATTCTTGTAGCAAGAGAACCCACCGAATAAGTCTAGGTTTAGCATCTTTCTTTTCCATAAGATATTTAATAGCAGCATGGTCAGTGTGAACAATTACTTTTGAATCAACAATTTAAGATCTAAATTTGTCACAAGCAAACACCACTGCTAGGAATTCTTTTGAGCACTGTCTAGAGTCTTACTAGCATAACGAATACCATTTAGTTTCTTATCAACTCTTTATCCTAGAACAACACCAACAACATAATCACTAGCATCACACATAATTTCAAAAGGCAAGTTCCAATCAGGTGGTTGAACAATAGGTGCAGAAATTAAGGCTTTCTTGAGTGTTTCAAAGGCTTCAAAGCAATCATCATCAAAAACAAAAGGAACATCCTTTTGCAAAAGATTTGTAAGAGGCCTAGAAATTTTAGAAAAGTCTTTAATAAATATCCTATAGAAACCATCATGACCTAGGAAACTACGAATACCTTTGATATCCTTAGGACATGACATTTTCTTAATTGCATCAACCTTAGCTTTGTCCACTTCAATACCTTTTTCAGAAATCTTATGACCCATGAGAATACCTTCATTAACCATAAAGTGGCACTTCTCCCAATTCAAGACAAGGTTTGTTTGTTCACATCTCTGCAAAACTCGATCAAGATTTCTTAAACAGTCATCAAAAGACTTCCCATAAACAGAGAAGTCATCCATGAAAACCTCTACAATCTTTTCACAAAAATCAGAGAATATATCAGTCATACATTTTTTAAAGGTAGCAGGTGCATTGCATAAACCGAAAGGCATATGTCTATAAGCATAAGTTCCAAAGGGACAAGTAAAAGTGGTACTTTCTGGATCAGGTTGAGAAACAAGTATTTGCGAAAAACCAGAGTATCCGTCAAGGAAGAAAAAGTGTGTGTGCTTAGATAATATTTCTAGCATTTGATTAGTAAAAGGCAGAGGGTAATTGTCGAGGATATACCCCCGCGATATAAACCGGCCGGAATTATAACCCAGCCGGACTTGGTATTTTACTTAAGACGGTTTACATTTGGCAAGTTACTGGTAACCCGGCAGGAGGATCATGGATGACAAGGCCCAAGGCCCAGAAGGCCGGTTCATATTAATAGTGGGCCGGTTTATGAAGAAAACATAAAGAATATTCTCTTACAAAGGAAGCAAGAGTAGGACTCCTTGTAATAGATCAATCCTAGTCCTACTAGGACTAGTCATGTAACCCGTCCCTTCAACATATATAAGGAGGGGCAGGGCTCCCCAAAGGGGACACGTTTAGACAGGTTTAGACAAGCCACAAACAGACAAGTTTCTAGGGCTAGACACAAAGAGCCGGTTTACCGGCGACACCATGAGGATCATAATGAGATCTAGCCTCAAACAACACGTAGGGCTATTACCGGATGATGTTTCCCGGGGACCGAAGCTGTCTAAATCTGTGTCTTACATCACGTCTCTCGATTCCACTCTACCCCTCTCAAGCTACTACATAGATGCGCGGCCTCACGACTAAGTCCGCTAAACCGGACATCTGACGTGTTAATTCCACGACAGTTGGCGCCCACCGTGGGGCTCGCGCACGGTGGTGTTGAGTTCTTGAAGGGATCTCTCATATGGGATCGAGAAGCCCGTGATTGACTAGATGAAGAAGAACGAGACGACAAATCGCGCGGGGTAACCTGGCGTGGGCAAATTTGGATAAAAGTCGGTAGATTCATTGTTTGACAATCAGATCTGTTTAGTCCGCCAGTCGCGAGTTTTTCCAATCAGTCGGATGCGTTTTTTGCAAGTCGCCGAGTTCACGCTGCTATCATCAATCTTGGTCCGGATTGTTTCTGCTACAAAGTTTCTATTATACACAATAGCTGATTGAAGTTGACCACTCAAGGGAACACCAGATCAAGAGGAAGGCAAATCTGAGCCGGCCAGCTATGCCTGTTTCTTGTCCGGATTATAAAAGAAAAAGAGGGAAGTACCAAGTGACCCGGATGTGGGTCATCCAACGACCACGACCCGGAGGATGAATCCGGTCTGCCTCTGTTTTTATTGACATCGACAGCTCCTTCGCGCGGACGCCCCTGCTCGGCGCCTTCGACCGCTTGCACCGACTCTGCATTCGTGCGCTCGGGGGGCGGTGGTCTCGGAGCCGGCCTTGCTCGTTCCAACACAGCCCCGAGTTGCTGCCCCGGTTCACGCCCGACTCCGAGCCGCCATCGCCGGACTGTTACTGCACCTATGAGCAGTCGCCGCCGCTTAAAACACAATCCAAGCCGGATTCACGTCACTTGACCCACCGTAGCTGCGGCCTCACCTCGCTGCTACGAATCATCCCTACGTTGCGCTGCTTTGGGCCGCCGTCTTCGCTGGTGAGTCTTGCCTTTATCTCCGCGGATTCAAGTATTACGGCTTCACCACCAAAACGCTGTGGACCTGCTTCTACTTCAAAGTCGCCTCCATCGACTGGTTTTCAATCCGAGCCGCCGCGGCGTCAAAGTTCAATCCGATTCGTTTCTGCTCTGGACGGACTCGGCACTTCCAAGAAGCATCCGAGCCACCCTCGGGTCGTCCCGCCGCCGCCATGGTTTGCCGCGTCGCCGGCACTGTGTCGTCAAAAAGCCGCCTGGCGCAGTCCTTGCGACGGGCTGCTGCTGTCGCTCGCCTCTGTCTCTGCGCCAAGCCGGCCTCGCCTCCCGACCACCTATCTCTGCCGCTGTATTCGCCTCGCCGCGGGCCTCCCCAAGCCGCACAGCTACCGACTTGTTATGCTTTGCTGTTGGAGGTCCCGCTGGCACACCACGCCTCCGCCGCACCCCGTCTTAACCTGCCGGCCTCCGAGTCCGTCAGTTCCATAAAATCGCCGCTGTGTCCCTTCGCCTCGGCACTCAACCACGCGCCCGTGCCGCTCCCATGATCGAGCCCACCTGTCGGCTCACTGCTGCAAGCTGCCGCTGCTTCAGTCGCCGGTCTAGTCGACGAGTGGCCTGGGCCTCGTGCCACCTTCGCCGGAACAGGCCAACTTGTCGGCGGGCCTAAATTGCCACGGCGGCTCAACTTCGCTGCCGTAAACCGCCGCGCCTCTTCCGAGCCGCCCGGGCTCATGGTCCGAGCCGTCTCTCTCCTTGGCCGGCCCGCCGTTGAGCCCGCGTCCAAGCCACCGTCGTGCTTTGAGCCGGCCTGTGCACAGATGAGTCGCCCCGAGACTTGCTAGTGTTGTCGTTGTTCTGTCTGGGTCCATATGATGAGATGATATATGGTTTGTCTGATGTTGAATCAATGACTAGTTTATTGGGCCCTTATTCAGATGGCAAGCTAGATACATAACCACAGGATAACACTATCAACAATAGCGTCAAGTTTAGTACCTGGATAACCATCAGTGTGAGACATATGGATGTCAGATGCTTGGATCACAGACCGAAGAAAAAATGATATTGGCAACTACAGCAGACTACCTCTCGAAAAAGACACTTGCGAAATTCCTACTTCCCAAGGCTAGTGTTGGAGGAATTCGGTGGCAGTCTGCATCGCAGATATGGGGATGCTAGGCGCTGTCATTTTCTGTCTAGAAGACAGAGGCAAGGCTGTTGGACCCAATTAAATTTTACCACAGTTGTCATCCGAATATATCAGGTGATATCTCTCTAAGCTTACTTTACTAGAACATATTGTTTCTATCAAAGAACAAATTATTTTGATTTGAATATTTTTATATACAGGACAATTATTTACTACAAATGTGGTTCATACCACGGTATGGAGCACGGGCTGATAATGTTCCGCCCGGCGATAGTTCGTGACATATTGCCCGTTGAATGGACGTGCACAAGGCCGCCACCTCTATGGACCCGGCTTACATCGTCCACACCGGTTTACAATACCACGCCAACTCGTATGTTGTCCAGGCGAATCAGCTGACTCATGTGTCTGTGCTGCTTCTGATGATGTGGTCGTTTTACTGTCCACCCGTGATCCGGTCTATTCAACATACCGGTTCAAATTCACTCAGGTGATATCCATCTACAGTATTATTTCTCTTGTTATATATCATTTTTCATTAAGAAAATAAGATGCTTTGATCAGTCTATCTGATTGTGCAGGGCATATGTACTCTGGAGCAATAACTCACTGAAGGGAGTCCTGTTCAAACATAGGTCATATTCGAACCAAAGAGAACATACCCAAACTTACTGAAGGGATTCCTGTTCAAACATAGGTCATATTCGAACCATAAAGGCCCTCTGGATGGTACCCGCATCCAGTGATTGGCTAAGTTTTTCCTATGGTTGTACCCGAACCATAAAGGCCCTCTGGATGGTACCCGCATCCAGTGATTGGCTAAGTTTTTCCTATGGTTGTACCCGAACCATAAAGGCCCTCTGGATGGTACCCGCATCCAGTGATTGGCTAAGTTTTATATGGCCAGCAGGGGGCAAGGATTGTACCCGAATCCTAGCTTAACCCCTGTTGGTTGTATCCGGTTCCTATGGATGGTACCCGCATCCATAAGGCCCTCTGGATGGTACCCGCATCCATTGATTGGCTGAACCTTGCTTTGAGCCTGGCAGCTCACAAAAAGCCTCGACTACATGGTTTTATTTGCAAACTTGCATTTCTGGTATTTGTGTTTTGTGGTTCTTTGACCCGGAGTGGGACAACTTCACAGTTGACCACATATCTTCAAAGTCTGGACACAATGCTCCAGCATTATTTAAACCGGCAGTTCTTATAAACCCGGAATAATTGGGTACGCCCCAACGGAGCCAAGAGCTTCCTCAGAAAACTGCAAATTTCGCCGGATTAAGAATATCAAGCATACTTGATCGCAGGTATGAAGTATTTTTAAATACATATTGGCAGTACATGATCAGTTATAATGACCGGTGTTTATTAAACCGGCCTGGCTTTGACTATAAGTCGCCAGTATGAGACGAAATAATGACCGGTGTTTATTAACAGGGCTTGGTTGTGATCAAATATCACTGGAACCGGTTTTCAAGACCGGATTATATTATTCAAATCTTTAATAGCCAACATGGCTGGGTTTTTATTATGATTATCAATATTATGATTGAGGTTTTCAAAGTTGCTTTAAGCGCAATGGATATTATTTCATCGATGGAAGTGATTTATTCTGCAAAGGAATAGTCCCGAGTTGCTGCAGGCTTACAACCCGGCACTTGGGGGCTACATTATTCAAATTAAGATTACATCAAATACACAAGTCTCATGTCGCTGCAAGCATGCACCATGACACTTGGGGGCTAATGCAAAGTCATTTTTTTGCTCACTTTATTGAAGACCCGACTCATCATATTATAATGAGCCGACCCTTGGGGGCCACCAGTCGCTCCTATCAACAGTTCAAGGTACATAAGTATTAATCCATTATATTGAAGGGTCCATTGCTCAGTTGGTAAAGCACAAAGCTCTTAACCTTGTGGACGTGGGTTCAAACCCCACGATGGAAGTTACATTATATAATGTTATTTTCAAGGATTATATCTACAAAGTCCCTGCTCATTATTGCATAATAACCCGGCACTTGGGGGCTACATGTTGCTATTCAAGTTTACATGATCATATTTTCAAAGTCCCTGCTCATTATTGCATAATGACCCGGCACTTGGGGGCTAGATAATATGGAATATTCAATTTCATAGTGATTGGGATGAACAATCCGGATTTCTTCAAGATTATACAATGCTATTTTCAATGAAGTACATACAAAGTCCCTGCTCATTATTTCATAATGACCCGGCACTTGGGGGCTACAGGTAATATGGATATAAAGAAGGAACATCTTCAAATTATCAATTTTGGATAAGTCCGGAAGATTAATCATAACCCGGCGTTGGCAACAATTATAACCCGACATTTATAAACAGTCATGACCCGGATATATCATTTTTTATAAAACTACAATGATGGTAATTATAAACCGGCAAGTTATACATCTTCAAGCTGGCTGGATACCAATTGAATATTTGAAGATCAATATTTTTGTCAAGTCAGAGCATTGAAGGCCGAGTCAGATGGATTATTTGTTTGCAATATTTTTTCTACAAACAAGTTAATTATGAAGCTGGTCTGTTGACCCGGATTTTCTAGAAGAAGGAAAGGACAATGACTTAAGGATGATCGGATGCCGGTTTACAAGAAATTTTTAACCCGGAGCACAACCTGTCAGATTTGTTCTTATGTTTATTTTGCAGCATAAGTTTACCATGGATAAATCCAAGCTAAACTTGGGGGCTAATGTCGGGGATATACCCCCGCGATATAAACCAGCCGGAATTATAACCCGGCCGGACTTGGTATTTTACTTAAGACGGTTTACATTTGGCAAGTTACTGGTAACCCGGCAGGCGGATCATGGATGACAAGGCCCAAGGCCCAGAAGGCTGATGGGCCTCTAACCCCTCGTTGGTTACCCCAAGTGGAAGGTGTGAGATGCAGTGTTGTGGAAGTTTTTCCCTTAGCAAAGATGCCAAGGATCGAATCCCCAGAGACTCCTAGGTTCAACAAGTAGGTGTCAACTGCTAACGGCGCCAGATATTAGCAATCAACGTGGACCTGCACACAGATACAAATAACTTTGCTCCCAACGAGTACAGAGAGGTTGTCAATCCCTCCGGCCTTGTAGTTCACAAAGGATTAAACACAAATGATAGTAGTGATAGATAATGTTTGCAATAGTAAGTAAAAGCGAAAAGTAAATAGCGGATGTGATCAATGATGGTGATATGGACCGGAGTCTCATGATGTTCACTAGTGATGTCTCTCTCCCAAAAGACGATAAAACAGCTATGTGAGGTAAACGAATTACAGCTGGGCAATTGACAGGACCACGAACGCAAACCAATGCTGACTACATTGCAAGAAAGGTTGAGGTTCAAAGCATGGGCGGTACGCCAAAGTAAGTAGACTGAAATCCATCAATATCTACTACTAATCATCCACCTTGAGATATCTATCCAGAACATCTCGCTGGTATTAAGTTGCGAGCCCCACCCATAGTGTAAACTCAAAGCAACAGACAACTGCATTAAAAGAACTTTGCGTAAAGTAAACAATCCTTGCACCCGCGGGCACAAGCACCGTTGTTTTCCCCCTTGTGGCAACAGCACATCCCCTAGACTCATGTTTCTGTCACTCAAGCTAGTCATCGAGGGGCATGAACCCACAATCAAGCATAACGTTCCCTCTTGGAGTCACTACGTATTACTTGGCCAAAGCAATAAATAACAATGGAGAACATGCAAGAATTACTTACGAACATAAATATAAAAGAGGTAGATCAAATATATTACTCAATCACAATCTGAACATAATCTCATAATCCATTGGATCCCAGCAAACTCATCACAGCAACAGCATAAGGATTACATATGTGCCTCGATCATGTAGGGCAGCTCACGAGGACTAATTAGTGAAGCACAAGAACGGGAGGAGAACATCACATAACTACTGGTCATGGACTCATGGTCCAAGGGAGACTACTCAGAACTCATCCGGGAGGCGTCCATGGTGGTGGAGAGGCTCCCGATGGTGATCCTCCCCTCCGGCAGGGTGCCGGGAAGAGTTCTCCTGGTGCTCCCGATCTTGGAAGCGGCGGTGGCGGCAGAACAGAGATGAGATCGCGAAAAAGAGTTCCCGTCCCGAGGGTTTTGAAGGACGCTCTAAATATATGCCAAAGGGGGGCACCAGACGGGGCTCGGGGGGCCCAGGCACCCCCCCGGCGCGACCCAGGGGGGGGGGCGCCGCCAGGGCGCCTGGGGCCCTGGTGGCCCCCCCGGCTGTACTTCGGGCGCAAGGTAGGTTCTGGAACGCTGATTTTTTATATATTTTTTCTGGATTTTTCCTGATAGTTCTCGTAATGTGAAAACCTGAAATACAAAAGCAGCCGAAAACAGAAACTGGCACCGGGGTGCACTGGATTAGTAGGTTAGTCCAAATATGATCAAAAGTGTATGGAAGTGTATAAATATCATAGCAATATCACCCAAAAGTGGCATGGAGCAAGCAGAAATTATAGATACGGTTTGGACGTATCAACACCCCCAAGCTTAATTCCCGCTCGTCCTCGAGTAGGTAAATGATAACAAGAATAATTTCTGTGGTGACATGCTATTAACCATATAGGACTTTTTATAGTCATATGACAAAAGCTTACTGAGACAATGAATATGTAGTAATTAAGTTACCTCATGAGAAAATCACAAATGACTGAAAGTTTTACAATATGAAACTGAAACATCAAAAAGATTTTCAATGAACATGGTGTGCAAATATGATAAAGTGATATCTAGCTTGCCCCCTTTAGTGAAGCAAAACATAAATGCAGGGGCACCTTCAAGGTTTAAGTGATGACTAGATACAATGATTTCAAAATAAACGATATCACAATCATGCAAAAGACAATGCTACTTTGGAACAATGCACATTACACTTAGAATGACAATCATGCTCTCAGTAGTTGGTGCTTTTAAAAGAAGGTGGAGACTCAACATAAAAGTAAAAGAATGGTTATGTGCTAGAGCTTTTTATTTTGAAAACATAGAAGCAATTTTGTCAACGGTAGTAGTACTTCATATGTGTCATGCATAAGACATCCTATAAGTTGCAAGCCTCATACATCGAATACCAATAGTGCTCGCACCTTGTCCTAATTAGCTCCGATTTCCATGGGTTATCATTGCATTACATATGTTTCAACCAAGTGTCACAAAGGGGTACCTCTATGCCACCTGTACAAAGGTCCAAGGAGATAAATCGCATTTGATTTCTTGTTTTTGATAGATCTCAACTTGAGGACATCCATACCGGGACAACATAGAAAATAGATGATGGACTCCTCTTTAATGCATAAGCATATTCTCATAAGAGATTGAGGATTAATGTCCAAGCTAAAACTTCCACCATGATACATGGCTTTGGTTGGCGGCCCAATGTTCTTCTCTAACAATATGCATACTCATTCAACCCATGGCAAATCACCCTTACTTCAGACAAGACGAACATGCATAGCAACTCACATGATATTCAACAAAAGTGTGACAGTTGATGGCGTCCCCAGAAACATGGTTACCGCTCAGCAAGCAACTTATAAGAAATAAGATACATAGGCAACATATTCTTTACCACAATAGTTTTTAAGCTACTTTCCCATGAGCTATGTATTGCAAAGTTAGTCTGCTTAGTACAGGTGTAGGTTAGCAAAAGACTGGGAGCGACCAACTAAGAGAGCAATGACGGTCATAATCATGCAGAGCGACAAAGCAACATTGAATCAGGCATGGTAGTTATATCGCTACTCAGAAATAAAAGATCATCAAGGCTTGACAGACTTTCTTTACAGTCTTAAATATGCGTGAGCATACGCCAAGTCAATCAAAATAAATTCTTGAAGGAAGATATTACTAAACCATACCACATCATAGGCAAACAAATCAAGTTGGTACTCCAATAACACATTGGGAATCCCCCAGCTATTTGAGACTAACCATAAGAAAACCTGAACTACTAAGCGCCATTATGCACGTAGCATCTTTATCATAGACATAGTAACCAATGCAACGGAAGCAAACTCTCTTAATAAGGTGAGCATGGTAATTAAAGAGAGTTCAAGCAACCAACTAAACAAAAGCTCTTTGAAAAGATAAGCATGAATACTAAGAGCTGAACATGATAGTAGCTATTAAAAGACAAAGAACACACACATCAAAGATAGACATGAAAATACTATGTTATGTTCTAGGTAGAAGTGGAGCATGTTTCTCTCCCACATAAAGAACGCTGAGTTCCGACTCGTTATGAAAAACTAAAAAGAAAACTAAAAGCAAGACGCTCCAAGCATAGCTCATAACACATGAAGTGATAAAAATATAGCGGAACGAAAGACGAACTGATAATGTTGATGGAGAAGGGGATGCACGGGGGCATCCCCAAGCTTAGACGCTTGAGTCTCCTTGAATATTTCTTGGGGGTGCACGGGGGCATCCCCAAGCTTGAGCGCTTGACACTCCTGAATCTTTTTATCATCTTCCCTCGCACACTTGAAAACTCCCTTCATACATAACTCATCATAATCTGATTAGCGAGGTTAGTACCCTTAATAAAATAATTGTTCCTTGCTGGAAATAAAGATATTCTTGAAGGTCTACTGTTTCTCAAGATTGCCAAAAGGTTTTTGCAAAGAAAAAACAAGCTCTTGGTTTGCAAAATGAAGGAAAGGCAAAACAGGACAGAATCTGTGAAAAACAGAACAACAGGTAGTAAATGATTTGTTCGGGGTACTTCTGCAACTCAAATCAAAAAACTCAGAACAGACGCACGAAAGACAATTATATAGAGAACGCTTTCGAAAAAATTCAGACCAAAAAGATGATCTGGAGATTTTATACGAATTTGTCTATCCAAGGACAGAATCTGTTTCCTGGACATCACCTCGCTTTTAAACTTTCTAGCAATCAGAGGCTATACTTGGCACAAATATGAAAAGCAAAGATACAATGATGATGCTACTGTAGTAAACAACATCAAGACACAACAAAAGCAAAATAAATTTATTCATTGGGCTGCCTCCCAAAAGCGCTTTCTTTTATGCCTTTAAGCTAGGCATGAGACTTTAATGATGCTCTCGTAGGAATAAGAGTTGAAGAACAAAAGAGAGTATCAAGAAGCAAATACCAAACACATTTAAGCCTAACATGCTTCCTATGCATAGGAATATTGCAATAGAATAATTCATTGAAGCATAAAGCAATAAGCATAGGAAGGCAAAACAAGTGTAGCTTCAAAACCTTCAACATAAAGAGAGGGAACTTGATATCATTGAAATATCTATAAGCATATGTTCCCTTCTCATAATAATTTTCAGTGGGATCACGAATAAACTCAACAATATAAGCATCACATAAAGCATTGTTACCATGATCCACATGCAGAAAAGTGTCATTACTCTTCATATAAGCAAAATCTTTCTTATTAGGAATAGTGAGAGTAAAGCAATCATAACCATCATGGTAATCATTGTATTTAGGAGGCATATCATAATCATAATAAATTTTATCCTCAATAGTAAGTGGACTGAAAACATCATATTCATCATTGTAATCATCATGTATAAGAAGCAAAGTATCATCAAAGTAAATTTTCTCTTCAAAAGTTGGGGGACTAAAAATATCATGTTCATCAAACGTGTCATCCCCAAGCTTAGAGCTTTCCATGTCATTAGCAATATTGATATTCAAAGAAAGCATACTAATAACATCACCACCATCATGATTGTTATGCAAATAATAAAGTTCCATAGGTTTTTTAATTTTCTTTTCAAACACATCATGTCCCAAAGCAAGGTAGAGCTTATAAAGCTCTCTCATATTTTTGTTGTTTTCCATTAAGCAAAACTAGTGAAAAGACATAAAGAAAACTGAAAGTTAAACTAACAAGACTAAAAAGCAAAGGTAAAAGATAGCGTGCAACTCCCCTATCTTGAAGAGTGGAGTCCCCGGCAACGGCACCAGAAAAACTCCTTGATGGGCCTCTAACCCCTCGTTGGTTACCCCAAGTGGAAGGTGTGAGATGCAGTGTTGTGGAAGTTTTTCCCTTAGCAAAGATGCCAAGGATCGAATCCCCAGAGACTCCTAGGTTCAACAAGTAGGTGTCAACTGCTAACGGCGCCAGATATTAGCAATCAACGTGGACCTGCACACACATACAAATAACTTTGCTCCCAACGAGTACAGAGAGGTTGTCAATCCCTCCGGCTTTGTAGTTCACAAAGGATTAAACGCAAATGATAGTAGTGATAGATAATGTTTGCAATAGTAAGTAAAAGCGAAAAGTAAATAGCGGATGTGATCAATGATGGTGATATGGACCGGAGTCTCATGATGTTCACTAGTGATGTCTCTTTCCCAAAAGACGATAAAACAGCTATGTGAGGTAAACGAATTACAGCTGGGCAATTGACAGGACCACGAACGCAAACCAATGCTGACTACATTGCAAGAAAGGTTGAGGTTCAAAGAATGGGCGGTATGCCAAAGTAAGTAGACCGAAATCCATCAATATCTACTACTAATCATCCACCTTGAGATATCTATCCAGAACATCTCGCTGGTATTAAGTTGCGAGCCCCACCCATAGTGTAAACTCAAAGCAACAGACAACTGCATTAAAAGAACTTTGCGTAAAGTAAACAATCCTTGCACCCGCGGGCACAAGCACCGTTGTTTTCCCCCTTGTGGCAACATCACATCCCCTAGACTCATGTTTCTATCACTCAAGCTAGTCATCGAGGGGCATGAACCCACAATCAAGCATAACGTTCCCTCTTGGAGTCACTACGTATTACTTGGCCAAAGCAATAAATAACAACGAAGAACATGCAAGAATTACTTACGAACATAAATATAAAAGAGGTAGATCAAATATATTACTCAATCACAATCTGAACATAATCTCATAATCCATCGGATCCCAGCAACCTCATCATAGCAACAGCATAAGGATTACATATGTGCCTCAATCATGTAGGGCAGCTCACGAGGACTAATTAGTGAAGCACAAGAACGGGAGGAGAACATCACATAGCTACTGGGCATGGACTCATGGTCCAAGGGAGACTACTCACAACTCATCCGGGAGGCGTCCATGGTGGTGGAGAGGCTCCCGATGGTGATCCTCCCCTTCGGCAGGGTGCCGGGAAGAGTTCTCCTGGTGCTCCCGATCTTGGAAGCGGCGGCGGCGGCGGAACAGAGATGAGATTGCGAAAAAGAGTTCCCGTCCCGAGGGTTTCGAAGGACGCTCCAAATATATGCCAAAGGGGGGCACCAGACGGGGCTCGGGGGGCCCAGGGGGG
>LR738710.1:204115299-204185330 GCA_902687465.1 Secale cereale
CGCCAGGGCGCCTGGGGCCTTGGTGGCCCCCCTGGCTGTACTTCGGGCGCAAGGTAGGTTCTGGAACGCTGATTTTTTATATAATTTTTCTGGATTTTTCCTGACAGTTCTCGTAATGTGAAAACCTGAAATACAAAAACAACCGAAAACTGGCACCGGGGTGCACTGGATTAGTAGGTTAATCCAAATATGATCAAAAGTGTATGCAAGTGTATAAATATCATAGCAATATCACCCAAAAGTGGCATGGAGCAAGCAGAAATTATAGATACGTTTTGGACGTATCAAAGGCCGGTTCATATTAATAGTGGGCCGGTTTATGAAGAAAGCATAAAGAATATTCTCTTACAAAGGAAGCAAGAGTAGGACTCCTTGTAATAGATCAATCCTAGTCCTACTAGGACTAGTCATGTAACCCGCCCCTTCAACATATATAAGGAGGGGCAGGGCTCCCCAAAGGGGACAAGTTTAGACAGGTTTAGACAAGCCACAAGCAGACAAGTTTCTAGGGCTAGACACAAAGAGCCGGTTTACCGGCGACACCATGAGGATCATAATGAGATCTAGCCTCAAACAACACGTAGGGCTATTACCGGATGATGTTTCCCGGGGCCCGAAGCTGTCTAAATCCGTGTCTTACATCGCGTCTCTCGATTCCACTCAACCCCTCTCAAGCTACTACATAGATGCGCGGCCTCACGACTAAGTCCGCTAAACCGGACATCTGACGTGTTAATTCCACGACAATAATGACCTTTTATAGTTGCTTTATTTAGGTTTCTAAAATATATTACCATTCTATAGCTTGTGACAATTCTTTGTGGAATAAGTTCATTCTTATCATTAGGAACAACAGTAATACCTCCCTTCTTAGGAACACAATGAACATGACTTACCCATCTACTATCAACTATGGGATAGATTATACCTGCTTCCAGAAGTTTTAATATTTCCATTCTTACCACTTCTTTCATCTTCGGATTTAACCGACGTTGATGATCAACAACAGGTTTAGCATCAGGTTCCATATTGATCTTATGCTGACATAGAGTGGGACTAATGCCCTTTAAGTCATCAAGAATATATCCAGTAGCAGCTTGGTGCTTCCTTAGAACTTTCAATAATCTTTCTTCTTCATGTTCTGAAAGGTTAGCAGTAAAAATAACAGGATATATCTTCTTTTCATCAAGATAAGCATATTTCAAAGTGTCTAGCAATTGTTTTAATTCAAACACATGATCACCTTTAGGTGGAGGAGGACCTCCTAGAGTTTCAATAGGTAGATTGTGTTTAAGAAGAGGACGTTGTTCAAAGAAAATATCATCTATTTCATTTCTTTCATGCATTTATAAATCATTTTTATGGTCTAGCAAATATTGTTCTAGAGGATCAGCGGGAGGCACAACAATAGAAGCAAGACCAATTATTTCAACTTGGAGAAATTAAATTCATGAGACTCATCACCAAAACTAACACCGACAGTTTGTTTCTCACAATCTATTTTAGCATTAACGGTGTTTAAGAAAGGTCTACAAAAAATAATGGGACAAAAGTCATCTTGTGGGGAACCAAGAATAAGAAAATTAGTAGGGTATTTTATTTACCCACAAAGACTTCAACATCTCTAACTATCCCAATTGGTGATACAATATCTCTATTAGCAAGTTTAATAGTAACATGGGTGCTATGTCATTCATAATTTCTTGATATAAAGCGTAAGGAATAGCACTCACACTAGCACCTATGTCACATAAACCATGATAAACAGTGATGTCTATTTTAACTGAGGCAACGGGCATGCCAACAACATGTCTATGTTTATCCTCTTTATCGGGTTTGGCAATTCAAGCAGCTTCTTCACAGAAGTAAATAACATGTCGGTCTACATTTTCTTCCAAGAGATCTGATAACCCACAAGTGTAGGGGATCGCAACAATTTTCGAGGGTAAAGTATTAAACCCAAATTTGTTGATTCGACACAAGGGGAGCCAAAGAATACTCTTAAGTATTAGCAGCTGAGTTGTCAATTCAACCACACCTGGAAACTTAGTATCTACAGCAAGATAGTTTAGTAGCAAAGTAATATGATAGTGGCGGTAGCAGCAATAAAAGTAACAATAGTGTTTTTGTAGTTTTTGTAATAGTAGCAACGGAAAAGTAAATAAGCAACTAACAATATAGGTAAAGCTCGTAGGCATTGGATCGGTGATGGGAAATTATGTCGGATGCAATTCATCATGTAGAAGTTATAACCTAGGGTGACACAGAACTAGCTCCAGTTCATCAATGCAATGTCATCATGTATTCTGAATATAGTCATACATGCTTATGGAAAAGAACTTGCATGACATCTTTTGTCCTACCCTCCCGTGGTAGAGAGGTCCTATTGGAAACTAAGGGATATTAAGGCCTCCTTTTAATAGAGTACCAGACCAAAGCATTAACACATAGTGAATACATGAACTCCTCAAACTATGGTCATCACCGGGAGTGGTCCCGATTATTATCACTTCGGGGTTGCCGGATCATAACACATAGTAGGTGACTATAGACTTGCAAGATAGGATCAAGGACACACATATATTCATGAAAACATAATAGGTTCAGATCTGAAATCATGGCACTCGGGCCCTAGTGACAAGCATTAAGCATAGCAAAGTCATAGCAACATCAATCTCAGAACATAGTGGATACTAGGGATCAAACCCTAACAAAACTAACTCGATAACATGATAGATCCCATCCAACCCACCAACGTCCAGCAAGCCTACGATGGAATTACTCACACATGGCGGTGAGCATCATGGAATTGGTGATGGAGGAAGGTTGATGATGATGATGGTGACGATCTCCACTCTCCGGAGCCCCGAACGGACTCCAGATCAGCCATCCCGAGAGAGATTAGGGCTTGGCGGCGGCTCCGTCTCGTGAAACGCGATAATTCCTTCTCCCTGATTTTTTTCTCCCCGAAATGGAAGATATAGGATCTGGGGGTACGTCGGTGGAGCACCAGGGGGCCCACGAGGCAAGGGGCACGCCCTGGGCAGGGGGGCGCGCCCCCACCCTCGTGGACAGGCCCTGGGCCCCCTTGTGTGGATCTTCGTTCAGGTATTTTTTATATTTCCCAAAATAATTCTCCGTTGATTTTCAGGCGATTCCGAGAACTTTTTATTCTGCACAAAAACAACATCATGGCAGTTCTGCTGAAAACAGCGTCAGTCCGGGTTAGTTCCATTCAAATCATGCAATTTAGAGTCCAAAACAAGGGCAAAAGGGTTTCGAAAAGTAGATACGTTGGAGACGTATCAACTCCCCCAAGCTTAAACCTTTGCTTGTCCTCAAGAAATTCAGTTGATAAACTGAAATTGATAAAGAAAAACTTTGACAAACTCTGTTTGCTCTTGTTATTGTAAATATGTAAGCTAGCATTCAGGTTTTCAACAAGATCATGAACTAACCATATTCACAATAATTTTCAGGTCTTAAGACTACTCACATCAATGGCATAATCAACTAGCGAGCAATAATAATAAACCTCGGATGACAACACTTTCTCAAAACAATCATGATATGATATAACAAGATGGTATCTCGCTAGCCCTTTCTAAGACCGCAAAACATAAATGCAGAGCACCTTTAAGGATCAAGGACTGACTAGACATTGTAATTCATGGTAAAAGAGATCCAGTCATGATCATACTCAATGCAGATTAATAGTAATACATGCAATGACAAAGGTGCTCTCCTACTAGTGCTCTTTGATAAGAGGGTGATGACTCTGCATAAAAGTAAATAGATAGGCCCTTCGCAGAGGGAACCAGGGATTTGTAGAGGTGCTAGAGCTCGATTTTTAAATAGAGATGAATAACATTTTGAGCGGTATACTTTCATTATCAACATAACAACCAAGAATCTCGATATCTCCCATGCTACGCACATTATAGGCAGTTCCCAAATAGAATGGTAAAGTTTATACTCCCCCAACCACCAACAAGCACACTCCACGGCTAGCCCAAAACAACGGGTACCGTCCAAACCAGCAACAGCCCTGGGGGAGTTTTGTTTACTTATTATGATTTTGAGCATGGGACTGGGCATCCCGGTTACCAGCCATTTTCTCATGAATGATGAGCGGAGCTCACTCATTGTGAGAATAACCCACCTAGCATGGAAGATATAGACAACCCTAGTTGATACATGAGCTGTTCGAGCATATAAAACAAAATTTCATTTGAAGGTTTAGAGTTTGGCACATACAAATTTACTTGGAACGGCAGGTAAATACCGCATATAGGAAGGTATAGTGGACTCATGTGGAATAACTTTGGGGTTTATGGAAGTGGATGCACAAGAGTATTCCCGCTTAGTACAGGTGAAGGCTAGAAAGGGACTGGGAAGCGACCAGCTAGAGAGCAACAACGGTCATGAACATGCATTAAAATTAATCAACAATGATTGGAAGCATGAGTAGGATATAAATCACCATGAACATAAATATCATGAAGGCTATGTTGATTTGTTTCAACTTCATGCGTGAACATGTGCCAAGTCAAATCACTTAAATCGTTCAAAGGAGGATAACACCCATCACACCACATCACAACCATTTTAATATCATGTTGGCACGCAAGATAGACCATCATAAACTCTCAGCTAATTAAGCATGGCATAAGCAGCTATGATCTCTAATTGTCATTGCAAACATGTTTCATTCATAACAAGCTGAATCAGGAACGATGAGCATCATATTTACAAAAACAAGAGAGGTCGAGTTCACACCAGTTTTTCTCATCTGAATTAGTTCATCATATATCATCCTTATTGCCTTTCACTCGCATGACCGAACGGTGTGGAAAATAATAATAGTGCACGTGCATTGGACTAAGCTGGAATTTGCAGGCATTTAATACAAGAGAGAAGACATGGTAATATGCCTCAAGGTTAATTCAACAACAAAGCATATGAGAGCCACTAAGCATTTTAATTATAGTCTTATACTCTTAACCCCTAAAGAGAAGAAAAGAAACTATTTACATGGGAAAGCTCCCAACAAGCAAAAGAAGAACAGGAAATATTTTTGGGTTTTCATTTTTTAACTACTACTACAAGTAAAGAAAGTAAACTAGCTAGAAGCTACAACTAATTTTTTTGTTTTTCTGGGTTTTTTCTAGCACACAAGAAAAAGACTAGGAAAAAGAAATTGAAACTAAGAATGGATGGTACAATGAAAGAGTGTGAGCACCGACAACTAGAATAAGTGTGAACATGAATGTAAGTCGGTGAGAAACACGTACTCCCCCAAGCTTAGGCTTTTGGCCTAAGTTGGTCTATGGCCAGTATTAGCCTGACGGATATCCAAAGTTGTAGTTGGGATCGTACTGAGACGCAGCAGACGCTGCATGCTAAGCTACAGCTCGAAGGCGGGCTGCCTCCATCGTGTTATAATAGGCATTTGCCTCCTCCATAGTTATAGTGTATCTTCCTTTTTCCTGAAAGTTTAACAAAGTAGGGGCAGGAAGAACAATAGGGATGGAATGTTGCCTGTTAAAGATTAGTCGATATTTGAGGGTTTTATTATCCCACTCTATAAACCGGTGACTAGTCATAGCATGGCAGTCTAAATAAGCAGGAGGTAAAGGTTCATCATTCATGTGCCCAGACACACCAAGATAGCGGGCTATGCGGGTAGCATAGATCCCACCAAATAAATCTCCATGCAAACCATTATGGTGTAGCCTACGTGCAACAATAGCTCCCAGGTTATATTGCCTATCACCTAGTACAGCACTCCTGAGAACACTAAGATCAGGGACACACATGTGACAAGCCTCATCCTTACTGTTTATGCATCTACCGATAAAGAGAGCAAAGTAATGAATAGCAGGAAAATGTATGCTCCCCGTGGTAGCTTGTGTGACATCCCTGGATTCCCCCATTGTAATACTGGCTAGGAATTCTCTAAATTCAGATTTGCAAGGATCACTCATACTGTCCCACTGTGGGAGCTTGCAAGCAACATTAAAATCCTCTAAATCCATGGTATAAGATTTATCATATAGGTCAAACAGGACAGTGTGAGAATTACGTGAAGATGAAAATTTAAACCTTCTCACAAAGCTGTCAGTTACACGATATTGAGGACACTTATCTTGTATGAAGTCCTCGAGGTCAGCGTTGCGCACATATGCGTGAAATTGATCTTTGATGCCAGCTTGACCCATGAATTCATCTGACGACCATTCACAAGGCCGCACATCAGCATCCCTCGGTGGTTCATCATCCGGCTCACGGAATGCGAGCCTCGGTTCTTACTTCCTTGAAGGACCACCTTGGAAGTTTCTCCTAGACATTTTTTCTGAAATTTTCTGAAATTTTTAGTAACTTCAAAATAAAAGTTAACCAGACTCAACAAGATTGATAGCAACAACTCCTATAAGTGCCTAGAGGCTATATCATGCATTAGAACTACTTGGGACCAAGAAATTTTTACATGCAAGCTCAAGAACAAGGTCACCATAGCAGCATAAATTTGCAACAAATAAAGCCCTAGAACAAAAACTAATTGGACCAATGGAGGAGTCACATACCAAGGAACAATCTCCCCAAACAGTTGGTGAATGGTGCTTTGAGCAAGGAGATCGAAAATGGCAGCAAGATGAGCTAGAACTCGGGTTTGAGCTGGTTGGGGATTTTTTGGGAGGAAGAAGAAGAGCATGGGTGCAGGAATAAGTGGAGGGGGGCCACGTGGGGCCCATGAGGCAAGGGCGCGCCCTGGACCCTCGTGGCCACGTGCTGGCTCCCCTCGCTGTGTGTTCAATGCCATATTTTCTTAAATATTCTAGAAAAAATCATATTTCATTTTCATGGCATTTGGAGAACTTTTATTTTTGGGATATTTTTTTATTGCACGGATAAGTCTGGAAACGGACAGAAAATACTATTTTTGCCTTATTTATCCTAATTAACATAAAGTAAAAAGAGGGTACAGAAGATTGTGCTATCTAGATTCACCTATCCCATGTTCATCAAAAGGAATCCATTAACAAGGTTGATCAGGTCTTGTTAATAAACTCTTTCCGAGTAACATGAAATCGGAGAATTTTCGAATAACACTATGTTACCTCAACGGGGATATGTATGTCCCCAACAATAAGTATGTCATATGCCTTCTTGATAGTAGGAATAGGAAACTCAAAACCTCCAATAGTGATAGTTGAAGTTTTTCCAATATAATTGATACTGTAGACCTGAGGTTGTTTCCTCGGAAAGTGCACCGTATGCTCATTACCATTGACATGAAAAGTGACATTGCCTTTGTTGCAATCAATAACAGCCCCTGCAGTATTCAAAAAGGGTCTTCCAAGAATAATAGACATGCTATCATCATCGGGAATATCAAGTATAACAAAGTCCGTTAGAATAGTAACATTTGCAACTACAACACGCACATCTTCACAAATACCGACAGGTATAGAAGTTGATTTATCGGCCATTTGCAAAGATATTTCAGTAGGTGTCAACTTACTCAAGTCAAGTCTACAATATAAAGAGAGAGGCATAACACTAACACCAGCTCCAAGATCACACAAAGCAGTTTTAACATAGTTTCTCTTAATGGAGCAAGGCATAGTAGGTACTCCTGGATCTCCTAATTTCTTAGGCATTCCACCCTAAAAAGTGTAATTGGCAAGCATGGTGGAAATTTCTACTCCAGGTATCTTTCTTTTGTTGGTAATAATGTCTTTCATATACTTGGCATAAGGATTTGTTTTAAGCACATCAGTCAAACGCATACGCAAAAAGATAGGTCTAATCATTTCAGCAAAGCGCTCAAAATCCTCATCGTCCTTTTTCTTGGATGGTTTTGGAGGAAAAGTCATGGGTTTCTGAACCCATGGTTCTCTTTTCCTACCGTGCTTCCTAGCAACAAAGTCTCTCTTATCATAACGTTGATTCTTTGATTGTGGGTTATCAAGATCAACATGTGGTTCAATCTCTACATCATTATCATTGATAGGTTGAGCATCATCATAAACATCATTATTAATATTATCACTAGGTTCATGTTCATTACCAGATTGTGTCTCAGCATCTGAATTAGATATATCATTGGGATTCTCAGGTTTGTCAGCTACAGGTTCACTAGGAGCATGCAAAGTCCTATCATTTTTCTTTTTCTTCTTCTTAGAAGAACTAGGTGCATCTAAATTAGCTCTGTGAGAATCTTGCTCAATTCTCTTAGGGTGGCCCTCAGGATACAGAGGTTCCTGAGCCATTCTACCACCTCTAGTCACAACTCTAATGTCATTATCATTATTCTTACTATTTAATTCATTGAGCAAATCGTTCTGAGCCATAAGTACTTGTTCTACTTGAGTGGTGACCATGGAAGGATGTTTACTAATAAGTTTCAGTTCACTTTTAGCACTAGACAGATAATCACTCAATCGTTCAATCATATAAGCATTGTGTTGTAATTGTCTACCAACATAAGCATTGAAGTTTTCTTGTTTCACAATAAAATTGTCAAACTCATCTAAGCATTGGCTAGCAGACTTATAACGAGGAATATCACCTTCATCAAATCTATAAAGAGAATTTACCTTTACTACATGTGTCGGGTTATCAAGACCATGTATTTCTTCAATAGGTGGTAAATTATTAACATCTTCACCTTAATACCTTTTTCTTTCATAGATTTCTTTGTCTCTTGCAAATCTTCAGGACTGAGAAATAGAACACCTCTTTTCTCTGGAGTTGGCTTAGGGGCTGGTGCAGGAAGTGTCCAATTATTTTTATTGGCCAACATATTATTCAATAATAATTCAGCTTGTTCAACAATTCTTTCCCTGAAAACACAACCAGCACAACTATCCAGGTGGTCTCTGGAATCATCGGTTAGTCCATTATAAAATACATCAAGTATATCATGCATCTCAAGAGGATGACCAGGTAAAGCATTAAGTAACTGGAGAAGCCTCCCCCAAGCTTGTGGGAGACTCTCTTCTTCAGTTTGCACAAAGTTATATATTTCCCGTAAGGCAGCTTGTTTCTTATGAGCGGGAAAATATTTAGCAGAGAAGTAATACATCATATCCTCGGGACTACGCACACAACCAGGATCAAGAGAATTAAACCAAGTCCTAGCATCACCCTTTAATGAGAACAGAAATAGATTAAGGATATAGTAACATCGAATCTTTTCATCATTGGTAAACAGGGTGGCTATATCATTCAACTTAGTAAGATGTGCCACAACAGTTTCAGACTCATAGCCATGGAAAGGATCAGACTCAACCAAAGTAATTAACTCAGGATCAACAGAGAATTCATAATCCTTATCAGTAACACAAATAGGTGAAGTAGCAAAAGCAGGATCATGTTTCATTCTAGCATTCAATGACTTTTCTTTCAGCTCAGCTAATAACTTCTGCCTCGTGGGCCCCATGTGCCCTCCCTCCACTTATTCCTGCACCCACACACTCCTTCTTCCTCCCAAAAAAATCACTATCACACTCAAGCACGAGTTCTAGCTCATCTTGCTGCCATTTTCGATCTCCTTGCTCAAAGCTCCATTCACAAAACTGTTTGGGGAGATTGTTCCTTGGTATGTGACTCCTCCATTGGTCCAATTAGTTTTTGTTCTAGTGCTTTATTTATTGCAAATTTTTGCTGCTTAGGTGTCCCTGTTCTTGAGCTTGCATGTCAAATTTATGTGGTTCCAAGTAGTTTAAATGCATGATATAGTCTCTAGGCACCTGTAGGAGTAGTTGCTATCAATCTTGTTGAGTTTGGTTCAATTTTTTTTGAGTCACTAAAAATTTCAGAAATATTCTAGAAAAAAATGCATAGGAAAATCTTTCAAGGTGGTTCCTCAAGGAAGCAAGGACCAAGGCTCGCGATACGCGAGCCAGACGATTGCTACCCTTTGAGCTTGCGTTGTATTCCCTCGAAGAGGAAAGGGAGATGCAGCACAGTAGCGTAAGTATTTCCCTTAGTTTTTGAGAACCAAGGTATCAATCCAGTAGGAGACTACGCGCGAGTCCCTCACACCTGCACAAACAAATAAGAACTTCGCAGCCAACGCGATAAGGGGTTGTCAATCCCTTTACGGTTACCTACGAAAGTGAGATCTGATAGAGATGATAGTTTATATTTTTGGTATTTTTAGTTTATAAAAACAGCAAATAAAAATGGTAAAAGTAAAGTAGATGTAGATTGATATGTTGAGAATAGACTCGGGGTCCATAGTATTCTCTAGTGGCATCTCTCATGATAGCGATATTCTACGACGGGTAAACAAATTAATGTCGAGCAATTGATAGAAAAGCGAATAATTATGAGACTATCTAGGCGTGATCATTGTATATAGGCATCACGTCCGAGACAAGTACACCGACTCCTGCCTGCATCTACTACTATTACTCCACACATCGACCGCTAACCAACATGCATCTAGTGTATTGAATTCATAAGAACAGAGTAACGCCTTAAGCAAGATGACATGATGCAGAGGGATAAACTCAAGCAATATGATATAAACCTCATCTTTTTATCCTCGATGGCAACAATACAATACGTGCCTTGCTGCCCCTACTGTCACTGGGAAAGGACACCACAAGATTGAACCCAAAGCCAAGTACTTCTCCCATTACAAGAACTATAGATCTAGTAGGCTAAACCAAACCAATAATTCGGAGAGACTTGCAAGGATATTATGAGAACACATAAAAAGTTCAGAGAAGAACCAAATATATTTCATAGATAACCTTGATCATAAACTCACAATTCATTGGATCTCGACAAACACACCGCAAAAAGAGATTACATCGAATAGATCTCCTCGAAGACCGAGGAGAACTTTGTATTGAGATCCAGAGAGAGAGAAGAAGCCATCTAGATACTAGCTATGGACCCGAAGGTCTGTGGTAAACTACTCACAACTCATGGTGAGGGCGATGATGATGATGATGAAGGCCTCCGTGATGGATCCCCCTCCGGTGGAGCTCCGGAACAGGCTCCAAGATGGGATCTCCACGGGAACAGAAGGTACGACGGTGGAATTAGGGTTTTCTCTCTGTTCACGGAGTTTCTGGGGTATGTAGACTTATATAGGAAGAAGAAGGGCACCGGGGGAGTCACGGGGGCTCCAGGAGGCAGGGGGCGCGCCCCCCATCCTCATGGGCCCCTCGTGGCTCTTCTGACATGGTTCTCAAGTTCTTCGTGCGTGATTTTCTCCAACAATATCTCTCGCGAAGGTTTCATTCCGTTTGGACTCCGTTTGATATTCTTTTCCTGCAAAACCCTGAAACAGGCAAAAAACAGCAATCTGAACTGGGCCTTTGGGTTAGTAGGTTAGTCCCAAAAATGATATAAAAGTGAATGATAAAGCCCATTAAACATCCAAGACTTCATAAATAATAGCATGGAACAATAAAAAATTATAGATACGTTGGAGACGTATCAAGTATCCCCAAACTTAATTCCTACTCGTCCTCGAGTAGGTAAATGATAAAGAAATAATTTTTGATGTGGAATGCTAACCAATATAGTTTTTCAATGTAATTCTCTTAATTGTGGCATGAATGTACATATCTGAAAGATTCAAGATAAAACTCAATATTGACATAAGAAATAACAATACTTCAAGCATACTAACAAAGCAATCATGTCTTCTCAAAATACTATGGCTAAAGAAAGTTATCCCTACAAAATCATATAGTCTGGCTATGCTCCCTCTTCATCACACAAAATATTCATATTATGCACAACCTCGATTTCAACCAAGCATTTGTTTCCATACTCTATCTTTTCAAACCTTTCAACTTTCACGCAATACATGAGCGTGAGCCATGGATATAGCACTATGGGTGGAATAGAGGTGGTTGTGGAGAAGACAAAAAGGAGGGAGATAGTCTCACATCGACTAGGCATATCAACGGGCTATGGAGATGCCCATCAATAGATATCAATGTGAGTGAGTAGGGATTGCCATGCAACGGATGCACTAGAGCTAAATATGAATGAAAGCTCAACAAAAGAAAGTAGTGGGTGTGCATCCAACTTGCTTGCTCACGAAGACCTTGGGCATTTGAGGAAGCCCATCGTTGGAATATACAAGCCAAGTTCTATAATGAAAATTCCCACTAGTATATGAAAGTGACTAAGCATGAGACTCTCTACAATGAAGAACATGGTGCTACTTTGAAGCACAAGTGTGGAAAAAAGATAGTAGCAATTGTCCCTTCTCTCTTTTCTCTCATTTTTTGGAGGGGATTTCTCCCGTTTTTTATTTTTTTATTAGCCCCTCTCTATTTTTTTGGGCTATCTCTTTTTTCTATTGGCCTTTCCTCACATGGGACAATGATCTAATAATGATGATCATCACACTTTTTATTACAACTCAAAATTACAACTTGATACTACAACAAGTATGACTCTACATGAATGCCTCCGGCGGTGTACCGGGATATGCAATGAATCAAGAGTGACATATAAAATTATGCATGGTGGCTTTGCCACAACTACGATGTCAACTACATGATCAGGCATGGCAATATGACAATATGATGCGTGTCATATAAACGGAACGGTGGAAAGTTGCATGACAATATATCTCAGAATGGCTATGGAAATGACATGATAGGTAGGTATGGTGGCTGTTTTGAGGAACAATATGGTGGCTGTTTTGAGGAAGGATATATAGTGGGTTTATGGCACCGACGAAAGTTGCACGGTACAAGAGAGGCTAGCAATGGTGTAAGGGTGAGAGTGCGTATAATCCATGGACTCAACATTAGTCATGAGAACTCATATACTTATTGCAAAAATCTACGAGTCATCAAAACAAAGCAATCAACGCATGCTCCTAAAGGGAAGGTTAGTAGGAGTTAACCATCACGCGCCCCCAACCTCCACACAAAGGTTGGCACTCTACAAATACCTCATGCTCTAACTTCGCCACATAGCAGTTCACCATACGTGCATGATACGGGAATCACTAACCTTAACACAAGTATTTCTCAATTGCATAATAACTCCACTAGCTTGACTCTAATATCACTATCCTCATATCTCAAAACATTTACCAAGCATCCAACATCTCATTCTATTCAATGCACTTGGTGTGATTTTTTTACTACATTGACATTGGATGTCTATCATGTGAAGACTAGTTTCTTTAGCCTAAACACATTACCATGCTATTTTAATAGACTCTCAAAAGGATATAAGTTAAGCATGAGAGTTCAACAATTTCTACAAAATATTACCACCACCGTGCTCTAAAAGATATAAGTGAAGCACTAGAGCAAAAACTATTCAACTCAGAAGATATAAGTGAAGCACATAGAGTGTTCTAACAATTTGTAGGCCATATTTAACTCTCTCAATAGGTGTGTCCAGCAAGGATGATTGTGGAAAACTAACAAGCAAAGACTCAAATTATACAAGACGCTCCAAGCAAAACACATAACATGTTGTGAATAAAAATATAGCTCCAAGTATAGTTACCGATGGATGAAGACGAAAGAGGGGATGCCTTCCCAGGGCATCCCCAAGCTTAGAATTTTGCTACTCCTTGTTCCGTAGTCCATCAAAGCAATACTCAAAACTTGAAAACTTCACAACACAAAACTTAGACATAAATTCTCGTGAGCTCCGTTAGTATAAGAAAGCAAACCACTACTCAAAGGTACAACAATGAATTCATTCTTTGTTTATATTGGTGTTAAACCTACTGTATTCTAACTTCTATATGGTTCATATCCTCCAATACTACTCATAGATGCATCGGAATAAGCAAACAACACACGAAAAACAGAATCTGTAAAAAACAGAACAGTCTGTAGTAATCTGCAGGTTTCGCCTACTTCTGGAACTCCAAAAAATCCAAACTAAATTTTTAAATTTGTGGAATTTGTCTGCCAATCATCTGCAAAAAGAATCAACTAAAAAGCACGCTCTAGTAAAATCTGAAGACTACTTTAGCCAGCGCTAATGATTCTGTTTTTCACAGCAAGATCATATAAACTTCACACAAGTCTTCCCAAAGGTTCTACTTGGCACAAACACTAAACAAAACATGAAACCACATCTAATAAGAGGCTAGATGCAATATTTATTCCCTAACAGCAACAAAAACAAAAAACACAAAATTGGGTTGCCTCCCAACAAGCGCTATCGTTTACGCCCCTAGCTAGGCACGATACAAGAAAAATCTAGGGATAGCCATAGTGGTACAATATGTCGCGAAAGCTCATCTCATATTCCCTACGTTCAGCAGCAAGCTTCCTTTGTGGCAAGCAAAAGTAATCGAAAGGGCTAAATTTAATGGGACAAAAGTCCCCTACATCAATCTCGGGAGGAACAGGTTCCTCCTTTGGCCCTTTATAGTGGATGAGCAATTCATCATTATAGGCATTCTTTTGGCAGAAGGTCATAAGCCTTCGCTCAAGGGAGAAGCCTAACCCATTATTTTGAATAGCAAAATCATCGTTTATCTCAGAAATTCTATCAATCAAGATCTCAACAGGAACCTTTTTTCTAAGGTTTTCATTAAAAGCAACATGATCAAGAGATCGCAACCGCATTAGGTCTTCTTGATTGAACAAGATAGCCTCTATAGGAGGTCGACCGACATTTACTCCGTAATGAGCAAAGATTTCTCTGGCCTCTTTCATGATATATCTAAACTCATGAGCCAAAAAGATAGTAGCTGCACGCTTAACGGATGAATGCTCAATATTGGAGAACTCCAAAAATATTCTCCAAATACAGGGATGCATATGGATAAATTGCCTTTCAATTTCTACTATGAGCATAGATACAACATCTGCAAGGCTACTAGTTCTGTGAAGAATAGAGCCACCCATAGTGGGAAAGCACCGGCACAAGTAAAGAAGTCTTGAAGAACTCCTTTTCCAATAATATTACAACTACCAACCCGAAACTTCTTAATATGTAAAGTGGCAGCTTCATCCGAGGGGTCAACATGGACGTTGCCCTCGACATTGCTACCCTTCTCGATAAAATCGTCCCCCATCTCAGACATGGGGGTAAACCGACAAGCAATGCACACAAGCAAACAAGAAGCAAGTGAACGATAAACACACGGCGGAAGAGGGCAAATAAAACGACAAGGGTGAAGTGGGGGAGAGGAAAACGAGAGGCAAATAAATGTAATGCGAAGGATAAGGGTTTGTGATAGGTACTTGGTATATGACTTTTGCGTAAGCCTCCCCGGCAACGGCGCCAAAAATTCTTCTTGCTACCTCTTGAGCTTGCGTTGTATTCCCTTGAAGAGGAAAGGGAGATGCAGCAGAGTAGCGTAAGTATTTCCCTCAGTTTTTGAGAACCAAGGTATCAATCCAGTAGGAGGCCACGCGCGAGTCCCTCACACCTACACAAACAAATAAGAACTTCGCAACCAACGCGATAAGGGGTTGTCAATCCCTTTATAGTTACTTACAAAAGTGAGATCTGATAGAGATGATAGTTTATATTTTTGGTATTTTTAGTTTATAAAAAGAGCAAATAAAAGCGGTAAAAGTAAAGTAGATTTAGATTGATATGTTGAGAATAGACCCGGGGGCCATAGTTTTCTCTAGTGGCTTCTCTCATGATAGCGATATTCTACGGCGGGTAAACAAATTACTGTCGAGCAATTGATAGAAAAGCGAATAATTATGAGACTATCTAGGCATGATCATTGTATATAGGCATCACGTCCGAGACAAGTAGACCGACTCCTGCCTGCATCTACTACTATTACTCCACACATCGACCGCGATCCATCATGCATCTAGTGTACTGAGTTCATAAGAACAGAGTAACGCCTTAAGCAAGATGACATGATGTAGAGGGATAAACTCAAGCAATATGATATAAACCCCATATTTTTATCCTCGATGGCAACAATACAATACGTGCCTTGCTGCCCCTACTTTCACTGGGAAAGGACATCGCAAGATTGAACCCAAAGTCAAGCACTTCTCCCATTGCAAGAACTATAGATCTAGTAGGCCAAACAAAACCAATATTTCGAAGAGACTTGCAAGGATATTATGAGCACACATAAAAAGTTCAGATAAGAACCAAATATCTTTCGTAGATAACCTTGATCATAAACTCACAATTCATAGGATCTCGACAAACACACCGCAAAAAGAGATTACATTGAATAGATCTCCTCGAAGACCGAGGAGAACTTTGTATTGAGATCCAGAGAGAGAGAAGAAGCCATCTAGATACTAGCTATGGACCCGAAGGTCTGTGGTAAACTACTCACAACTCATGGTGATGGCGATGATGATGATAATGAAGGCCTCTGTGATGGATCCCCCTCTGGTGGAGCTCCGGAACAGGCTCCAAGATGGGATCTCCATGGGAACAGAAGGTACGACGGTGGAATTAGGGTTTTCTCTCCGTTCACAGAGTTTCTGGGGTACGTAGACTTATATAGGAAGAAGGAGGGCACCGGGGAGTCGCGGGGGCTCCATGAGGCGAGGGGCACGCCCTGGGAAGGGGGGCGCGGCCCCACCCTTATGGTCCCCTCATGGCTCTTCTGACGTGGTTCTCAAGTTCTTCGTCCGTGATTTTCTCCAAAAATATCTCTCGCGGAGGTTTCATTCCGTTTGGACTCCGTTTGATATTCTTTTTCTGCAAGACCCTGAAACAAGCAAAAAACAGCAATCTGGACTGGGCCTTTGGGTTAGTAGGTTAGTCCCAAAAATGATATGAAAGTGAATGATAAATCCCATTAAACATCCAAGACTTCATAAATAATAGCATGGAACAATCAAAAATTATAGATACGTTGGAGACGTATCAACGATGAGTTACCAAGGGAAGCTCAAGTGCGGCCCTGCGAATGGCCGTTAGAGGAGTTTATGATCCGGGCAGGTATCAAGGAAGAATTTTACACATATGTGCTTAATACGAATATTAAGGACTTCGAGTCAGATAAGTGCCCTCAATACCAGTACTTAACTGATACCTTTGTTAGAAGGTTTAAATTTACATCTTCACGTAACTCTCCCACTGTCTTGTTTGATCTCTATGATAAATCTTATACTGTGGGCTTAGAAGATTTTAATGATGCTTGTAAACTCCCACAGTGGGGTAGTGTTGGTGAACCTCGCAAATCTGAATATAAAGACTTTCTAGTTAGTATTACTGTAGGGGAATCTAGAGAAGTTAGCCAAGCTACCATAGGGAGCATTCATTTTCCTGCTATACATTATTTTGCTCTCTTCATTGGTAGATGCATTAACGGTAAAGGTGAAGCTTACCACATGTGTGTACTAGACATTAGTGTCCTCAAAAGTGCGATATTAGGTGATAGACAATATAATTTGGGGTCCATTGTTGCACGTAGGTTACATCATAATGATTTAAATGGTGATCTGTTTGGTGGAATTTATGCAACTCGCTTGGCTAATTATCTTCATGTACCCATACTCGAGAATGATGTACAGTTGCCTCATGCTTATTTAGATTATAATGCCATGATTCGCCATCAATTTGTTGAGAGGGATGAACAGTCCCGCCAGTATGGACTAATCTTTGACAGGCGTCGCACTGTCCATATTGCTCTCCCTGCTCCTACCTTCTTTGACTTTCAGGCAAAAGGGAGATATACTATAACCAGGGAGGAGGCAAATGAGTATCAGGAGACGACAAGGGCAGCTCGCCTTCAGGATGCAGCTCGTCAGACGGTAGCTGCTGCATCTCAGTACAATCCCAACTACGACTTTGGATATCCATCAGGCCAATATTGGCCATAGACGAACTTAGGCTAAGAGCCTAAGCTTGGGGGAGTACGTATTTCTCACCGACATTACATTCATGTTCACACACTTATTCCAGTAGTCGATGCTCACACTCTTTCATTGTACTATCCATGCTAGTTTCAATTCTTTTCTTAGTCTTTTTCTTGTGTGTCAGAAAAACCTTAAGAAAAAAAAATAGCTGCTATCCTTTTTAGCTAGTTTACTTTCCATGCCTGTAGTAGTAGTAATTAAAGAAAACCCAAAAAGATTTCTCGTTCTTCTTTTGCTTGTTGGGAGCTTTCCCGTGTAAATAGTTTCTTTTCTTTTCTTTGGGGGTCAAGAGGAGAAGACCATGATGAAAATGTTTAATGGCTCTCATATGCTTTATTGTTGATTTAACCTTGAGCCATATTACTTTGTCTTCTCTCTTGTATTAAATGCTTGCAGATTCCAGCTTAGTCCAATGCACGTGCACAATTATTATTATTCACACCGTTCGGTCGTGCGAGTGAAAGGCAATAATGACGTTATTCGTGCGTTGCACGTGCATGCTTACTAGTTTCTATTTAAGGCTTGAATTAGTCTACGTAAACACACTGCTTAGTGATTGCATATTTTTTTGTTGTAGATCAATGGCACCACCTGCTCAACCCAACTTTGCATTGAAATCAATCTTGGAAAAAGATAAACTTAATGGAACAAACTTTACCACCTGGTATAGAAATTTGAGAATTGTTCTCAAGCATGATAAGACTGAAAAATTCTAGAGGATCCACTTCCAGATGAACCTGCCAATATTACTAATGCCACTACCAGGAATGCCTACTAGAAACTCATTGATGAATCAAACGAGATTAACTGCCTCATGCTGGCTTGTATGGAGCCCGATTTGGAACAACATTTCAAAGATGTTGGGGCTTTCGATATGATCGAGAGTCAAAAGAGCACATTTCAGGTTCAGGTTAGTACCGAAAGGTTCAACGTTTGGCAAACCTTGATGGATTGTAAGCTGAAGGAAGGTGATCCATTGAGCCCACATGTGATCAAGATGATCGGATATGTGCAAGCTTTGGATCGGTTGGGCTTACCGCTCTTGGATGAACTGGCTACCGATGTAGTTCTGGGTTCTCTTCCTCCTAGCTATGGGACGTTCATCTCGAACTAGCATATGCACAACATGGATAACATGCTCACTGAATTGCATGGTATGCTCAAGGTGGCAGAATAGGATATAAAGAAAGGCACGCATCAAGTGTTGATGGTGCAAAACTCGGCTGAGTTCAAGAAGAATTGGTGTAAGAAAAAGTCTAAGGCAAAGGGCACGGAGAAGGTAATCCCCGCCGCTACATCGAAGTCTGGACCAAACTCAGAGTCCGTTTGCTATCATTGCAAGGAGACCGGTCACTGGAAGAGGAACTGTAGCAAGTGGCTTGAAAAGCATGGCAAGATGGCCGGAAATGCTGTTTCACGAAAATGTACACTTGTTGCATATGTTATTGACATTTACCTCACTAACATACCTAGTAGCTCTTGGGTATTTGATACTGGATCGGTTGTTCATATTTGCAACTCGATGCAGGGGCTGGTAAGAACTAGGCTTGTGGCACAAGGGGAGATTGACATCAGGGCTAGGTCGGCAACAAAGCAAGAGTTGCTGTGTTGGAGGTCGGCACGATGCAACTCCAGCTTCCTTCTAGATTCATTGTGGAATTTAATAATTGTTATTACCTTCCTGCACTTAGTCCGAACATTATTTCTGCCTCGTGTTTGATGAGTCAGGGTTATGAATTCAGTATAAAGGACAATGGTTGTTCGATATATTTGAATGGCATGTTCCACGGCTATGCACCCATTGTTGATGGGCTATTTATTTTGAATCTAGAAATGGAACCTTTCTATAATATGAATTTCAAGAGACATAAGCCTAATGAGATAAATTCGACATACTTCTATCATTGCCGGCTTGGACATATTAGTCTGAATCGCATGAAGAAGCTCCATGACGATGGGCTCCTAACTGCATCTGACTTCAGGTCGTCCGAGACATGCGAATCATGCTTGCTCGGCAAGATGACTAATTCTCCTTTTGCAAAGAGTTGTGAGATGGCGTACAAGATGTTGGAGATTATACAGAGCAATGTGTGTGGTCCAATGAGCACAACTGCTAGAGGTGGCTACCTATACTTCGTGACTTAAACCGATGACTATAATAGATATGGCTATATCTACTTGATAAGGCACAAGTCAGAAACTTTTGAAAAGTTCAAAGCTTCTGCGATATGACCGTGGAGGTGAGTACATGAGCCAGGAGGTTGATGATCATCTAAAAAGCCGAGGTATAGTACCTTAGCTCACACCTCCGGGTATGCCACAGAGAAATGGCGTGTATGAAAGGAGGAATCGTACCTTGTTGGACGTGGTTCGATCTATGATGAGCAAATTGGATTTACCCTTGTCATTCTGGGGATACGTTCTAGAAACTGCAGCTTTTACACTCAACAGAGTACCATCTAAATCCGTAGATAAGACACCACATGAGATGTGGATTGGGAAGAGTCCCAAGTTGTCTTTTCTAAAGATTTGGGGTTGTGAAGCATTTGTCAAGCGACTTATGTCAGACAAGCTTACACCCAAGTCATATAAATGCATATTCTCAGGATATCCGAGGGAAACCTTGGGATATAGCTTCTACAATAGAGAAGAGAACAAAATGTTTGTTTCTCGGAATGGGGTCTTCCTTGGGAAAGAGTTTCTCGGGCGGGAGGCTAGTGGGAGGCAGGTGCAACTCAAAGAAGTTCGAGAACCACTTGGGGACAACTTGGCTGGTGATGTGATCATACCATAGTCTGTCAGGGAACCCGAGGTGGAAGCTGCACCAGAACCACAAAGGTCGGAAAGATTGCGCAGAGTGCGCGATGTGTTGTTGCTGGAAAGCGATGAGCAGACTACGTATGAGGAAGCAATGGTAAGCCTAGCTTCCGAGGCATGGCCGTAGGCCATGAGATCTGAATTAAAGTCCATGGATGAAAATCAAGCCTGGGACTTGGTTTATCCGCTGCCTGGCGTGATAAGTTGCAAATGGGTCTTTAAGAAGAAAGCCGACGTGGATGGAAATGTTCAGATCCACAAAGCTCGGTTTGTCGCTAAAGGTTATGGACAAGCACTACGACATGTTGCTGCTAACGCGACACTACGATCAGAGACCTTTGACGAAACTGTGTGCTATGCCATAATCGCAAACAGGGGTGTAAAAATGCCATAAAAAAGGTGCAAAACATTTGCGATGGAGGATGCATCAAACACGGTTCAGATTTTGGTTGCGTGTGCGATGGTGGGCATACGGTTCAATTCAGTTGACTGTTTGCTATTTGGAGGAATAAAAGAAACAGGCTGCCAGATGAAGGAGTCTGCGATGTAGAGAATACGGTTCAGTCGGATGAACTATTTGTGATTAGGCAACACAAAAGAAACGGTCAGGCAGATCAAGGTGTGTGCGATATATGGCACGCGGTTCACTCGGATGAACTGTTTGTGTTGAGACAAGAGAACAGAAATTGTTCAATATAAGAAGATGTGTGTGATATGTGGCAAACAGGTCTATAATCAAAAATGTGTGCTAAGACCGATAATAACACACACAGTTGCTGCTAATAATATGTGTGTGTTGTGCGATGGGATTGCATGCATACAGAACAACATAATATATATATACACACACTTATAAGGACATGGTTGCATAACCAAACTAAACATCCACTTATATAGGTGGCTACTATACAACCATGGCATTTGCACACACCAAAGTAAACTATTACATGCATAATTACATAGGTGGCTAATACACACATGAAATTTCCACATACCAATAAAGTAAACTATATATTACAAGCATGATAAACTAGCATAAACGATCATCTGATCATCATCTACTTCTTGGGATGCTTGTTCTACTTGTGGCTCGAACCGGGCTCGTCGATTTGGGTAACAAGGCACTTCCTCATGTCAACGATCCGCCTATGCATCTCGTAGCATGTGTACACGCTCTTGGCCACGAACCTGAGGTGAGGTTCATTCAGTTGCCGCATCCAGGCCCTGTCCGAGGATACGGGACTTGTTCTCTTGGCATCCCGCTTCATCTTTTCGTAGTAGGGGTCGATGATGGCCGAGGCGAGTTTAACCAGGGAGTCCTTCTTCGTACTGCCCCAGACCCTGTAGTGCTCACGGATTTCGACAAGGTTCTGACAGGCCAATCCCGTAACCCTAAGCGCTTTTACATCGTTGGTGATTTCCACCATGGTGAACTTGTAGTCGGTGTTGTTGACAAACATGTTGAAACGGTCGCAAGGCATGAAGTAGTGGTAGATGAGGGCATGATGGCGCACGGACAACTGGGCGACGACAACCTTCTGATCTATGTCAGGATGACCGGTGGTGTACTTGAGGTCAATGCCGACCACCTTGTACTTGTCTCCAGCAAGCAACTGCCCAACGATGTTGATGTAGTCGTCCACCATGGCCGGGTCGATGGTGTACACCACCGAGCGATCCGTCTCCCTCGCGTGGGTCTCCACTCTATGCTCGCCGAACTCAATTGGAGCGCCGCTGGACATCCCCTCTGTATGTGTTGTCGTGGGTGTGCTTGTTGTGTTTTCGGGCGCGATCAAAAGGTTGAAGAGACTAAGGTTATAATGGCCGCGGTAACTAAAGGGGAAGCCGGACGGCCAGAAATATCGACAGGCCCTTGATGGCAGTTCTAATTTGCAGCGCATAACTCCATCATGCCGCACGTAACTGCATCGCGTGGCAACGCACGGGGCGCAAGCGCATGCATACAGGGCCTCGATGTGATTGTGCGCATGCCCAACCGTTGGCAGAGCGCGCACGGAGGGATGCGAGCAGAGTGCGCCAACGGATGCGAGCAGAGCGTGCCGCGGTGCCTAATAGCGAGCACAACGCGCTGCGGCGCCTAATGGCGGGATAGATCTTCATTCAACCAATCAAAATAAGACTGGAACGGACATGTCTGTATTGAGAAAATTAAAGGGATCACACATGTCTGTATTGACTGGAACGAGAATGCAATAGCAAAATAAGAATTAAGGCCACGATGATGCGATCGCAGTGGTGGTTACAGGAGGCAAGAAGAAAGATGCATCCATCCACGTACGATCTCCTCCTCCTCAACTCAGGGCGCCGGGCGGGCCACCGACCGGTGGCTAAGGAGCGGTGTCGGTGTACAAAAAGAGGGGCACACTTTTTGTACCCCTATGATTGTGCACGGGCAGTCTGAGCCACGTGTACCACCACAGCAAGCATGGCCAAGGAGGTGAGCCGGGGCAAGACCGAAGCTTGATGGAGACTAGAACAACACCAAGAACAAGACCACAAAGAGCAAAGGGACGAAGCGGCAAGATCCTTGCCGGGAGCCAGTTTCAGCAGCCCTGGCAAGACCCTTGCCGGGGCCGGCTCTGGCAGCCCCGGCAAGACCCTTGCCGCGGCAGCTCGCCCCACACCTACGGAGCGGATCACCCTTGAGTCCACCGCCCCCATGGGGCGAGGATTCGAGAGATATCCCCGTGGTGGCATGCAGATCTTTGTGAAGACATCCAAGATCAGATACAAGCTAAGAAGACGACGACCCTTGGCGGCATCCCAACCAAGGAGGACCACAAGGCCTTCGGCAAGCACCTTGCCGGGGATGACAACAGGCGCCGCGGCAAGACCCTTGCCGGGGCCCCGGCAAGGCCCTTGCCGAGGACACCCGCAGGGCCACCATCAGGCCCGCACCAACTGTATTTCCACCACCCCACGCAGCTGCCGACCCAACCAGCTGGACAGGCTCCTGCGTGGCAACTTGTAGATCTTCGTGGAGACCCGCTGTTGCGCCACCTCAGCTGCCTGCCTGCCTACATGGCACCTCAGGCACCGCTGGCCAGGGCGCGTGTCAACACGAGGAGGAGCGGCGACGGACAAGACGGACGTCTCCCCTCATTCCCGATAAAGCAAGGACACCTAAGCTAAGCGCATTAAATGCGCCTTGTCCTGTAATGCGAGAGATAACCTTGCATCACTGTACCCTTTCCACCTCCTGTGTGCCACTGTGGCAACCCCTTTTTCCTATAAAAGGAGGCCCGAGGCGACCAAGAGGAGGATTCAACTTTTTAGAACTCCTCACGACCCTTTTGGAGCTCCTCACTAGCTGAAGAACACAAACATATAATCCACCAAAGCAGGAGTAGGGTTTTACGCATGTTCGCGGCCCGAATCTAGGTAAAGGAACCGTGTCCTGACTATTAGATCCGCTCTTCTCTCAACCCCACGCCTTGCAACCGTAGTAGGGATTCTCGTGATCCCATACTTGTCGATCGAAATACACCGACATCTTTGGCGCACCAGGTAGGGGGCGCAGTTGTGAGAATCGGCTCTAGTAGTTGGCCCGACGCTCTCTCGTCTTCGTGACCCTTTGAGAGGAAGGAGGCCGGAAGATCTGCGCTCGAGCGACTACAAATAGAAGCTAAGTTACATCGAACCTTGGATATTTTTACCCTATTATTGAAAGTTATTATCCTAGGAGCTGTCACTGTTGGTGCAAAAAGAAACCTGCACGCAAATGGGGCCCTTCCTGATCGACAACGCCTTTGTTATGTTTCGAGTCCGCTCAACAGTTCAAACGGCTGCGCTGGAAACGGTAGGGTAGCCTTCCGCAATTGACAAAGCTCTCGACTCTGACTCGAGTCAAACTCGATAGTTCGAGTGGCTGCGTTAAGAGCGGCAAGGTGGCGGACCCAGCAGCACGCTCGCCCGGCAGGCCAATGGGGACCCGTCCCCAAGACGCCGCCTTGGGTATTTCGCACCGGCAAGCCTACCCAGTTAACGTAGGGTGGACACACAAAAAGGCAGCAAACAGGAAAATAACATGCATGATTCTGAAGATATTTCAAAGTTATATTACATCATGCCATCGCTGCGGTTCTAACTAAAGATAAAATTTGTCTTGGTCATGAACCCGCAGCGGCAAGGAAGAACGGGATGCCTAATCCCGGCGCTGGCCCTCCACCCTCTTGATTTCGTCGATGCGGCTGATGACGGGCTTGATGCGCTCCTTGAGCGCCATGAGGTTGGCATCCTCCGAAAAGCTGTCCATCACGGCTTCGAAGTCGAGGGCGGGGTTCCAGAACGTCACCTTGGTGAGGACCTTGGTCATGACCCCCGACAGAGCCGCCGGGCTGCCCCGGCGAGCGTGCCTGTTCTGTTGGAGTGAAGATCAGTCAATGCACTGAGGACGCCCTCGAAGAACAAGGTCAGCTTGGCGTTGACGGACCCGCTCCATTCAGGGGCATACCTCACGTTTGGCATCCCCATGAGGGCCAACTGTGAGGTAACCCTGCCGGCGATGTCCTCCAGCCGGCTGATCCACCTGTTCTCATCCGCCACGTATTCTTGGTGGGAGGCGCCCTCGTCCGCCCGCAGCTGCTTCTCCTCCTCCAGGCTCTTGGCCAAGGCCTCCTCCCGAGCAGAGATCTCCGCCAACATCTTCTCGAGATTCTCCAGCCTCAGCCTGAGATCTCTGATGGAGTTTTGCGCCTCGGAGAGCTCCCCAGTCCTGCTGATGACCGCTCCATGCGCCTCTGTCAAGGCGCAGTTGAGCCTGTTCTTTTTGTCGGACAGCCTGAGGGCCTTCTCCTTCAGCCCGTCCCATTCCACATCCAGCTCTTGTACCTTGCCGGCATGGGCCAGAGCTTGGGCATCGAGCGCCTCTTTGTACCTCTGCCCCAGCTCACGATTCCACCGCTCGACAAGAGCCTCGAGCTCCTCATCCTTGCCGCAGAGCATTGCGTCAAGCTTCGCCTCACGCGCGGAGAGGTTTTCTTCCTGGGAATCGAGGGCGGCTTGATGCTGGTTCCGGGCAGCCTCCGCCGCGGCATCCAAGTTCGCTGCCTCTTCCTGGGCCTTCTCGATGTCGGCCATCTTCATGATGAGCTCCGAATTACGCTTGGCCAGCTCTTCCCGGAAGGCCCTCTGCTCCTCGCGGGACTGTTGGAACCAGGTTTGCGCCTCAGCGACGCGCGCCTGGAAGTCCACCTCCGCATCGTCCACTGCTGCCGTTCTGGACTTAACCTTGTACAGACGGGCATGGTAGAGCGCCTGGAGCTTCCGGAAGTTGGCCCCCATGGCCCGGAAGAGCTGCCTTCTGGAGAGCCGTCGCTGCCGGCGCCCGGTTCATCAACAACCTCAAGCCCGGTGGCGGCGTGCACCTTTCCATCAAAGACTTCCCCTCCGGCGGGCGCTCGGGAGCTTGACGACCCGGCAAAATGGACGAAGAGGTTGTCGCCCACCTTCAGATACCTGCCGGGGCCCGAGGTCGCGGAGGAAGAAGGCTGATCATCAATCGCCTCTTCCTCGGCTGTGGCCTTGCCGGCCTCCCCGGTAGGCCCACCGCCGGCACCCTCGGCGGCGCCTCTGGCAGCACCCTCGGTGGCCCCGGCGGCGTCCTTGGCGGCCTCCTCGACGGCGATCTTGTCGGCCTCCGTCGTGGCCTCCTCAGCAACCTCCTTGATGACGGCGTCCACGTCCTCCGCATCTGTTGAACGAGAGCCTGGGCCGTGATGGGGATGATGAAGTCAAGAAAAAGTGCAAGGGAAAAGCAAAGACAGAAGACAGGCGACTCACCAGTCCCGGGCTGTGAAGCGGAAGTCCCCTCCCCGCTGGCGTCCAGCGCCGGGGCCGAGTCACCAGCGCCCAAGTTCCACTCTTCCTTCATGCGTGTGGGCTCCATGCTTGGTGCCCTTGCCGGGGACGCCCCTCGTGGCGGCGTGGTCGATGGGGGTGGTGCGTTGGGAGTATCCCCCGCGGCTCCTCCTCCTGCTGCTCCCGTCCTACAGAACCGGCAAGGTCAACACCTTTAACATCAAACGCCTACTGCATGTCGAGCGAGAAGAGGATGGCGGACTTATGCTGGGGGCTGTGCTGGGGGCTGCCATCGGAGCTGCTGAACACCACCAGTGGTGTCCCTGAAGCCCCAGCCGGGGGCTGGCTGCTCGCCGAAGCTTTGGCCCTCTTTACCCTCTGGGCCAACGTCTCTGCGTCCCTAGAGAAGCAAGAACAAATCAAGATGAGTGGCATGGTCTAGGAAGATGGAAATGACGGTAAGGAATGGAATACTTACTCGTCGTCCGTCTCCTCCTCCTCCGCCGTTTTCCTTTTCCTCTTCGGGCTGAGGGGCCCGAGGTCGAAGGGGAACTCCGCGTCGCCATCCGAATCGACGTCTATCGGGGGAGGCGAAGGAGGGGGCGGAGTTTGTGCGCGCCTCGACGAAGGGAGAGCTGCCGCTTTCTTCTTCTCGGCGGCCTTCGTCGACCTCCTCGCCGTCGTGGCCCTCGTGAGGCGCCCGGACCCCTCCAGGGCCAATTGAGCTACGCAGTCCTGCCGGGCCGGACCGGCTCCCCAGAACAGGCCCGCCGCAGGACTCGCCCTCTTCCCCTGGCTGGCGCCGGGCCGGCCGCCGCGTCCTCCTCTGACGACGACCCGTGGAGCTCCGGTGCTGGCGCTGCTAGCCTCTCCGGCAGCCACTGCCCATTGGGCGAGCTCCTCCTCCTCCGCAGCCGCGGCGTCCTGGTTCTCCATAACTCCGGCGCTACCGGCCTCCCTGATGAGCCGCACCTCCCTCTCCCTAGCGGCAATGTAGTCCAGCTCCTCCGGGGTGGTGTCCCTGACAAGCCACCGCTCGGCGTCAGGATTGACGCACACCTCGACCAGAGTGTCGAAGAACTGCTGCACGAGCTCGTCCTCCGGCCCCCGCCAGCTCGGGATGGGGCCGTGTGCGTTGCATTCCGGCATCATGGCAACGATCTTGGACTGGCGCGAATTGTTGCACAGCGGGACCACTCCCCCTGGCAGCTTGAAGAGCTGCCCCTTGACGGCCTTGCCGGCTTTTGCGGCAGCCTTCGCAGCCTTGCCGGTCCGTTCGACCTCGCCATCGCGACCCACATCCAGCTGGAAGAGCCGCTGACAGAAATGGGCGTGTCCCATCACTGTGAGGTTGTGTTCGAGGCCAGGGCGGAGCCGAATGACGTCAGCCGGGTTCCTGAAGAGCCAGGCTGGGCTCCCCTTGTTGTGCAGCGGGGCGATCCGACGATGAATGAAATCCGCCCCGATCATCTCGAGGGTGAGCCCGGCCTGGATGAGCCGGTTGATCCTGGTGAAGGCGATAGTGAGCCTCCCGTCGGCGGTGTCGACGTCGCTCCAGTCGCTGCCCGGACCGGCGGCACCCGGCGGACCCTGCAGAATATTGGCGGCTCCTCTTCCTCAATCCAGCACCACCGGCCGCGCCATTCGTCCCACCTCTCCTTCACGGCGCCCTCTGGGTACACTACCTTGGGTCTCGGAATCCAGGCGATGCATCCAGAGACGACGCCTCCCGGCTGGATCCGAGGGGTGAAATAGTGGCGGAAGAGCGCCGTGTTGGGCTGCACCCCGACGAAGCCCTCGCAGAGGTGCACGAAGAAAGCCATGCACGCCACCGCATTTGGGGTAAAATCCAAAAGGCGGAAGCCAAAGGTGTGCATGACATCACAGAAGAAATCGGAGAAGGGGGGACACAAACCGCAAGAGAAGTAATCAACAAAGAAAGGGTACCGTTTTGGGCCAGGTTGGGCGCAAGCGGCCGGAATGACGCGCGTCGCCGATGGACCAAGTTCTCCCCTGTCTTCGCCTCCCAAAGGGGTTTGAAGGCAGCCCGGAGCTTGTGGACGTCGACCGATGACGGGATGAAGAAAGCAGCCTTCGTCCGGTCCCCCGTGAACACGCCCTCCGGCGGCAACACAGGCCCGGCGCCCTTGGCCACCCCTTTGCCCTTGGCGGGTTTGGATGCCATGGTGGCTGAGCAGGAGGGCTAAGGGAGGGAGATAGCAAAGCAGTGGAGGCCGACGACGGCGGAGGCTTTGGAAGGAAGGAAGGGAGGGAACAGCAGCTGTGAGATTGGAAGAGGCGCGAGGAAAATGGAGGAAGTGAGCAGCGCGCTCGCGGTTATTCCTTTTTATGGGGGAAGACGCGAGCCGCGTCCTTTCGCATTTACTGCGACGTGACGCATGCCTGCGGAGACCGCCCCACGCCACGCACGCTCCTCCACCCCGCGCCGCGCGCGGATTTTTTTACCATGGTGAAAACTACCCCGCCTACCCGCGCACCGTTCTGGGCCCGGCCCAACAACGCGTCGCGCTCATGTGTGGCCCAGGCCCGGGGGCTCCTATCGGTGTACAAAAAGAGGGGCACACTTTTTCTACCCCTATGAATGTGCACGGGCAGTCTGAGCCACGGGTACCACCACAGCAAGCATGGCCAGGGAGGTGAGCCGGGGCAAGACCGAAGCTTGATGGAGACTGGAACAACACCAAGAACAAGACCACAAAGAGCAAAGGGACGAAGCGGCAAGATCCTTGCTGGGAGCCAGTTTCAGCAGCCCTGGCAAGACCCTTGACGGGGCCGGCTCTGGCAGCCCAGGCAAGACCCTTGCCGCGGCAGCTCGCCCCACGCCTACGGAGCGGATCACCCTTGAGTCCACCGCCCCCATGGGGCGAGGATTCGGGAGATATCCCCGTGGTGGCATGCAGATCTTTGTGAAGACATCCAAGATCAGATACAAGCTAAGAAGACGACGACCCTTGGCGGGATCCCAGCCATGGAGGACCACAAGGCCTCCGGCAAGCACCTTGCCGGGGATGACAGCAGGCGCCGCGGCAAGACCCTTGGTGGGGCCCCCGCAAGGCCCTTGCCGAGGACACCCGCAGGGCCACCATCAGGCCCGCACCAACTGTATTTCCACCGCCCCGCACAGCTGCCGACCCAACTAGCTGGACAGGCTCCTGCGTGGCAACTTGCAGATCTTCATGGAGACCCGCCGTTGCGCCACCTCAGCTGCCAGGGCGCGTGTCAACACGAGGAGGAGCGGCGACGGACAAGACGGACGTCTCCCGTCATTCCCGATAAAGCAAGGACACCTAAGCTAAGCGCATTAAATGCGCCTTGTCCTGTAATGCGAGGGATAACCTCGCATCACTGTACCCTTTCCACCTCCTGTGTGCCACTGTGGCAACCCCTTTTTCCTATAAAAGGAGGCCCGAGGCGACCAGGAGGAGGATTCGGCTTTTTAGAACTCCTCACGAACCTTTTGGAGCTCTTCACTAGCTGAAGAACACAAACATATAATCCACCAACCCAGGAGTAGGGTTTTACGCATCTTCGCGGCCCGAACCTGGGTAAAGGAACCGTGTCCTGACTATTAGATCCACTCTTCTCTCAACCCCACGCCTCGCAACTGTAGTAGGGATTCTCGTGATCCCATAGGTGTCGATCCAAATACACCGACAAGCGGCGGCTTTTGTGGCGAGGTCAAGGTGCTTCTCAGCAAAGGCATCCAAGGCTTCTACCCGGCTAAAGAAGGCCAATGTCGTAGCATCCTCACTGGCCTTGTAGATACCTATGTATACGATTCGCTCATCCACATGGTTGTGTAGGTTGACGGTTTCTTGCAGGGCGAGGCGCCTCGCGGCGAGCGCAACCTCCAGGTGGACATTCTTCGTGGCGTCGGCGGGCATTCGCAGGGCCACCAGTGCTTGAAAGAGGTTCCTACCATGGAGGCCGATTAGGGTGGCAGGCAATGAGGTGCCCGGGTGCATGGGCTGGAAGAGTACAGCAATGTCATCTACGAGCTTCTTGACAATGGTGAACCTATTGGTGGTGTGAACGATCATCTGGTCCAACTGGAGTCGTAGCTCGCATCGACGGCGGCCATCCACCAGTCGGTCACCAACACAGTATGGAGACAATCCACGGTGCCATGCCGCAGGCTGGCATTATGGAGCATCACGCATGGCCGCTGGCTGCTCGCGCGCATCACCACCATGGATCCGGAGCGGGCACTGTTGCACTTATTAGTGTAGGTGCTTAGGCCAATGCTTAGGTGCGTATGATGTGGTAGATGCATTGGAATGGAGGGGCGCCTTTATATTAGTGCAAACTGTGTTGCATTCACATCGTGGTGCCTCATTTCCTGGTCTTCCCATTACTTCCGTCATGCATTCACACGATGCTAATTGAAGGAGGATGCATCATTGGCTGTTCAACATTAAGGGAACCGCTACGCTCTCCCTCGTCTGCATTAATGCCGTATCGGGAACTGCGTCGCCCGCTGTGAAATCAAATAGTACTACGTTGCCCGCTGCACGCCTGGCTTAACACGCCTCCTCGCTTCCATCTATGCTTAATTACTGAATTTTAGTTGCAAAAATTAGATACTACTAGTTATTTTTAGCTTCATATTTTGACAAATCACAGTGTTACAAGGATGGCAAATGGCAATGTTACTAGATCAACAAATGTCAATCTTTCTAGTTTGACAAATGGCAACATACCCAATATGACAGATGCAAATCTTACGAATTTGTTTGTAAGTGGTTCACACGGGTCATCCAAAAGAACCATTTGTGTTCAACAGGTGCACAAATCCTGCTCCCACTTTGCATACGGGTGTTCTATCTTAAATGTTTGCGATCAAGAGATGTAGTTCAAATTTGAATTATGCACATACATGCATTGAAAACTCACTAAATTCATAAAAATCCAAACGAACCCCGAAAAATCACAAAAAATAACACAACACTCATGTTGTTCTATGTTGACACGAGAAAAAAATTGAAAGCAATAAGAGGCAATGGATATCGTTTTGCCCCCAAAGTTGGGGTGGTCCCTACCGAAACCATCATGCTTGTTGTGAGAAGCTCTGGTTTGTGAGAAGTATATACCCAAACCTGCCCCAAATGGGATAAATTTTTTACCATGACATGTTGATGCCGCTCCATGATAGCATGCCAAGTTTCATGAATTTCAGATGAGTTTTTTATTTACTAGAATTTAAAAACTAGGCATCTCAATGTTTGTGGCCGAGTGATGGTGGTAGGGTGTTTGACATTCATTCCCATTTCTTGCATGGGACCTAAGCATGCACCCAAGGACAAAGATTTTATTTTTCAACCAATTTATATGCACGGGAGCATGTGCATGTAGTTCAAATTTGAATTATGTACATAAATGCATTGAAAACTCACTTAATGCATAAAAACGTCCAAACGAACCCCGAAAAATCACAAAAAATAACGCAACACTCCTGTTGTTTTATGTTGGCACGAGAAAAAAAATTGAAAGCAATAAGAGGCAACGGATATCGTTTCGCCTCCAACGTTGGGACGGTCCCTACCGAAACCATCATGCCTGTTGTGAGAAGCTCTGGTTTGTGAGAAGCTGATACCCAAACCTGCCCCAAATGGGACAAAAAAATTACCACGGCATGTTGATGCCCCTCCATGATAGCATGCCAAGTTTCATGAATTTCAGACGAGTTTTGGATTCACTAGAATTTAAAAACCAGGTATCTCAATGTTTGCGGCCGAGTGACGGTGGTAGTGTGTTTGACATTCATTCCCATTTCTTGCATGGGACCTAAGCATGCACCCAAGGATAAAGATTTGATTTTTCAACCAATTTATATGCACGGGAGCATGTGCATGTAGTTCAAATTTGAATTATGCACATAAATGCATTGAAAACTCCCTTAATGAATAAAAATGTCCAAATGAACCCTGAAAAATCACAAAAAATAACACAACACTCCTGTTGTTCTATGTTGACACGATAAAAAATTTGAAAGCAATAAGAGGCAATGGATATCGTTTCGCCCCCAAAGTTGAGGTGGTCCCTACCGAAACTATCATGCTTGTTGTGAGAAGCATATACCCAAACTTGCCCCAAATGGGACAAAAAAATTACCACGGCATGTTGATGCGGCTCCATGATAGCATGCCAAGTTTCATGAATTTCAGACGAGTTTTGGATTTACTAGAACTAAAAAACGAGGTATCTCAATGTTTGCGGCCGAGTGACGGTGGTAGGGTGTTTGACATTCATTCCCATTTCTTGCATGGGACCTAAGCATGCACCCAAGGACCAAGATTTGATTTTTCAACCAATTTATATGCACGGGAGCATCTGCATGTAGTTCAAATTTAAATTATGCACATAAATGCATTGAAAACTCACTAAATGCATAAAAATGTCCAAACGAACCCTGAATAATTCCAGTTCTTTGATGATCACTGAAGGAAATATGCCCTAGAGGCAATAATAAAGATGTTATTTGTATTTCCTTATATCATGATAAATGTCTTCTATTCATGCTAGAATTGTATTAACCGGAAACTTAGTACATGTGTGAATACATAGACAAAACAGTATGTCCCTAGTATGCCTCTACTAGACTAGCTCATTGATCAAAGATGGTTATGTTTCCTTGCCATAGACATGAGTTGTCATTTGATCAACGGGATCACATCATTAGGAGAATGATGTGATGGACAAGACCCATCCGTTAGCATAGCACTATGATCGTTTAGTTTAACTGCTATTGCTTTCTTCATGACTTATACATGTTCCTATGACTATGAGATTATGCAACTCCCGAATACCGTAGGAACACCTTGTGTGCTATCAAACGTCACAACGTAACTGGGTGATCATAAAGATGCTCTACAGGTGTCTCCGAAAGTATTCGTGGTGTTGGCATAGATCAAGATTAGGATTTGTCACTCCGAGTGTCGGAGAGGTATCTCTGGGCCCTCTCGGTAACACACATCACAATAAGCCTTGCAAGCAAAAGACTAATGAGTTAGTCACGAGATGATGTGTTGCGGAACGAGTAAAGAGACTTGCCAGTAACGATATTGAACTAGGTATAGAGATACCGACGATCGAATCTCGGGCAAGTAACATACCGTTTGACAAAAGGAACAACGTATGTTGTTATGCGGTTCTGACCGATAAAAGATCTTCGTAGAATATGTAGGAGCCAATATGAACATCCAGGTTCCGCTATTGGTTATTGACCGGAGATGAGTCTCGGTCATGTCTACATAGTTCTCGAACCCGTAGGGTCCGCACGCTTAACGTTTGATGACGATCGGTATTATGAGTTTTTGAGTATTGATGTACCGAAGGTAGTTCGGAGTCCCGGATGAGATCACGGACATGACGAGGAGTCTCGGAATGTCCGAGACATAAAGATTGATATATTGGACGGCTATATTCGGACACCGGAAGTATACCGGAAAAGTTTCGGATTTATCGGAAATGCCGGAGGGGGTTACCGGAACCCCCTACGAGAGGGGATGGTCCATAGTGGGCCTAAAGGGTGAGAGAGAGGCAGCCCATAGGGCTGGCCGGCGCCCCCACCTAGGAATCCTAGTTGGACTAGGATTGGGGGGGCGCCACCTCTCCTATTCCTTTTCCCCTTCTTCCTTTCGGTGAATCCTACTAGGAATAGGATTGCAATCCTATTCCTAGTAGGAGTCCCCTCCCTAGCCGCACCATAGAGGTTGGCCGGCCCCTCCTCCCTTGCTCCTTTATATACGGGGGCAGGGGGGCACCCAAAGACACACAAGTTGAATTGTTTTAGCCGTGTGCGGTGCCCCCCTCCACAGAATCACACATCGGTCATACCGTCGCGGAGCTTAGGCGAAGCCCTGCGCCGGTGAACACATCATATCCGTCACCACGCCGTCGTGCTGACGAAACTCTCCCGTGAAGCTCAACTGGATCAAGAGCTCGTGGGACGTCATCAAGCTGAACGTGTGCTGAACGCGGAGGTGCCGTACGTTCGGTGCTTGATCGGTTGGATCGCGAAGAAGTTCGACAACATCAACCGCGTCACTTGACGCTTCCGCTCCCGGTCTACGAGGGTACGTAGACACACTCTTCCCTCTCGTTGCTATGCATCTGGTAGATAGATCTTGCGTGATCGTAGGAAAATTTTAAAATACTACGTTCCCCAACAGTGGCATCATGAGCCAGGTCTATGCGTAGATGATATGCACGAGTAGAACACAATGAGTTGTGGGCGATACTAGTCATACTGCTTACCAGCATGTCATACTTTGCTTCGGCGGTATTATGAGATGAAGCGGCCCGGACAGACATTACGCGTACGCTTACGCGAGACTGGTTTCACCGTTACGAGCACTCGTTGCTTAAAGGTGACTGGCGGGTGTCTGTCTCTCTCACTTTAGCTGAATCAAGTGTGGCTACGCCCGGTCCTTGTGAAGGTTAAAACAGCACATACTTGACGAAACATCGTTGTGGTTTTGTATGCGTAGGTAAGAACGGTTCTTGCTAAAGCCCGTAGCAGCCACGTAAAACTTGCAACAACAAAGTAGAGGACGTCTAACTTGTTTTTGCAGGGCATGTTGTGATGTGATATGGTCAAGACATGATGAGTTATACGGTTTTGTATGAGATGATCATGTTTTGTAAAGTTATCGGCAACTAGCAGGAGCCATATGGTTGTCGCTTTATTGTATGAAATGCAATCGCCATGTAATTGCTTTACTTTATCACTAAGCGGTAGCGATAGTCGTAGAAGCAATAGTTGGCGAGACGACAATGATGCTACGATAAAGATCAAGGTGTCAAGCCGGTGACGAAGGTGATCATGACAGTGCTTTGAAGATGGAGATCAAAAGCACAAGATGATGATGGCCATATCATGTCACATATTTTGATTGCATGTGATGTTTATCTTATTATGCTTCTTATTTTGCTTAGAACGACGGTAGCATTATAAGATGATCCCTTACTAAATTTCAAGGTATAAGTGTTCTCCCTGAGTATGCACCGTTGCGAAAGTTCGTCGTGCCGAGACACCACGTGATGATCGGGTGTGATAAGCTCTACGTTCAAATACAACGGGTGTAAGCCAGTTTTGCACACGCAGAATACTCGGGTTAAACTTGACGAGCCTAGCATATGCAGATATGGCCTCGGAACACTGGAGACCGAAAGGTCGAGCGTGAATCATATAGTAGATATGATCAACATAAGATGTTCACCATTGAAACTACTCCATCTCACGTGATGATCGGACATGGTTTAGTTGATTTGGATCACGTGATCATTTAGATGACCATAGGGATGTCTATCTAAGTGGGAGTTCTTTAATTTAATATGATTAAATCGAACTTTAATTTATCATGAACTTAGTCCTGATAGTTTTTGCATATCTATGTTGTTGTAGATCAATGGCCCGTGCTACCGTTCCTTTGAATTTTAATGCATTCCTAGAGAAAGCTAAGTTGAAAGATGATGGTAGCAATTACACGGACTGGGTCCGTAACCTGAGGATTATCCTCATTGCTGCACAGAAGAATTATGTCCTTGAAGCACCGCTAGGTGACAAGCCCCCTCCCGCTAATGTAGACGCTTTGAACGTCTGGCAGTCGCGGTCTGATGACTACACGATAGTTCAGTGTGCCATGCTTTACGGCTTAGAACCGGGACTTCAACGACGTTTTGAACGTCATGGACCATATGAGATGTTCCAGGAGTTGAAGTTAATATTTCAAGCAAATTTCCGAATTGAGAAATATGAGATTTCCAATAAGTTCTACAGCTGCAAGATGGAGGAGAATAGTTCTATCAGTGAACACTTACTCAGAATGTCTGGGTATTACAATCATATGACTCAACTTGGTTGCAAAGTTGACGAGGATAGTGTTATTGATAGAGTTCTTCAATCACTGCCACCAAGCTATAAAGGCTTCGTGATGAACTATAATATGCAAGGGATGCAAAAGACAATTCCCGAGCTCTTCGCCATGCTCAAAGCTGCGGAGGTAGAAATCAAAAAGGAGCATCAAGTGTTGATGGTTAACAAGACCACTTGTTTCAAGAAAAAGGGCAAGGGAAAGAAGGGGAACTTCAAAAAGAATAGCAAAACAGTTGCTACTTCCACGAAGAAACCCAAATCTGGAGCCAAGCCTGAAACTGAGTGCTTCTACTGCAAGGGGACTGGACACTGGAAACGGAACTGCCCCAAGTATTTGGCGGATAAGAAGGATGGCAAGGTGAACAAAGGTATATGTGATATAAATGTTATTGATGTGTACCTTACTAATGCTCGTAGTAGTACCTGGGTATATGATACCGGTTCGGTTGCTAATATTTGTAACTCGAAACAGGGACTACGGATTAAACGAAGATTGGCTAAGGACGAGGTGACGATGCGCGTGGGAAATGGTTCCAAAGTCGATGTGATCGCCGTCGGCACGCTACCTCTACATCTACCTTCGGGATTAGTATTAGACCTAAATAATTGTTATTTGGTGCCAGCGTTAAGCATGAACATTATATCTGGATCTTGTTTATTGCGAGACGGTTATTCATTCAAATCAGAGAATAATGGTTGTTCTATTTTTATGAATAATATCTTTTATGGTCATGCACCCTTGAAGAGTGGTCTATTCTTATTGGATCTCGATTGTAGTGATACACATATTCATAATATTGAAACCAAAAGATGCAAGGTTAATAATGATAGTGCAACTTATTTGTGGCACTGCCGTTTAGGTCATATTGGTGTAAAACGCATGAAGAAACTCCATAATGATGGACTTTTGGAATCACTTTATTATGAATCACTTGGTGCTTGCGAACCATGCCTCATGGGCAAGATGACTAAAACTCCGTTCTCCGGAACTATGGAGCGAGCAACAGATTTGTTGGAAATCATACATACTGATGTATGTGGACCAATGAGTGTTGATGCTCGCGGCGGGTATCGTTATTTTCTGACCTTCACTGATGATTTGAGCACATATGGGTATATCTACTTAATGAAGCACAAGTCTGAAACATTTGAAAAGTTCAAAGAATTTCAGAGTGAAGTAGAGAATCATCGTAACAAGAAAATAAAGTTTCTACGATCTGATCGTGGAGGAGAATATTTGAGTTACGATTTTGGTCTTCATTTGAAACAATGTGGAATAGTTTCACAACTCACGCCACCTGGAACACCACAGCGTAATGGTGTGTCCGAACGTCGTAACCGTACTTTATTAGATATGGTGCGATCTATGATGTCTCTTACCGATTTACAACTATTGTTTTGGGGTTATGCTTTAGAGACAGCTGCATTCACGTTAAATAGGGCACCATCTAAATCCGTTGATACGACACCTTATGAACTATGGTTTGGCAAGAAACCAAAGTTGTTGTTTCTTAAAGTTTGGGGCTGCGATGCTTATGTGAAAAAGCTTCAACCTGATAAGCTCGAACCCAAGTCGGAGAAATGTGTCTTCATAGGATACCCAAAAGAGACTGTTGGGTACACCTTCTATCACAGATCCGAAGGCAAGATATTCGTTGCTAAGAATGGATCCTTTCTAGAAAAAGAGTTTCTCTCGAAAGAAGTGAGTGGGAGGAAAGTAGAACTTGATGAGGTAATTGTACCTATTCCCGGATTGGAAAGTAGTACATACGGGAAATTGTTCCAGTGATTCCTACACCAAATAGTGAGGAAGTTAATGATAATGATCATGAAACTTCGGATCAAGTTTCTGCTGAACGTCGTAGATCAACCAGAGTACGTTCCGCACCAGAGTGGTACGGCAACCCAGTTCTGGAAATCATGTTACTAGACCATGATGAACCTACGAACTATGAGGAAGCGATGATGAGCCCAGATTCCGCAAAATGGCTTGAAGCCATGAAATCTGAGATGGGATCCATGTATGAGAACAAAGTGTGGACTTTGGTTGACTTGCCCGATGATCGGCAAGCCATCGAAAATAAATGGATCTTCAAGAGGAAGACCGACGCAAACGGTAATATTACTGTTTACAAAGCTCGACTTGTTGCGAAAGGTTTTCGACAAGTTCAAGGAGTTGACTACGATGAGACTTTCTCACCTGTAGCGATGCTTAAGTCTGTCCAAATCATGTTAGCAATTGCCGCATTTTATGATTATGAAATCTGGCAAATGGATGTCAAAACTGCATTCCTAAATGGATATCTCAAAGAAGAGTTGTATATGATGCAACCAGAAGGTTTTGTCGATCCAAAAGGTGCTAACAAAATATGCAAACTCCAGCGATCCATCTATGGACTGGTACAAGCATCTCGGAGTTGGAATATACACTTTGATGAGGTGATCAAAGCATATGGTTTTATACAGACTTTTGGAGAAGCCTGTATTTACAAGAAAGTGAGTGGGAGCTCTGTAGCATTTCTAATATTATATGTAGATGACATATTGTTGATTGGAAATGATATAGAATTTCTGGATAGCATAAAAGGATACTTGAATAAGAGTTTTTCAATGAAAGACCTCGGTGAAGCTGCTTATATATTAGGTATCAAGATCTATAGAGATAGATCAAGACGCTTAATTGGACTTTCACAAAGCACATACCTTGATAAGATTTTGAAGAAGTTCAAAATGGATCAGTCAAAGAAAGGGTTCTTGCCTGTTTTACAAGGTATGAAGTTGAGTAAGACTCAATGCCCGACCACTGCAGAAGATAGAGAGAAAATGAAAGTCATTCCCTATGCCTCAGCCATAGGATCTATCATGTATGCAATGCTGTGTACCAGACCTGATGTGTGCCTTGCTATAAGTCTAGCAGGGAGGTACCAAAGTAATCCAGGAGTGGATCACTGGACAGCGGTCAAAAACATCCTAAAGTATCTGAAAAGAACAAAGGATATGTTTCTCTTATATGGAAGTGACAAAGAGCTCGTCGTAAACGGTTACGTCGATTCTAGCTTTGACACTGATCCGGATGACTCAAAGTCACAAACCGGATATGTATTTTTATTGAACGGTGGAGCTGTCAGTTGGTGCAGTTCCAAGCAGAGCGTCGTGGCGGGATCTACGTGTGAAGCGGAATACATAGCTGCTTCGGAAGCAGCAAATGAAGGAGTCTGGATGAAGGAGTTCATATCCGATCTAGGTGTAATACCTAGTGCATCGGGTCCAATGAAAATCTTTTGTGACAACACTGGAGCCATAGCCTTGGCGAAGGAATCCAGGTTTCACAAGAGAACAAAGCACATCAAAAGACGCTTCAATTCCATCCGCGATCTAGTCAAGGAGGGAGATATAGAGATTTGCAAAATACATACGGATCTGAATGTTGCAGACCCGCTGACTAAGCCTCTTCCACGGGCAAAACATGATCAGCACCAGGACTCCATGGGTGTGAGGATCATCACTTTGTAATCTAGATTATTGACTCTAGTTCAAGTGGGACACTGAAGGAAATATGCCCTAGAGGCAATAATAAAGATGTTATTTGTATTTCCTTATATCATGATAAATGTCTTCTATTCATGCTAGAATTGTATTAACCGGAAACTTAGTACATGTGTGAATACATAGACAAAACAGTATGTCCCTAGTATGCCTCTACTAGACTAGCTCATTGATCAAAGATGGTTATGTTTCCTTGCCATAGACATGAGTTGTCATTTGATCAACGGGATCACATCATTAGGAGAATGATGTGATGGACAAGACCCATCCGTTAGCATAGCACTATGATCGTTTAGTTTAACTGCTATTGCTTTCTTCATGACTTATACATGTTCCTATGACTATGAGATTATGCAACTCCCGAATACCGTAGGAACACCTTGTGTGCTATCAAACGTCACAACGTAACTGGGTGATCATAAAGATTCTCTACAGGTGTCTCCGAAAGTATTCGTGGTGTTGGCATAGATCAAGATTAGGATTTGTCACTCCGAGTGTCGGAGAGGTATCTCTGGGCCCTCTCGGTAACACACATCACAATAAGCCTTGCAAGCAAAAGACTAATGAGTTAGTCACGAGATGATGTGTTACGGAACGAGTAAAGAGACTTGCCGGTAACAAGATTGAACTAGGTATAGAGATACCGACGATCGAATCTCGGGCAAGTAACATACCGTTTGACAAAAGGAACAACGTATGTTGTTATGCGGTTCTGACCGATAAAAGATCTTCGTAGAATATGTAGGAGCCAATATGAACATCCAGGTTCCGCTATTTGTTATTGACCAGAGATGAGTCTCGGTCATGTCTACATAGTTCTCGAACCCGTAGGGTCCGCACGCTTAACGTTTGATGACGATCGGTATTATGAGTTTATGAGTATTGATGTACCGAAGGTAGTTCGGAGTCCCGGATGAGATCACGCACATGACGAGGAGTCTCGGAATGTCCGAGACATAAAGATTGATATATTGGACGGCTATATTCGGACACCGGAAGTATACCGGAAAAGTTTCGGATTTATCGGGAATGCCGGAAGGGGTTACCGGAACCCCCTACGAGAGGGGATGGTCCATAGTGGGCCTAAAGGGAAAGAGAGAGGCAGCCCATAGGGCTGGCCGGCGCCCCCACCTAGGGTTCCTAGTTGGACTAGGATTGGGGGGGGGGGCGCCACCTCTCCTATTCCTTTCCCTCTTCCTTCTTTTGGTGAATCCTACTAGGAATAGGATTGCAATCCTATTCCTAGTAGGAGTCCACTCCCTAGCCGCACCAGGAAGGGCCGGCCGGCCTCCCTCCCTTGCTCCTTTATATACGGGGGCAGGGGGGCACCCAAAGACACACAAGTTGAATTGTTTTAGCCGTGTGCGGTGCCCCCTCCACAGAATCACACCTCGGTCATACCGTCGCGGAGCTTAGGCGAAGCCCTGCGCCGGTGAACACATCATATCCGTCACCACGCCGTCGTGCTGACGAAACTCTCCCGTGAAGCTCAACTGGATCAAGAGCTCATGGGACGTCATCAAGCTGAAAGTGTGCTGAACGCGGAGGTGCCGTATGTTCGGTGCTTGATCGGTTGGATCGCGAAGAAGTTCGACAACATCAACCGCGTCACTTGACGCTTCCGCTCCCGGTCTACGAGGGTACGTAGACACACTCTTCCCTCTCGTTGCTATGCATCTGGTAGATAGATCTTGCGTGATCGTAAGAAAATTTTAAAATACTACGTTCCCCAACAATCACTGCAGATAAAAGGTCTGGCAATTCAAACACCATCCATGGCCGCTGTGACCCCATTATGTAATTCAAATAAAGACGAAAAATCAAGTAGATCCCACACAGTTTATTATAACCAACCGTGTGAGATGCAGCACAAAATATCTTGGAGCACCATCGGAGTATAGTACGCATACGGCTTACGCGAGAAGGTGCGATGGCTATAGTCCACAACCCGCTCTGAATAAGGAACCGTGTCTAATGACACTTTGTGCGCCAGTTTTTTGGCTGAAGCGATTCCAAATTTTCGGCTTCCGCGGAAATATCTACCTTCCCGCCCCCCTTACCAAAAACCACATTTCCCCTCTTTCCGCCTTCGTTTCCAAGTTGAAACCTTCACTCCTTCCTTGCAGCGCAGCCGCCTCCGCATCGACGACCCTCCTTCACGCTGCTCGGCCTTGCCTATCCAGGCAGTTAATGCACACCCGACCCCCATCCTCCTCCTCCTTCCACATCCCACATGCCCCGACCACCAGCGCGAGCGCGACACCTTCCACCCAAATCACCGACCCCTCCACCAAATAAGCGCCGGCCTAAGGCATGGTGCATGCAGTATATCCAGGACCTCAAGGAGCATTTGGCAGCGGAGAAGCAAATTGCGGCCGCACGCACTGATGAGGTCACGATGGCTGCCATTTGTGCTGACCCCCAGATCTTGGAGGTGCACCTCGCCGTCGAGGCCACCGTTGACGCCTCGCGCGCCGATGCCGCAACACGGTTGGCTGCTTTAAATGACAGTTCGTGGCGTTTTCCCGAGGCCACTGTCGGTGCCTTCGACGAAGACTACGAGGTGTTTTCTCAGCGTACACGTGCTTACCTCATCTCGAGAGCTAGCATGTTCGTTCCCCAAGCGGCTTAGGCAACTCACCACTACAACGAGGGCACCCACGATGCGGAGGCCTCGCCCTCTTCCATGTCCAAGGAGCCAATCGTCATTGATATCTCCGACAATGAGGAGTAGCTTTTCTTATTAGGTCACTATAAGGACCCATGTTCAGTTTGCTAGCTACTGCCTTTCCTCAAAAATTCTAGTGAATTGTGCTTTCTACTTTTACCATGAAATATTCCTTTATAGTGTATATGTTCTATATGTCGTGCAATGTGGTGTTCAATTAACTGCTTGGTTCAATTCTGCAAATGTGGTGTTCAATTCTTCAGGGTGCAATATTTCCAAGTTGTTAAGCATGCTTGGTTTGGTTAACTGTCAGATCTTCTATTAGGAGTACGTTATATTGTTCAATTGGTGTTTAGTTAACTGCTTGGTTCATTTGTTGTGGCTTGGTTTACTTGTTGTGGTGTTTAGTTAACTGCTTGGTTCAATTCTGCAATGCGATGTTCAATTGTTGTGGCTGCATTCTGTTATTGTATACCATGTGAGGAATTAATCGAATTTGGTTGTACTAAATACATGAGAAACAAATACAATTCATATATTTCCAAGTTGTTAAGCATGCTTGGTTTGGTTAATTGCTTGATTTTCTATTAGGAGCATGTTATATTGTGCAATGTGGTGCTCAGTTAACGTTTGGTTCATTTGTTGTGGTGTTTAGTTAACTGCTTGGTTCAATTCTATAATGCGATGTTCAATTGATGTGGCTGCATTCTCTTATTGTATACCATGTGAGGAATAAATCGAATTTGGCTGCACTTAATACATGAGAAACAAATACAAGTGCTATATTTCCTAGTTCTTAATCATGCTTGGTTTGGATAAATGGGTTTATTTTTCATCAACATATTTTTACTGATAGCATGCGAACCATTACTTAACCTGATGACTAACTACCTTATATGTGTTGCAAGGAAACAATGGGAAGCACTAAGGTTTACAAGATGGTACTAACTAGTATACCTTTCCTTTTTGTATTCCTTTGCCCCATTTCCAATATAGAGAAGATATTTATGCACATCCTTGTTTTCAGGCTTCACTGATGATTACCTCTCAAACCACCTCTGTGGTCAGGAGGCGAGGAAAGTTATCATACAACACCCACGGTTCAATATTGAAGTGTTCCTGAAGAGATCGAAGGATGGACGGTCAATCATCCGTAGGCACTGGCCTAAAGTTGCGAAGACCTTCAACATGAATGAAGGCTCAATATTCGCCTTCAGCTTCAGCAGTTTTCCAGATGAGATGCATGTCAGGACCTCAATCCTAAGTCACACAGGTCTAGCCTGTAACACATCATATCACTTTGCGGCCTCACGCACGGTATCCCCATGGGTGCCACCTTACCTGGCCCGGGACCGTTTGCGCATTTTGGCACACGTATATGATAGTGTCGCTAGCATCCATATGACAGAGAACCCGGGCCGACATGACTAGTTATAAACCAAAAGTGGCACTAAATTACAGAGACAGGCATACATGACCCAACAACGAACGTGTCGGTCATCAACGTATGAACCCAAGTCGTAGCAAGCTACAAGGACTTAAAGGAACAACGCATGACATTTCCCTAAGGGAGAGACACAGGAACGAAGAAGGACACATGCCGGCCAGCCTAAGTGTTCCGGAGCAGTAGCAAGCTACCAAAGCTCAGCGGAAGCACTAGGAGACATTTCCCTGTAAGATAGGCTACCAAGGGTAAACAACTAGGTGTCGGATCCCACACATAGCAATACACATTACACGTACGCATAACATGCAAGTATGTGCTGTACAACATGGCATCATAACATAACTCAACAACTCATATAGATAAAGGCCCAGAAGAGCCATCAAAACATTTATTACAAACAGAGGTCACATGATCCAACATTCAGAGCATACAGGCAACGGAAGCATAACATGTCTGAGTAGAGACAACTACAAATGAAATAGGCTGAGAAGCCTGACTATCTACAAGACCCTCCCAAGGGTACAAGACCGTAGCTGAGGTAACAAGCTAAACGTCGAAGTCCACACGGAACCACTAGCAAGACTGAAGTCTCTCTCTCCAAAAACATAAATTAAGCAAACGTGAGTACAAAGGTACTCAGCAAGACTTACATCATAACTAGCTACATATGCTTCAGTATCAACAAAGGGGTGGTGGAGTTTGACTGCAGCAAGCCAGTTTTGACTCAGTGGCTATCCTGAACTATGACTGCAACTAACTCCTTTGAGGTGGCGCACACGAATCCACATATTCACCAATCAATACACCACTATGGATCCGCTCGCGTCTCCCTACGAGAAGGCCATCCATAGCACTCACGCTTATCTTGCGTGTTTTAGAGTATTCACTTTCACTTGTCTATAAACTGTTATAGGCAACCCAGAAGTCCATTACTGCGGACACGGCTATTCGAATAGATCATATATAACCCTGCAGGGGTGTACTTCTTCACACATGTTTCCACCACTTAGCGTCTGCAAACGACATGTGCTCGGCAGACTTCAAGCGAAAGCCGACATGGGTGTAGACCACGACCTACCTAAACACTCAAGTCTCCAGTCCAGGTTTATTGCCTATTCAGGTTCCATCCGCAGGGAGTCCGGCCGAGGTTTCCACATACGGCCCCGAACGATGTGTACAGGGTTCCGCGACACCAAATGGGCGCCCGGTATACCCGGCCACGTGCCTACCGCATCACAGCCCACCCCTCCGGTCAGCGCTGCCCACGGCCTCCAGCATACTACAAACACCAGAAACTACTTGCAACTCCTGGACAGAGGACTAGGGTGGATAGGAAGTCGAGCGGGGTCATATTTCAGGGCCCAATGCATGGTAGTAGCTGTTTCATGGATCAACCAACACAGAACTCAGTTCCTGAGGACGGTTTCAATGAGACAACCCACCATGTACTCCTACATGGCCTCTCATTGCTACCTTTACCAAATCGTGTTCACACACTTAGCTCTCAACAGTAGGACATGTTCACCACATTCCAATTCATTCCCGATGAATCAGACCTGACACAACTCTAAGCAATAGCAGGCATAACCAGAAAGCATGAATGAGTAGGCACAACATGGCTCAAACAACTCCTACTCATACTAGTGGGTTTCAACTATTTACTGTGGCAATGACAGGTCATGCAGTGGAAAGGGGTTCAACTACCGCAACAGGTAACAGTTGAAGCGTGGTTGTCCTAATGCAGTAAAAAAAAAAGCAAGAGCGAGAGAGTGGGATTGTATCGGAATTCTCAATGGGGTTTTGCTTGCCTGGCACTTCTGAAGATAACATTGGGTCTTCATCGGTGTCATCGAGCACATCGTCGGAACAACGTCTACTGAGAGGGAACAATCACTGGCAACATAGAAAGAAACACAATCAATGCAATGCACAATATGATGCATGATCATGATATGTCATTATGCTGTGATTTGAGCTAATGCAACTAGCAACAGGTTAAATGAAGTTGGTTTGAATCTAAGATTCAAATTCAAACTCCATATGTGGATATTCAAATGCCATTTATATGAGTTGGCCTAAACAGCAGCCATAAGTTGTTCTAACATGCATGAAAATGCCATAAACAGATTCCTTGAATTTTTCTGATCATTTTTCATATATAACTTATTTTCATTGGAGTTATAGATTAATTTCTGTGATTTTTAGAAGTTTTGGCTATTTTCTGAAATAAATAAATCATTTCTGATTTATTTTAAATCACAGAAAATAGTTGCTGCGTCAGCACTAGGTCATGCTGACATCAGCAAGTCAACAGGGGCTGGTCCAGTCAAACCTGACCTGTGGGTCGCATAGGTCAGTGTGATAGTGCTGCCTGAGTCATAGAGAGGTGGGCCCAGTCAACAGCCACGTCAGCAAAGTCAATGCTTACGTGTGGGTCCCAGTGGGTTAAGAACTAAACTAAATGAAAATTAAATTAAACTAAACGGGCAAGGGGCCCACATGGCAGTGTCACTAGGGGTTAACTAATTAGGTGATTAGCAATTAACCTAAAAAGCTAAACTAATTAAACAGAGGCCAGCCCCACGAGTCAGTGACTCAGGGGGAGTCAAACCCCTGGTCAGCCAGGTTAAACTGGCCGGCGGCTCGCCGCCGGCGACAGCGAGCACGGTAGAGGGGCTCGTGATTTACCTACGGTCGACCAAATCGACCACCGTTTGGTCCTACGCGTAGCTAGGGCTCGCGTGCATCCGGTAGGGCAAGCGGGAGGACCTGGGGTGGCTGGAGCTCGTCGGAACGGAGCTCGCGGCGGCGCCGGAGTTCGGGCACCGACGGGTTAGGTCCTACGGGGCACGGGGAGGTGAGCTAAGGGGCTCTACGGACTCCTAGGAGCGTGCTGAGCACGACGGAAGGCTCGGAACGCGAGCTTTGCTTGCTCTGTCCACGGCGACATCATGTTCGGCGGTGAGGAGCTCCGGTCACGGCGGGAACGGCGCTACGGCAAGGGGGCAAGTGAAAAGGAGAGAGAGGAAACATAGTGGAGCTCACAGCGAGGACGAGGAGGTGATCCACGAGCTCGGGGGCGTCCTTGATGCTGCGAATCGAGCAGCGGCGATCGCCGGCCGTGGCGATGAAGACGGCGATGATGTTGTGGCATCAGGGCACCCGGCGTCGCGTGCGTCGTCTTAGAGCTTCACGGATCCGAGGCGGAGCTCATGGGCTAACTGGCCGGGCGTGGGGTTGCTGGTGGCTGCGGCAACGGCGAACGGCAGCGACGGCCGTGTTCGGTGGGGGAAACAAAGGAGGGGGAGAGCGTCCGGGCGAGAGAGGGAGAGGTGCAGGGGGTTCTGGCATCTCCGTGGCGTCGTCCAGAGGCATCCAGGGGGAGGAGGAGGCAGGCAGGCAGGGAGGAGCTGGCGCGGCTCGGCGGCGCGCCTGGCACGCAGCTCCTTCTCCTCCTGGCAGGAGGAAGAAGACATCAGTGCCCCTGGTGGGCCGGGCCGCTGCAGCGCTGGGCCAGTAAGTCCTTTTTCCCTCTCTTTTCTAATTCTCTCTGTTTCTGTTTTCTATTTTTCTTTATTTGTTTTGATTTGATTTACAAACCAACCCATTTTAGAACTTTCTGTAAATTGTTATGTGAGCTCAGTGAGCTAGTCCAAGGTCACATGCAAACTTACAAAAATACTTGAACTTTATTTCTTATATAACAGAAATAAATTCAACTCAAATATGTTATTGATTTAATTCAAAGGCCCAAAAATAAATATTTTAAAGCCTCCAAAAATATTGGTTTGAATTTTATTCTTGCCAATATTTTCCAAGGTTTAACAGGAACATTTTCTTGGGCTTCTTTGAGAAGATTTTAATGTTGACTATTTTTTTAACTGCTTTCTGAGGGTTTCAACAAACCTCAATTCAACTTTCAGAAAACTTGAACATGATGCAACAGACAAGTGCTATCCTATTGCAGGGTGAAGCTGGGGATTTGACAACTCACCCCCACTAAACAAGAGTCTCGTCCCGAGGTTCAAGGCGTGAGGTAAGAAGACAGAGGGAACACAAAGCTAACAACATGATCTTCATGATCCAACTGCCCTTCTCGGAGATGTTGATTGCTTGCATCATGTTGATTTCGAGGTCTTTCTCCAACACGGTGACGACAAAAGAAACTCTACAAAATTGATCTTCTGAAAGATCGTGCAACTCAAGATCAACTCATGGAGTGAGATATTGAAGCATCTCTTGAGCTGAGACACGGAACACACATCCAGAGGGATGGAGCGAAACAAATGATGAAGGTTCACTTAGTGGCAATAATTCCACACCTAATAAGATGGTGATCGATGTCACCAGACGGGGTACCTTAGAGAAGGTGACTCGTAGAGTTATTCCCTTAAGTGACAAAAAGAATTACTTTTGATACATAGATCATTGAAACTCTTTATACCAGCCTAAGGCAATCGCAATCGATCGTTTGGCGGAGTTCAAGGAATGGCATATCCGGATTCAAATGGATGATCTGGACTACCTTGTTGAAGACAACATGATGGATGATTTTGGTTATCATCGGAAATGGATGGGACCCATGGCAAGTCCACTTCTGAAGATAATCCTGAACAACAGTGGCTGAGGAAGGCAACCCATGGAAAATTGGCACATTGGCGGTGCAAGCTAGGAACAAAATGCAAATGCTGGGAATGATTCTGGTAACTAGGGTGAATCCCAACAGTAGAGAGTAAATCTACTCCTGAGGGGTTATAGCATAACCAAGAACACTGGGAGCAATCCCGGTTAGTGCCAGTGATAACACCTTGTGCTTGTGCGTGCTCTCAAGAACTTGAGCAATTCCATCATCATCAAGGTTTTACCATTAACCGTGCCAATGGTGCTGACCACACAACATACGACCATGATGAATAGCGATCGACGATGCAGATGCAAAGGAAGATAACACCTACTCAGATTTCACCTTAGCGGAGTCAAGGGGCAAAATCTGGATGATCGACCGAGGGACATTTAGCACTCCGCTTCTAATGTTCTCCTTCATGTGCTAGCGCAACCCATTTGTAAAAATGGTTTGGTACCTAGAACGTCAAGTAAAAGGTCGGACTTCAGGAGCACAAAAAAAATCCATAAGGAACAAATAGGGAGTAAATCCTACGAAATCCTTATGGGCAGGTGGCCAACTTCTTCAATCAAGATACTACAACAATAGGTCTTCCGGTTGGGTGTGTTGGCCACGACATCCACTTTACCGGTTATAGAGAGACCAATATTATAGTTCTTGGAAAATGCTCCAACCATCATATCTGCCTGAGATTCAGTTCTGGTTGGTGTCAGGATATTCCAGACTCATCGAGTCTAGAAAGAAAAATGAAGGTTTGCAACACAATTCGACGAGACGGCGTTGCGAGATTCTCGGGGAGTGAACTACGATAGCAAGCTCCAAAACATGAGCTAGTTCTACTACGTACCTGTGAACACGTTGTCCCAGACAAGCATGACCACATAGTAGTCTTATGATAAAATACTACCGAGTTCAGATTGGGAATCCTCATTGAAGATAACGAAGTCTTGTGCATGTCCGTCTGGGCCCTTCGGGAATAGCATTTGAACTTCTTATCCTTAAACAAATCAATCAGTGGCTTGGTGTGCTAGGGATACATATAGAGTGAAGGTTGCAAGTCTCCAAACCATAGAATACTTTGCACGTATGCATGACTGACTTGGGATGATTCCACAGGAAGCAAAACGACTTTCTCGAACTCGCGGTGGCAACTTTCATCAATTACAAATGAATTAGGGAAAGTCTCTTCTCTCATCCAGCATATACCTCATGAGCGGGACATGAAGATAATGCTTACAAAGTTTCCAAAACTATCTTTAATGTTCAACATGAATCATGGAGGGAATGAACATGTTGCCAAAGGGCTCGACAACAATTCATCGAGGTTTCCATAAAATGGAATTCCATAACTATGTGAACAAGGTGATAGCATTGGTCAGACCAATAGATGTAACGATGTATGCTCGAGGGATCAACCACGAGTAAGATAACATTATGAATATCGTTGGTTCTGATTTGACTTAACAATAGCCCACTCTCAAGTCAAAGTTTTGTCAAGACAATGGATCCAACAACTGATCACGAGGATCAATCGATGAAGATATCATCTTTCTTCAACACACACACAAAAGATATCCCTTGGAAGGAACTAAGTCAGGCCATCTTTTATCTTCCAACTCTCCAAGTTGTCGTTTAGCTTAACCGACTAGTTCAGGGTATCCAACATAGATTCTTGGAGAAAGGGTGATTTAGAGAGAAACCAGCTTGAGCACGAGCTCAACATAACGGTCAGGGAGCAACCTGGTAATACTTCCGAGAAGATATTCGGAAAATCATGGACCACCGCTATGTTACTAAGCTCGAGATCAATCTTGCTTTTCAGGGCAAGACGATATGATCAAATGAGCGAGGTATTGACACAATCCTAACTCATTGATCGAAGAGTGCACCAGAAAATGGACTAGGTAGCACGATAAATCTTAGGATGATGATTCAGTAACCAGCACACTAAGAATGGGATTGTTGTCCTTTAACTTCCAAGCAACAAGGTTGCTAGGAGTATTGATTTCACACATCACAATTCACTTGTCAGCATTCCGGTTACAATAACACCGAGACCAAGGAACAAACGATGATGGCGAGAAGTATCACCTTATCAAAAGTTCATAGGAGGTGGTGCAATTCCCATGACATTCTTGACATAAAAGAGGGTAACACTCAAAGGTAGAGCAAAGCAAAAGCTGGATTGACATTTGATCCGCAGAATACAACTGCTTTGACCCAATCCTAGATATGGATAAGGTACTAGGGTTTGTTTCTCCTAGTAATTCCGAAATAGAATGGATTGACGGACCACAAGAGTAAAAGGCATCGATGAACACGAATGCACAACTACTCCTAACTATCAACTGATAGACGGGGTCATAAAATGACTAAAAGGGACAACTCAAAGGAACATATAACTTTCTGAGTTGTGGATGCATAGACTAGCATGTTGACATTTCAACATATTTCTTCTGGATAGCCCATGCAGAAAGGTAGGACTGGGAGAATCACAATATAGAATCAAGAACTCCTCAAGAGTACTCTTATTGTGATATTTTGGTTCGGGAGAACTGCTGCCAAGGATGGTTCATGGTATTGGAAGAACGATAACCACGGACCTCGAGGACTAACACAAGGTTACTATAATAACCTAAGGAAGCTAGCAATTACTATCAACATGAGGTAAGTAGGGTGAATCTCGGGTTCAAAACCTAGAAGTGGAATACCTACACACTAAGTGGCATCACGGGATGCTTTCAAGAATGGTGGCCAGAATCATCACACCGGGGACACAAAACATGGCTAGATTACTAGCTGACTCACTAAAACACCTAGGGTCATAATAATAGCTCCAACATATATGTCGAGGCAACAGAGTACCTCAACTCACCGATTAGTGTGATTAACCTGGCCCAAAGGAGCATCGAGAACATGAAGAAGGGATTTGCAAATGCATCAGATTATTTAGAGACCTTGGGTAACTCGGACAACATAACGGCTGTAAATGCTCGAAAATACTTTTGAGACTCATGCACAAAGATAGCATAACCACTCAACATCATAACGTCAAGGTTCTGAGATCAACAGTTGAACACACAGAAGTAGTTGGAATTGAACTGAGGGTTGAATACACCATTAACATGATCCTGATAATTGGAATGAGAATCCTAGTTCTTAATCCTCAGAGAAGAAAAAGCTGACTCAGATCAGAAGGTCACAGGGTAAAGGAGTAAAAAGATCCTTACGTTCCCTTCCACAAACAATTCCCTTACATAACTAAAGAATTTCTAGACACGACTTCGACCAGTTTGGCTTACTAATCCTACAGGCAGTCAGGCTCTGATACCAACGCTGTCAGGACCCCGATCCTAAGTCACACAGGTCTAGCCTGTAATACATCATATCACTTTGCGGCCTCACGCACGGTATCCCCACGGGTGCCACCTTACCTGGCCCGGGACCGTTTGCGCATTTTGGCACACGTATATGATAGTGTCGCTAGCATCCATATGACAGAGAACCCGGGCCGACATGACTAGTTATAAACCAAAAGTGGCACTAAATTACAGAGACAGGCATACATGACCCAGCAACGAACGTGTCGGTCATCAACGTATGAACCCAAGTCGTAGCAAGCTACAAGAACTTAAAGGAACAACGCGTGACATTTCCCTAAGGGACAGACACATGAACGAAGAAGGACACATGCCGGCCAGCTTAAGTGTTCCGGAGCAGTAGGAAGCTACCAAAGCTCAGTGGAAGCACTATGAGACATTTCCCTGTAAGATAGGCTACCAAGGGTAAACAACTAGGTGTCGGATCCCACACATAGCAATACACATTACGCATAACATGCAAGTATGTGCTATACAACATGGCATCACAACATAACTCAACAACTCATATAGATAAAGCCCAGACGAGCCATCAAAACATTTATTACAAACAGAGGTCACATGACCCAACATTCAGAGCATACAGGCAACAGAAGCATAACATGTCTGAGTACAGACAACTACAAATGAAATAGGCTGAGAAGCCTGACTATCTACAAGACCCTCCCAAGGGTACAAGACCGTAGCTAAGGTAACAAGCTAAACATCGAAGTCCATGCGGAAGCACTAGCGAGACTGAAGTCTCTCTGTGCAAAAACATAAACTAAGCAAACGTGAGTACAAAGGTACTTAGCAAGACTTACATCATAACTAGCTACATATGCTTCAGTATCAACAAAGGGGTGGTGGAGTTTGACTACAGCAAGCCAGCTTTGACTCAGTGGCTATCCCGACCTATGACTGCAAGTAACTCCTTTGAGGTGGCGCACACGAGTCCACATATTCACCAATCAATACACCACTATGGATCCGCTCCCATCTCCCTACGAGAAGGCCATCCATAGCACTCACGCTTATCTTGCGTGTTTTAGAGTATCCACTTTCACTTGTCTATGAACTGTTATAGTCAACCCAGAAGTCATTTACCATGGACACGACTATTCAAATAGATCATATATAACCCTGCAGGGGTGTACTTCTTCACACATGTTTCCACCAATTAGCGTCTGCACACGACATGTACTCGGCAGACTTTAAGCGAAAGTCGACTTGGGTGTAGACCACGACCTACCTAAACACTCAAGTCTCCAGTCCAGGTTTATCGCCTATTCAGGTTCCATCCGCAGGGAGTCCGGCCGAGGTTTCCACATACGGCCCCGAACGATGTGTATAGGGTTCCGCGACACCAAACGGGCGCCTGGTATACCCGGCCATGTGCCTACCACATCACAGCCCACCCCTCCGGTCAGTGCTGCCCACGGCCTCCAGCATACTACAAACACCAGAAACTACTTGCAACTCCTGGACAGAGGACTAGGGTGGATAAGAAGTCGAGCGGGGTCATATTTCAGGGCCCAATGCATGGTAGTAGCTGTTTCATGGATCAACCAACACAGAACTCAGTTCCTGAGGACGGTTTCAATGAGACAACCCACCATGTACTCCTACATGGCCTCTCATTGCTACCTTTACCAAATCGTGTTCACACACTTAGCTCTCAACAGTAGGACATGTTCACCACATTCCAATTCATTCCCGATGAATCAGACCTGACACAACTCTAAGCAATAGCAGGCATAACCAGAAAGCATGAATGAGTAGGCACAACATGGCTCAAACAACTCCTACTCATACTAGTGGGTTTCAACTATTTACTGTGGCAATGACAGGTCATGCAGTGGAAAGGGGTTCAACTACCGCAGCTGGTAACAGTTGAAGCGTGGTTGTCCTAATGCAGTAAAAAAGAGCAAGAGCGAGAGAGTGGGATTGTATCGGAATGCTCTACGGGGTTTTGCTTGCCTGGCACTTCTGAAGATAACATTGCGTCTTCATCGGTGTCATCGAGCACATCGTCGGAACAACGTCTACTGAGAAGGAACAATCACCTGCAACATAGAAAGAAACACAATCAATGCAATGCACAATATGATGCATGATCATGACATGTCATTATGCTGTGATTTGAGCTAATGCAACTTGCAACAGGTTAAATGAAGTTGGTTTGAATCTAAGATTCAAATTCAAACTCCATATGTGGATATTCAAATGCCATTTATATGAGTTGGCCTAAACAGCAGCCATAAGTTGTTCTAACATGCATGAAAATGCCATAAACAGATTCCTTGAATTTTTCTGATCATTTTTCATATATAACATATTTTCATTGGAGTTATTGATTAATTTCTGTGATTTTTTAGAAGTTTTGGCTATTTTCTAAAATAAATAAATCATTTCTGATTTATTTTAAATCACAGAAAATAGTTGCTGCGTCAGCACTAGGTCATGCTGACATCAGCAAGTCAACAGGGGCTGGTCCAGTCAAACCTAACCTGTGGGTCCCATAGGTCAGTGTGACAGTGTTGCCTGAGTCACAGACAGGTGGGCCCAGTCAACAGCCACGTCAGCAAAGTCAATGTTGACGTGTGGGTCCCACTTGGTTAAGAACTAAACTAAACGGAAATTAAATTAAACTAAACGGGCAAGGGGCCCACATGGCAGTGTCACTAGGGGTTAACTAATTAGGTGATTAGCAATTAACCTAAAAAGCTAAACTACTTAAACAAAGGCCGGCCCCATGAGTTAGTGACTCAGGGGGAGTCAAACCCCTGGTCAGCCAGGTTAAACTGGGCGGCGGCTCGCCGCCGGCGACAGCGAGCACGGTAGAGGGGCTCAGGATTTTCCTACGGTCGAGCAAATCGACCGCTGTTTGGTCCTACGCGTAGCTGGGGCTCGCGCGCATCCGGTAGGGCAAGCGGGAGGACCTGGGGTGGCCGGAGCTCGTCGGAACGGAGCTCGCGGCTGCGCCGGAGTTCGGGCACCGACGGGTTAGGTGCTACGGGGCACGGGGAGGTGAGCTAAGGGGCTCTATGGACTCCTAGGAGAGTGCTGAGCATGACGGAAGGCTCGGACGAGAGCTTTGCTAGCTCTGTCCACGGCAGCATCATGTTCGGCGGCGAGGAGCTCCGGTCACGGCGGGAACGGCGCTACGGCAAGGAGGCAAGCGAAAAGGAGAGAGAGGAAATGCAGTGGAGCTCACATCAATGACGAGGAGGTGGTCCACGAGCTCGGGGGTGTCCTTGATGCTGCGAATCGAGCAGCGGCGATCGCCGGCCGTGGCGATGAAGACGGCGATGATGGCGTGGCATCGGGGCACCCGGCGTCGCGTGCGTCGTCTTAGAGCTTCACGGATCCGAGGCGGAGCTCATGGGCTAACTGGCCGGGCATGGGGATGCTGGTGGCCGTGGCAACGGCGAACGGCGGCGATGGCCGTGTTTGGTGGGGGAAACAAAGGAGGGGGAGAGCGTTCGAGGGAGAGAGGGATAGGTGCAGGGGGTTCTGGCGTCTCCGTGGCGTCGCCCAGAGGCATCCAGGGGGAGGAGGAGGCAGGCAGGCAGGGAGGAGCTGGCGCGGCTCGGCGGCGCGCCTGGGACGCAGCTGCTTCTCCTCCTGGCAGGAGGAAGAAGACAGCGCAGCCCCTGGTGGGCCGGGCCGCTACAGCGCTAGGCCAGGTAAGTCCTTTTTCCCTCTCTTTTCTAATTCTCTGTGTTTCTGTTTTTTATTTTTCTTTCTTTGTTTTGATTTGATTTACAAACCAACCCATTTTAAAACTTTCTGTAAATTTTTATGTGAGCTCAGTGAGCTAGTCCAAGGTCACATGCAAACTTACAAAACTACTTGAACTTTATTTCTTATATAACAGAAATAAATTCAACTCAAATATGTTATTGATTTAATTCAAAGGCCCAAAAATAAATATTTTAAAGCCTCCAAAAATATTGGTTTGAATTTTATTCTTGCCAATAGTTTCCAAGGTTTAACAGGAACATTTTCTTGGGCTTCTTTGAGAAGATTTTAATGTTGACTCTTTTTTTAACTGCTTTCTGAGGGTTTCAACAAACCTCAATTCAACTTACAGAAAACTTAAACATGATGCAACAGACAAGTGCTATCCTATTGCAGGGTGAAGCTGGGGATGTGACAATGTATCTCTCTATGTACCGTCTATGATGCTAATTTCGAAAGGTTCTAGATGTTGCATGTGAAACTTGCTACCGGTGTAGTTGTCTAATGGGGTGGCTGAGTGCTGAAGCTATATCATGTTGTACTACGATGTATTTCAATTATGAAATCCCGCTTCCTTAATATGGAAATGAAATATATTATGTGCTTAATATGAATGTCAATTAGATTAGTAAATGGATTATTAATAGTAGGGCAATTTGTTCGCTAATTGGCCAATTAGCTTGCTAATTGGGTTTTCCTATTGCAAACGGTTAATGAGAAAACACCGTGGCGATGACCCCAGGCAACGCACATAGTTTCTATGAATAAACCGTGTTGGATCAATGAACAATCACACATGACATTCTCTTGAAAACTGTTCGCGTTACGACACCATGCGCAAATGTTTTCCTTGGAGTGACTGTGTGGGATGTATATACGAACGGAAACCTTTAGCGGTGCCTGACTGTGTGGGATGTACTTACGATCGGAAATGATTTCGCCTTTATAATTGTATTTGTTTGAGAACTACTTTACGTATTTATGTTTTTGAGTGCTCGCGGGCCGCACACGACATTATTTTGCCGAGCGTGTGTGCCAGGACGGAATATCCCCGACAGTTTCTAGGTCATGTGGGAAGGACCCCCCCTATCGCCCACACTCACTTGGCGACGGTTCCGAATGCCGTCGCGGAAAGGGGTTTAAAACCGTTTGTTTAGGACCGATGCGTACCATTGAGGTTCAAGGAATTGACTACAATGAGACTTACTCGCCGGTACAATGCCGAAGTCAGTGAGGACCGTACTAGCTATAGCTGCATATTTCAACTACGAGATTTGGCAGATGGCTGTCGAAACAACTACCCTTCATCAAAATATAACCGAGGACGTGTATATGATACATCCGACAAGAACTAGTAAGGTATTTAAGTTCAAGTGATCCATTTATGTGATTAGACAGGCATCTCAGAGCTAGAATATTTGTTTTGGTGAGTTCGTCACTGGTCTTGATTTCATCAAAAGCGAAGAGGATGCTTGTTTGTACAAGCAGTTGAGTGGGAGCTCGATAGGGCTTTTGATACTATATGTGGATGCCATATTGTTGATCGGAAATGATGCTTCGATGCTGAACTCGGTCAAGGAATCATTGAATGGAATGTTTTTAATGAAGGTCCTCGGTGAAGCGGTTTACATATTGGGCATTAAGATCTATAGAGATAGATCAAGGAGGCTGGTCGGCTTCAGCCAGATCAGGTACATAGATAAAGTGTTGAAGCGGTTCAACATAAGTGAGACCAAGAAAGGGTTCTTTCCTTTCTCACATGGTATAAAGCTAAGCGAGACTCATAGTCCTTCGACATCTGATGAGCGAAGCAGGATGAGTAGGATTCTGTATGCCTCGGCAATCGGATCCAACATGTATTCCATGATATGTACATGGTCTAATGTTGCTTTTGCAATAAGCCTAACAAGTAGATACCAGGCCAACCCAGGTGAGAGTCACTGGGCGACGGTAAAAACTATTCTAAAGTACCTGAAAAGGACTAAAGAGATGTTCCTAGTTTATGTAGGTGAGGAGGAGCTCGTCATAAAGGGTTACGCCGACGCTAGTTTCCAAACCTATAGAGATGATTGACGATCACAGTCCGGTTTCGTGTACATCATGAACAGAGGAGCAGTGAGCTGGTTGAGTTCCAAGAAAGGCACGGTGGCTGGTTCTACCATGGAAGCCGAATACATTGTGGCTTGTAAAGCTGCAAAGGAAGGTGTTTGGATCCGGAACTTTCCGGATGATCTTGGTATTTTCCCAGCCTCGGTGAAACCGTTAGACTTTTATTGTGATAATTCTGGTGCAATCGCACAAGCCAAGGAGCTGAGGAGCCACCACAAGACCAGACACATAGATGGGAAATATCACCTAATACGAAAGAACGTAAAGAGTGGTGATATAGACTTATCCAAAATTCACACGGATCAAAATGTTGCAGATCCGTTAACTTAGCCGCTTCCAAAAACTCAAGCATGAGGGGCGTGTTAGAGCTATGGGCATACGATGTCTGTTTGATTGACTCTAGTGCAAGTGGGACACTGTTGGAGATATGCCCTAGAGGCAATCATGTATGATGACATTTCCTATGTGTTTATGAATCAAGACAGTCTGGATGTAATCAATACACTAGTATAAAACAGGGCTTTCGTCCACTCTCAATGTACACATTAGTCCCGGTTGCATTATGAACCGGTACTAAGGTGAGCATTAGTCCGGGTTCATACGGCTATGGCGTCGGGAAGGCATTAGTCCCGGTTCAAATGAGACCTTTAGTCCCGGTTTGAGACACGAACCGGGACTAAAGTGTGCGATGCCCTTTAGTCCCGGTTCGTATCTCAAACCGGAACTGAAGATTAGACCTTTAGTCCCGGTTTGAGACACGAACCGGTACTAAAGGGTGCAATGCCTTTTAGTCCCGGTTCATGTCTCAAACCTGTACTAAACGGGTTTTTTTTCATTTGTTTTTAGTTTTTAGTTTCTGTTTCAAATTGCTTATATCTTTTAGGATATTTGATGTTTTTGAGTGATTCTTTTTGCATTAGATTCCAATTTTTTTCTAGTTTCTGTTTGTGCCATTAGTTTTCAAATTTGAATGATTTAAATATGAATTTGTTCAAATTTTCTTCAAACACTAGATTGTGAATAATTTGAGTTTAAAAATAGTTTTTAATTTAATTCTTTTTGCTCCTAGTCACATGTCAGATTGTTGTCACAGTAAGATTAATTTGGTTATTTTTAGAATAATATAAATTAACATTAATATTAGTTTTGCTATTGTCTTGTACTGTTTTGTATTAATAGTTGTTTAGCCTATAATAATAGTTGAAAGCATTACTTTTTCTATATTAAAAAGTAATATTTTTTCCCCTTTAATAGAACGTGACTCTGGCTTGGTGAACCTTAGATGTGACTCTTGCTGGGATGGTGCTAGCAGATGTAGTCGATGGTAGGATTGGATGGACACGAACCCGGACTAAAAGGGTTGAAACTCTACCCCCCGCCCCCGTGTATCGCCATTTCAGTTTTGAAAAAAAAACACAAAAAATGATAAAAACTTCAAAAATTAAAATCCTTTGAGATGTTGTTATGTTACTACATCTACTAGTTAGGAAAATTGAAAAACATCAATTTGGACATGTTTTGCAAAAAAGTATGATGAAAAACTAAAACGACTACATCGTTTGCATACGATGACGGAAAAAATGTATAATATATCAAAATCTTCAGCATGAAAATCCGCATCTGATTTTGACGGCCATAGGCCGTTTTGCAATTTTTTAGAATCCTCAAATTCTAAAACGAAAAAAAGTTATGCTCAAATTTCATTTTTTGAATTTTAGTTAAATCTGGTCAAACTATGGTCAAACTACTTATTCAATAAATATCAGCGTTACGAAATAATTATTCAAGAATATTAGTGTTACCAAATAATTATTTCTGTTTTTTTGAATTTTGGTCAAATCTGGTCAAACTGTGGTCAAACTATGGTCAAACTACTTAGTCAAGAAATATGAGTGTTACTAAATAATTATTGGTTTTAAGAATAATAGTTGCAAACTCAAACGGTGTAACGTGCGACTTCATGCTCAACTTCAACTCCTAAGGGTTAATAGGATTGACATCTTACTATTGTGAGGAAAACGAGAAGTGCAACTTGGAAACAAGGGGGAAAAGAACTCGAAAGTTAAGCATGCTCAGGCTGGAGTAGTGATAGGATGGGTGACCGGCCGGGAAGATAGATGATTTGGAATGATGAGGGGTGATTAGAGATTAGAGATTGAATTGAGCAGTGATGAGGGGTGATTAGAGATTAAATTCAAATAATTCAGAAATTTGAAAATCGGGGAAAAAATTCAATATTTTTCTAATTTTTTTTCTTCAAAAAAATACAACCGGTACTAAAGGTGGAGCTCCGAACAACGACCATGTGGAGCACCTTTAGTCCCGGTTCGTAAGAAAAATGTGACTAAAGGTTTGGGCATTAGTCCCGACCCTTTAGTCCCGGTTCCAGAACCGGGACTAATGGCCCTCTGGAACCGGGACTAAAGGCCCGTTTTTCTACTAGTGATGATACTTGTTGGAAAGTACGTGACTTGTGTGTCAGATCTTGTGTTGAATGATACATCCTAAATGGTCCCTAGTAGTAAGTGACATGTGGGCACATGTCAGACTAGACTAGCATGCAATACGGTGGATGGCTTTGTCTCACTAGCCATGAAGCATGTGATGTTGCTGAACTGCATGGATCTGATCGGATCTGAGGTTACTTGATCCAAGTTCAGATGGATATAGAACTGGATAGACTCAACTATGAGACGCAGTGATATGTCGTCTATGAGTCACTAGTGCAACATACGTTCTATGCCCTTAGACCTGAGTTGACGCATGTACTCGGGATGGTGACAGACTTGCTTTGGGTTGACCAAATGCTACTTCGTAACTGGGTAGTTACAAAGGCAGGTTTCAGGCTTGTGCAGACCCATGCTGCAAAACATGGTCGAGCAAGATGGGATTTTCCCCTCCGATCAGGAGAGATATACTTTGGGCCCCTCATGTGATCCGACCAGGATAAGCATGGCCATGCGACAAGGATTATGAGATAATCGGGTTTTTGGTCGGCATCACTGGAACGACATAGAGGTCAGGAAACCACAAGGATGACATACTCGCCTTGAGCCCGACAACATATATCGTGTGGCAAAGGGAACATAAGTGTGACATGTTTTATAGGTTTGCAACCGGCTTCATAGTCTCCCTGGTGGTCGGCATGCCTTGGTAGAGGCCACTACCAACCATGCAACCCGAAGGTGATCCGAACTGCAACCAAGCCGACTTGAACCTAAGGGGTCGCACGCTTAAGGGAAATAACCTATAAGGTTGCATCCAACTCCATGAGTCAAACATGGTCCTACTCGGACTCGGATACAGACCGAACATATTTTGGGCTTTAGGATCCGTGCGAGGCCCAAGTGTTGAACCTGGGACGGATGCCTATATATAGGGGAGGTGTGACACACTCATTCGGTTGATCGCTTCGGCGTCGTCATTAGGGCTTTGCATGTGTTGCAACTAGCTTCCTCCACTCGCCACCGGTTGTGCGATCGGACCTAGCAGTCCGCCGCATAACGTTCATCCTGCACGCGCGGATACAGTTCGAGGTGGTGCACTTGCGCCACTCCGACAAACTTGTTCGCGAGATCCGATTGTCTACGTGGGACATCGACAAGGAGGAGATGACTCCGGAGACGCGCTGCGCCAACTCTATTTCCGCTGCACGGGACTGCGCGTCTGGTGGTAACGATCTATGATCCATCTCCCTTAGCATGTTCTTGGATGTTCTGCACATAGGAAAATTTTAATTTGTAGTCGATGCATCCTACCATAGAACTCAACACAGACACGCGTCAGCAAGGTGAACCTGTTGTCGCCAAAACACTCTGGAGTAAGTATTTCTTACCATCTGCGATTTGCTTCACTTGGCGGAATTCCTCCCAGACACCCCACACCTCTACTCTGGCCTCTTGGAGCTCTTTCTCTGCCTTGTATAGCTTGGAGGACTGCTTTTTTTGCTTTTGCTCAAGGTACTCACATTTAATAATGGCATCCTTGAGCTCCACTTGCACTTCGGCCACTCGAGCCTCATACTTCTCGCCGACGGACTTCGTCGTCTCAAGTTCGGCAAACGCATTTACAACAGCCGTTCCATTCACGGCTGCTTTGGCCTCGTCCTTTTTGAGCACCGCCTTGAGACCCTCAACCTCCGCGGCGGCAGCAGCACTTATCAAACACGATGTGCTCAGTACACAATCTGGAATGCATATGTCCGGCGGTGTTAACTATGCATTAAGATAGGGGCCCACCTTGAGCTTCATTGCGCCGCTTGTTGAAGAGGCCGAGCTCATCATCGGAGCATTTAGCTTCTAATCCGTCTTGTCTAGGGCAGCGGCATTAGTAGCCGCAACCAAGGAAGATGCCTGTGATTTAGATCAATCATTAACTTTAAAAACTGGCTTAGGGGCATTTGACCCTATGTGAGGTTTTTGCTATCCTTATAGAGTGTCAGGGGCTGTTATGTGCAAGGTCTACTCAAACTCTAAAACCAAAAATTAACTCCACTCTACGGGGAACAGAGAATTACTTGACTCATCACGAAGCTTGTAAAAAGTCCCTGGATGGCATCATTCAATCTGACATGGATGGACCGAACACCCAGTAGAACTGCACCCACAAGGGCACGGTGCTCGTCGACGATTACAGAGTTGTTCGCCAATGCCGCCAAAGAGTTCGGCCAGCATGTCGCCGCCTGGTTGTTCGTGTTCACTGCGGGCAGTGGGACCTCAACTCCACCTTTGTTGGAAGGCGGGACCAACACCTCTAGGAGCCTTGGATACTCAGGTGCGGTTGGCAGAGACGGTCTAGACTGTCCGGACCCTCCTTTGGTATTCTCCAGGAGGGACACATCCTCCTAGACTTGGGTGACCGAGGCATCAGCCTTGGCCATGACCGCGTCACCTCCTCTCTCGTATCCGGGCGAGGAGGGGTCCTTCACGACAACACCTCCTCGGTCTCTTCGAGGACCAAGGGAGGCGTGGCGCGAGACGTTGATCCGTTATCTGCCAGCTCGGTGGGCGGAGATGTCCCCTCCGAGGTTTGCTCGGTAGGGTGACCACGCAGTGGTTTGCAATATCGCATAATTAGCCTCTATCAATAAAAGGCTATTAAAGACGAAATGAGAAATGCTGAAGTTCATACCTTGTGGCAGAGGGCTTAACCCTGTGGTCCTTTTCGATAACTTTTCAGATGCCATGGACTCCTCATTGGAGTCCGAACTATCGGGCAGGACCAACTTGGGCCTACATTGCCACTTCGGAGCCCGAGGAGGTTGTTCCTCCTCGATGTCTTTGGCTGCTGCCCTCTTCTTGTAGTAGGAGGAGGTTCTTTCCTCATCGTCTTCATCTTCCTCCCCATCTTGGGCAGATGGGGAAGCAGCGTCTCCGGCTTTAGCGTCCGGACGGTCTCTCAAGCTGAGGCCTCCCCTGGCTTCCAGTAGGTCCTTCTTCTTCTTCCCTTTCTTCTCTGGCACCTTGTAAGGTGCCGCGACCAGCAGCTCCACCAATTGAGCCGACTGAAGCACTTCAGGCGGTGGAGCCGGACTGCTGATCTTCTCGACCTTCTTAAGCCAGCCTTATAAAGACGATGACAATAAACTTAGACTGAATTTTGTGCAGTCCGAATATAAATCACGCATAAAAATCAATTACCTCCCGCGGGGGATGTTCGACGTTGAGACCGATGTCTTCCTCCTCGACCGACCACTCCTTCAGGGGTTTGAATAGCAAACCACACACCTTATTGTGTGTGGTGCCGAAGTGGTATTACACGTAGCCGGGTCTTCGAGCTTGTGAGACCACACTGGACTCGCCCTGTGCTGGCAAGTAGGGGTGGGCACTTTCAAACCAAAAACAGAAATTCAAAACCAAACCAAACCATTTTAACCAAAATATAGGCTAAATCGATTTTTGGTTATTCGGTTTGGTTTACAAAATAGAAATTATTTGGTGTTTAATTTTAAATCGGTTTTCGATTGAGAAAAACCATATACACCGAACTAACCGAATTATGAGTCCACTACCCTTGTGTTTCTCCGGCCCAAGCACAATAAGATAGCCAATTAGTATAAGCCGCTAGCTAGTTGTGTATCGCTTTGGAAATTAAACATAGATTCATGCAATCACAAGAGCATGGTCTAGTGCATAGATTATAGGATCTCATGCATGAAAATACTAATTGGTAGCTATTTTTTAAGATGATTGACGACTATGTGTGTACAAAGTGTAACAAATCGTTACATGATACGCTGCTTCAACTGATGGTGGTGCACATGTATTTTTTCGGTTAACCGAACAAACCGAACCGATATATTTTGGTTAATAAGGTTCGATGGCAATTTTTATTGTGATTATTTCGGTTGTCATTTTTTCAGAAACATAAATTCTAGAAACCCTAATAAACCGAACCGAATTAACCATATAAACAGAATGCCACCCCTACTGGCAAGGAAGGAGGCGCCACCGGAGCATTATCTGAACCACATTGGTCAGTTTGGCGCCAATCTCCGTCACATCGGAAACGCATGTCTGCAGTCTCCTCTGTCGTGGTTCTAAGTCTGACAGTAAGAGTAGGGGGTACGTAGGAGGAGGCAATGTCCTAGCTACGGTGAGATTGTACACAAGATGTTTAAGAGTTCAGGCCCTTCTCTGAGGAAGTAAAAGCCCTACGTCTCGGTGCCCGGAGGCGGTCGACTGGTATGTATATGCATGTGTAAGTTACAGGGGGTGCGAACCCTTGTACTGGAGGAGGGGGTTGCTTATATAGAGTGCGCCAGGACCCCAGCTATCCCCACGTTACAAAGGGTTCAATGTACATAAAGGCAGGACGTTACTGATAACGCCTGCAATAAAGGGTGATAAAGGCATTCATTACTGCAGAATGAATGCACGACCGTTGCTGGCCTTACGGGACTTTTGACCTTCGGGGGTCGAGTGTTTTTGTACGGTCGAGTGTCCTCATTCTTCCGAGTGGAGTTGAGTCATCTGAGTGGAGGTATGCAGTCGAGTGAAATGTCTTCTTGAGCTGTATCAGTCAATTGTTTTTGTTGTCTTCGAGTTGCCTCTTGAGCTTCTGGGGTAGCGACCTTGGGTGGGGTACCTGGGTCAGGCCCATGATCCTACCCTAGGTCTATAGCATCATCAGTAGCCCCCGAATGGATTGAGGTCCGAGTGGAGGAGAGTGTTAAAGTTGGCTTTGGTCCAAGTTTGATGTCCCTGGGGAATCTCCCTCGAATCTGTGGGCCAGGCTGACCCTTCAACCTTGACTTAATCACCTTAATCGATTCAAGAACTGCCGAGTGTACTTGCATGTGTAGTCCGTCGAGTGAACTTTTGCGCATGGCCATGAGCGTCAGTAGGGCACACAACTTTCGGCGCGATTGGTTGTTCTCTGGCCTCCGGATTTCGCTGGATTTGAATTTCGGGGAAGCACACGGGATAGGGCGTGCCGTAGTAATCGGATCAGATACGCTCGGGTGCGTCGATTCCCGCGCCACCTTTTTCGCCACGTATTGGGCATGCGCCTGTTGCGGGATTTGACAGGATAGCTTGGGTCCACCGGTCAGTCACTCGACCACCGTGCTATAAATAAGCACCGCAACCGAGGCGAAGGCACTGTGCGTCCAATCTTCGCTTCTTCTTCCTCCGCTCCTCTACCGCTCCTTTGCTCTCCGCTCTCCACCGATCAGCTCACGCCGGCTCGCCCTCATGGGCAAGGACAAGACAGCGGCTCTTGAGCACTCGAAGAAAGCAGCGACGACGGGGAGGGGAAGAGAATCAATTGTGGGTCGTCGTCAAGGTCCAGGCTCCCGCCTGGCTAGATCCAGGGGGACCGGATCAAGTCCACGATGCAGCCGGAGGACATGGAGGAGCTGGTGGAGGAGGGCCTGATCGTCCGCGACTCCTGGCGGCTGCCGGAGGACGAGCTTGAGCCGCAGCCGCATGAGGGCGAGTGTGTTCTCCTCGCGACTCATGTCGACCGAGGTTTCTCCTTGCCTCCACACCCTTTCTTTCGTGGTTTCCTGGCTTTTTACGGTGCCCAGCTGCACCATTTCACTCCCAACACCATCACGAACTTGGCTGCCTTTGTTTCGTTGTTCGAAAACTTTCTCGGGTGCCGACCGCATTGGGGCCTGTTTAAGCATATTTTCACTTGTCGCTCCCAAACAATCAAGAAAGCGAACCCGAGTGACGAGAAGACACATGTTATGCTGAAGTGCGGTGGTTTGGGTATCCAGACTAGAGGTAGGAGTACTTTCCCTGCCATGGTCCTTCCTGAGTCGGCCCGGGGATGGCAGTCTACTTGATTTTATTGCAAGGACGTCCCGACTCCCGGTCAGTCGACCGAGCTCCCTCTGTTTTCTTTAGATCGAGTCGTCCAGCCACCGACGCTGCTTGTGAGTCAGGCCGAGAAGGTAGAGGTGGACTTGTTGGTGGAGCGGGTGGTTCAGCTGGTCCGCGACGGGGTCACTGGGATGGACCTGCTGGAGGTTTTCCTCAAGCGGAGGATCCAGCCACTCCAAGCTCGGGACAATCCGATGTGGATGTACTCGGGCATCGATGACACTTCTCGGGTCCACCCAGAGGAAGCCACCACAAAGACAATGGAATAGTGCCTGAAGTGCATGACGGGGACCAAGGATAATCCTCGGGGGACCGGAAGGGTTCGCCCGTTCGACGCAGACCACCAACCAGACAAGGTTCGACCTTAGTTTCTGAGTGGATTTTCTGTTTCTTGCCTGCGGGCATTTGATGAATCTGACTGGTGTACGATTGTTTCTTCTTTCTGTAGATCTTTACCGAAATGTACTCGGTGCCCAATGGTGAACAGATCCAAGAGGGGGAAGAGGGTGTAGGCGAAGCTTCCGGCTGGAAGTCCGGCAAGGAGACTACAGAAGAAAGTGAGGAATCTAGCAGTGGCGAGAAAGTCGAGTCAGCGCCCCGCGTTGAGAAGCATTCCAAGCAGAGGCACAATCCAGAAAACGTGCGTGCCAGGACGGGTCCTTCCAGCTCCCAGGTGTAGAAGCGCACTCAGACGTCTACCCCAGATCCGACTGAGAAGGCGCCAAAACTGCCCAAGGTTGCCGCCTCCAAGCCTCGGAAGGCCTTGCCAAAGATCAAATTGAACGTCCCGATTGCGTCCACGTAAGTGTTTCTCTGATTTGTTCTTCTTTCATCTTAGAAATCAGATTTGCCTTTGTCGACTCACTAGTTCATCTTGTCGACCGCTGCGTGAAATATTCAGTGCTACTGCTTCCGGGACCTCAATGGATGTTGATAAGGGTCGTGACGACGAGGAGACCACAGACGCGGCCACGTCCCACACAGGTACAACTTCTTGGCTATGCTTTGGCTTTAGTTATCTGGATTGTCAGTCGACTGAATTTCTTGTCGATTGTTCTCTGAAGGTCTGCACAATGTCATCGAACTTCCTGATGATGATGATGATGATGAGGATCGCGCGGAGGTGTCTCGAAGAGGCACGGGAAGGAGGGGTCGGAAAACACCCTCTGGCTCTGAGGCCCAGCAACAAGGGGACGTGGCTCGGACCACAGCCTCTTTTGCAGTTCCCGTGTCGACTGACCGTCCATCCGCGTCGACTGTCCAAGTTGCTGATCCTATGACTGCTCCGACTGCTCCACCGTTCATGCTTTTCGCTACCCATCACATCGTGGAGGACCCTGTGAGTGCGGCCAAGGAGGCCGTTCGCCAGGCGGGGCTAATGATGGAGCGGACGAAGGCGGCGTACGAGGCTAGCATGGCTTCCTATAATGCCAGTTCGGCTCTTCGAACCAATGTCCAGGTTTGTCTTTTCCGACTGACTTGCTATGCTGTTGCGGTCTTTATTTTGTAAACTGCCGCTTTGTTTGTAAGATGTTGTTACTGCTTTGTTCGTAAAATGATGTTACACCCATTGGGTGTTCCTGATCTCCTTGTAGCTTAGCTCTTGTAATCTGATCGTCCTTTCTGTGTCGATTTGACCGGTGGAGGCACGCCGAGTGCACCCACTGGGTGTAGTCCCCGAGGACCTGGTCGACTGAAGTCAGTCGGCCGTGGTCTTAGAACTTGTCTTGTTTTCTTGTTTTGAACTCTTGTCACTCGCGTAGAACTGATACGGCCGAGTGAGAACCAGTGGGGGCACGCTTAGTGCACCCACTAGGTGTAGTCCCCGAGGCCGTGGTCGACTGCTGGTAGTCGGCCATGGTCTGAGAACGAAATGCACCTCTTTTTTTTGAGCTCGGGCAGGACTGATCCAACCGAGTGAGAAACGTGTGGGGGCACGCTTAGTGCACCCACTGGGTGTAGTCCCTGAGGCTACTGCTGAGTATTTGGCTCGGCTGTAGTCTTAGAATTCTGTCTTCTTTTGTTGGCCGTATAAATCTTGTGAGTTTGGAGCCAAATTCGCGGATCTAGAGAAGAAGCAGGTCCAACTCAACCTTGTCCTGGAGCTGGCCAGGGAGCATTTGAAGAAAACCAAGGATGAAACATCTGGTAATGAAAGTGTATAAATCGTCGACTAAATTCCAGTGAGTGTGCCGTGTGCATCCTTATGTTCATCTGTCCAGTAATGTCTCTTGTAGATCAAATGAGGGCAGCTCTGCAGCAGAAGGACCTTGACCTGGCTGCAGTGCAGCAGAAGGCGCATGTGAAAACTAAACTCGCAGAACATAAGCTGGCTTCGGTCGACAAGCTTGAAGAGGAGATCGCCAAACTAAAGGACTCTCTTGGTGAGGCCAACAAGGAGGTAACGCAGCTGAAGAGGGCCAATCTCGCCCTTGACGAGAAGGTGTGGGTCCTTTTGCAGAAGAAGAATGAGTTGGAGGCTTATCTGGGTGACCTCACGAAGAAGTGGTTCCACATGCTCGAAGGTATGTTCCCTTGTCCGACTGAATCAATGCGGTCGAATCATATCTTGCTTGCTAACTCATCGTGTCTTCACCTATGTAGAGTTCTATAGAAACTTCGAGGATGAGACTGGGCGGGTCGAGCCGGGTATGGACCCCGCCAACGCTCCTGTCAAGGATGAAGTGGCGATGAACGTCTTGCGACTGGAGTCTCGCCTCACCAGCGCCACTGGCTACCTTGCTCGACTGAAGGTGGTGATGTTTCGGATCGACGCTGCACTTTGGAGGGGGACGGTGCAAGAGAATGACCTTGAGTCCCTGATGACTCGACTTAATGAGATCCCCAGTCAAGTGCAGGAGTGGAAGAAATCATCTGCCCAATGTGGCGCTGATGTTGCATTGTCTCTGGTCCGTGTGCACTGCAAGGAGGTGAAGGAGGAGAGGCTGGCCGCGCTCAAGGTTGCCAACACGAAGAAGCTCCAGTTCCAATCGTTCATGGAGACTTTCCTGGAGGCTGCTACCCGTATTGCGGACATGATCGACTTGGATGAGTACGTCGCGCCTGCAAGTCCTCCTCCCCCTGAGGAGTGAACGAACTTTGATACTCCAATTCAATTTGCCTCGGAATGCCGAGTGATTTTGTAACCGTTAATACTTTTGCGGGTTTGATGCCCGAGTACTTCTGCCCGAATCTTGCGGGGCTTTATCTGCACTTGATTCCCTTTTAGGACGTGCTTGTTTTGCTTCTGATTTCCTTCGATCTCTTTTGAATTTTGAGTCGGCATCGTGTTTGTGGCGCAGCTCGGAGAGTCGAGCCACATTGTGTTTGTGGCGTAGCTCGGTGGACTGGGCCACATTATACTTGTGGCATAGCTCGGAGGACTGAGCCATGTCGTGTTTGTGGTGTAGCTCGGAGGACTGAGCCATATTTATTTGTGGCATAGCTCGGAGGACGGAGCCACATCATGCTTGTGGCGTAGCTCGGAGGACCGAGCCACGTTATACTTGTGGCGTAGCTCGGAGGACTGAGCCACATTGTATTTGTGGCGTAGCTCGGAGGACGGAGCCACGTTGTATTTGTGGCGCAGCTCGGAGGACCGGGCCACATTGTAACTTAGGCGATTACGGGGTCGCAGCTAAGCCGTCGAATGAGAAGGTCGCTCTTCGCTCGGACTGGTTTTTGTAGCTTAGGCGATTACGGGGTCACAGCTAAGCCCCTGAGTTAGAGGGTTGCTCTTCACTCACAGTGGTTTTTGTAACTTAAGCGATTACGGGGTCACAGCTAAGCCTCCGAGTGAGAGGGTTGCTCTCCACTCAGAGTAGTTTTTGTAACTTAGGCGATTACG
>LR738710.1:204185618-204416853 GCA_902687465.1 Secale cereale
GTTCGCAGCTAAGCCCCAGAGTGAGAGGGTTGCTCTTCACTCGGAATAGTTTTTGTAACTTAGGCGACTACGGGTTCGCAGCTAAGCCCCCGAGTGAGAGGGTTGCTCGCCACTTGGAGTAGTTTTTATAACTTAGGCGATTATGGGGTCGCAGCTAAGTCTCCGAGTGAGAGGGTTGCTCTTCACTCGGAATAGTTAAAAAAAAAACTTAGGCGAATTGGATTCGCGGTTAAGCACCCACTGGGGGGATTTGAGAATAGGTGTCCTTGTAATGACAAACATTAAGGAATTGTCGCGAACTTGTCTTTGTAAAACTAACTGGAAGGTTCTTATTACAACTCGACTGATCGAATGCTTCATGTGTTGAAGCGGCAGAGCAGATCCGCGTTCCATGAACGAGGCTCATCTTTCTTCTTGGCTATGTTGTAGATGTGGTATGCCCCATTGTGTAGTACCTTGGTGATGATGAAGGGGCCTTCCCAGGCCAGGGCAAGCTTATGCGGTTGCTTCTGATGTACTCAGAGAACCTGGTCTCCTTCCTAGAATGTCCGGCTTCGAACATTGCGGGCATGGAATCGATGCAGGTCTTGTTGGTAAATGGTCGAGCCGATCAGGGCCATCTCGAGTTCTTCCTCCAGGAGGTCGACCGCATCTTGATGGGCCCGCTCTACTTCTGCTTCGGAGAATAGTTCCACTCGAGGGGCATTGTGCAACAAATCACTCGGCAGCACGACATTAGCACCATAGACCATGAAGAAGGGGGTACGGTCAGTCGACCGGTTCGGAGTTGTCCTCAGCCCCCATAAGACAGACGGTAGTTCAGTCACCCAAGCTCCAGTGGCGTGCTTGAGGTCGCGCATCAGTCGTAGTTTCAGGCCTTGAAGGACCAAACCATTTGTTCTTTCTGCTTGTCCATTTGACTGCGGATGTGCTACAGACGCGTAGTCGACCCGAGTGCCTTGGGAGGAACAGAACGCTCTAAATCCGCCCGAGTCAAAGTTGGAGCCGTTATCTGTGATGATGCTGTGGGGGATTCCTTATCTGAATATCAACTCTCTGATGAAGCTGATGGCGGTGCTCGAGCCGAGGTTCTTGATGGACTTAGCTTCGATCCATTTGGTAAACTTGTCGACTGCCACGAGCAAGTGAGTGAATCCGCTCCTGCCGGTTTTTGAAGGGACCGACCATGTCCAACCCCCAAATGGAAAATGGCCAAACCAATGGGATGGTCTTCAAGGCAGAAGCAGGTTTGTGAGACATGTTGGAGTAGAACTGGCAGACTTCACACTTTTCTATGATATCCTTTGCCATCTCATTCGTCCTGGGCCAGTAGAATCCAGCTCGGTATGCCTTGGCCATGATAGTCCCAGAGGAAGCATGGTGGCCACATGTTCCCTAGTGTATCTCACTTAGAATCATTCGACCTTCTTCAGGGGTGATGCAGCGCTGAGCGACTCCAGTGATACTCTCCCTGTAGAGCTGACCCTATATCACAGTAAAGGCTTTGGATTGACGAACGATCTGACGCGCCTCCTCTTCATCCTCTGGGAGTTCTTGCCTGAGCAAGTACGCTATGTACGACATAGTCCAGTCGGGCGTGATCACTAGGATCTCCATGATTAAGTCGACCACCGCAGGAACTTCGACTTCACTCGGATCGGATGCACTGATCGGCTGCAGGGGTGATAACCCACAAGTGTAGGGGATCGCAACAGTTTTCGAGGGTAAAGTATTCAACCCAAATTTATTGATTCGACACAAGGGGAGCCAAAGAATACTCTTAAGTATTAGTAGCTAAGTTGTCAATTCAGCCACACCTAGAAACTTAGTATCTACAACAAGATAGTTTAGTAGCAAAGTAATATGATAGTGGTGGTAGCAGCAATGAAAGTAACGATAGTGTTTTTGTAGTTTTTGTGATAGTAGCACCGGAAAAGTAAATAAGCAACTAGCAATATGGGAAAAGCTCGTAGGCATTGGATCGGTGATGGGGAATTATGTCGGATGCAATTCATCATGTAGAAGTTATAACCTAGGGTGACACAGAACTAGCTCCAGTTCATCAATGCAATGTAGGTATGTATTCCGAATATAGTCATACGTGCTTATGGAGAAGAACTTGCATGACATCTTTTGTCCTACCCTCCCGTGGCAGCGGGGTCATATTGGGAACTAAGGGATATTAAGGCCTCCTTTTAATAGAGTACAGAACCAAAGCATTAACACATAGTGAATACATGAACTCCTCAAACTATGGTCATCACCAGGAGTTATCCCGATTATTGTCACTTCTGGGTTGCCGGATCATAACACATAGTGGGTGACTATAGACTTGCAAGATAGGATCAAGAACACACATATATTCATGGAAACATAACAGGTTCAAATCTGAAATCATGGCACTCGGGCCCTAGTGACAAGCATTAAGCATAGCAAAGTCATAGCAACATCAATCTCAGAACATAGTGGATACTAGGGATCAAACCCTAACAAAACTAACTCGATTACATGATAGATCCCATCTAACCCATCACCGTCCAGCAAGCCTATGAGGGAATTACTCACGCACGGTGGTGAGCATCATGGAATTGGTGATGGAGGAAGGTTGATGATGACGATGGCGACGATCTCCCCTCTCCGGAGCCCCAAATGGACTCCCGATCAGCCCTCCCGAGAGAGATTAGGGCTTGGCGGTGGCTCCGTATCGTGAAACGCGATAATTCTTTCTCCGTTATTTTTTTCTCCCCGAAAGTGAGTATATAGGATCTAGGGATTCATCGGTGGAGCACCAGGGGGCCCACGAGGCAGGGGCGCGCCCTAGGGGGGGCACCCCCACCCTCGTGGACAGGGTGTGGGCCCCCTGGTTTGGATCTTCTTGCAGATATTTTTTATATTTTCCAAAACAAATCTCCGTGGAGTTTCAGGTCATTCCGAATTTTTTTTATTTCTGCATAAAAACAACACCATGGCAATTCTGCTAAAAATATTGTCAGTCCGGGTTAGTTCCATTCAAATCATGCAAGTTAGAGTCCATAACAAGGGCAAAAGTGTTTGGAAAAGTAGATACGTTGGAGACGTATCAACTCCCCCAAACTTAAACCTTTGCTTGTCCTCAAGCAATTCAGTTGATAAACTGAAAGTGATAAAGAAAAACTTTGAGAAACTCTGTTTGCTCTTATTGTTGTAAATATGTAAGCCAACATTCAGGTTTTCAGCAAGATCATGAACTACCACATTCACAATAACTTTCAGGTCTCAAGTCTACTCATATCAATGGCATAATCAACTAGCGAGCAATAATAATAAACCTCGGATGAGAGCACTTTCTCAAAACAATCATGATATGATATAACAAGATGGTATCTCGCTAGCCCTTCCTGAGACCGCAAAACATAAATGCAGGGCACCTTTAAAGATCAAGGACTGACTAGACATTGTAATTCATGGTAAAAGAGATCCAGTCGTGATCATACTCAATGCAAATTAATAGTAATACATGCAATGACAGAGGTGCTCTCCTACTGGTGCTCTTTGATAAGAGGATGATGACTCTGCATAAAAGTAAATAGATAGGCCCTTCGTAGCGGGAAGCAGGGATTTGTAGAGGTGCCAGAGCTCGATTTTTAAATAGAGATGAATAACATTTTGAGCGGTATACTTTCATTGTCAACATAACAACCAAGAATCCCGATATCTCCCATGCTACGCACATTATAGGCGGTTCCCAAACAGAATGGTAAAGTTTATACTCCCCCAACCACCAACAAGCACACTCCACGGCTAGCCCGAAACAATGGGTACCGTCCAAACCAGCAACAACCCTGGGGGAGTTTTCTTTAATTATTATGATTTTGAGCATGGGACTGGGCATCCCGGTTACCAACCATTTTCTCATGAATGATGAGCGGAGTCCACTCACCGTGAGAATAACCCACCTAGCATGGAAGATATAGACATCCCTAGTTGATACATGAGCTATTCGAGCATACAAAACAGAATTTCATTTGAAGGTTTAGAGTTTGGCACATACAAATTTACTTGGAACGACAGGTAAATACCGCATATAGGAAGGTACAGTGGACTCATGTGGAACAACTTTGGGGTTTATGGAAGTGGATGCACAGGCAGTATTCCCGCTTAGTACAGGTGAAGGCTAGAAAGGGACTGGGAAGCGAGCAGCTAGAGAGCAACAATGGTCATGAACATGCATTAAAATTAATCAACAATGAATGCAAGCATGAGTAAGATATAAATCACCATGAACATAAATATCGTGGAGGCTATGTTAATTTGTTTCAACTACATGCGTGAACATGTGCCAAGTCAGATCACTTAAGTCGTTCAAAGGAGGATACCACCCCATCATACTACATCATAACCATTTTAATATCATGTTGGGACGCAATATAGACCATTATAAGCTCTCAGCTAATTAAGCATGGCATAAGCAGCTATGATCTCTAATTGTCATTGCAAGCATGTTTCATTCATAACAAGCTGAATCAGGAATGATGAACTATCATATTTACAAAAACGAGAGAGGTCGAGTTCATACCATCCTTTCCCAACTCAATTAGTTCATCATATATCATCCTTATTGCCTTTCACTCGCACGACCGAACGGTGTGGATAGTAATAATAGTGCACGTGCATTGGACTAACTGGAATCTGCAGACATTTTAATACAAGAGAGAAGACAAGGTAATATGGCTCAAGGTTAAATCAACAATAAAGCATATGAGAGCCACTAAGCATTCTTAATCATGGTCTTCTACTCTTAACCCCCAAAGAAAAGAAAAGAAACTATTTACACGGGAAAGCTCCCAACAAGCAAAAGATGAAGGAGAAATCTTTTTGGGTTTTCTTTTAGTTACTACTACAAGAAAAGTAAACTAGCTAGAAGCTACAACTATTTTTTTTGGTTTTCTTAAGGTTTTTCTAGCACACGAGAAAAAGACTAAGAAAAGAAATTGAAACTAAACATGGATGGTATAGTGAAAGAGTGTGAGCACCGACAACTAGAATAAATGTGAACATGGATGTAAAGTCAGTGAGAAACATGTACTCCGCCGAGCTTAGGTGTCACATCCCTAGTCAGTGCTTGCATTAGGACTAGCTAGAGTGTGCATCATGTTTAACTTTTCCAGAAAACTTGAAATGGGGATGACAGAAACCCCAGCACCCCTCTTAACTCAACTAGGGTTTAATAAAATCTTTTCCAATGTACCCAAAATGCCTTAAAAACTGTTCATCATCTTTGCCTTGGTCTTAAACCTCTGACAAAAATGGTGCACAATTTTCTAGGACATCCCAAGGTCACTGGATTAAATCATATTGTATTTACATTTGGGCATTTAAATGCTATAAAATATTTTAAATTCCCAAATAATCATAAACCAAAATGTTCCCTATTGCTTATACTTTACACAGTGAACATGAGTAGTTTCATGATTTATAAAAATGTTCTAGCATTTTTAATAAATCAACATAGTTGCAGAAAACAGAAACAGTAATTTAATTACAAAAGAGGAGAGAGAGAGAGAGAGAAACCTACCTGGCGGCCCAGCTGGCCGGCCCAGCCCAGCAGCCGCTCCACACAGCTACTTCCTCTCGCCAGGCAGGCAGAGAGGAGCACGCCGGCGAGCCTGCGCGCGCCACGCAGCTCCTCGCCGCTCTGCTTCACCCCCCTCGCCACCACGACGTCCTGGACGGTCTCCACGTCGTCGCCCAAAGCCTGTGGACACCACACTTTCCCCCTGCCTCTCTCCCTCGCCCTCTCCTGCCATGGCCGACACGCCCGCGAGCTCACCGCCCTCGTAACCGCGGCCACCTCCCTCTCCTCGCCTCCTCGACGTGTGTGACGCCCGAACACCGACGTCCTAGAAGATTCCAGAAGATTCCAGATGTTCCAGGTTCTTCCGTGTGTTTCTTTGTGCTTGTGTTATTTATTTTTGCATTGCATCATGTCATCATGCCATCATGTCATATTTCTTTTGCAAATCAACCTAAATAAATTGTGTGGACCTTCGGTCCATTTAAATTGAGGGAAGAATGTCTTCTCTTTATAACATATACTCCCAATATTTTAGGGAGCTATTATAATAATATTCCATTGCTTCGGAATAACCCAACACACTTGCATATATTTTCCACATGCCTTTTCTTCTCAATTCCTTGCCTTAAACCTTCCCCATAATTCTTTTCCGTTGTATCGAGGTTCCTCCATAAACCTCAACATTTTTTGAACTCTTCAATACCCCATTCATATTCAAATCCATTTGAACCATATTCAAATGAGTTCGAATTTATCTCTTGCATTCTTGCCTCTTCTATTTTTCGTGGACCGTGGACATTTTCGCGAGTCCAGGGAAAATATCCCCTTGCCCAAATTCTTCCCTATCCTTCCTTTCTTTTCTTTCTCTTCTTGGTTTTGTTTTTATTTTTTTTAGGCAGAGGGAGAGAGATAGACCAGCTGGGCCGGCCTCCCAGCTACCAGCCGCAGCTGGCCCAGCCCAGCAGCCATCTCAGCCGGCCTCTTAGGCCACCGCACCTCCTGGCCCGAGGCCATCTGGCCTCCAGCCCGCTCCCACCCCGTAAACCCTAGGGCGCTCGCACCCGAGCGCATCGATCCCTATTTTCTCCCTCGTCCGCCGCCACCCCGTATCTCCCTTCTTCCTGCCGAACCCCTCGCTCGTCTCGTCCCCCTTGCATCCTCCTTCGATCTCCCCAGCGCGCCCGCGCCATGGCGCCCGTCCAGCGCGCGAAGCCGCAGGCCCTGCGCCTCCCTCCGCGGCTCCCTCCTCTTCAGCGCCCGCACTCCAGAGCTGCCTCCATCCCGCCCTCGAGCGCCCTCGAGTGCCCCGATGGCTCTGCGTCGCCAAGGCCATGGCCCCTTCCCTCCGGCCGCCTCCATCGCCAGGGAGAGGAGCTCCCAGTGGTCGGCCCCTTCCTCCGGGCGCCGGAGCGGTCGCCCCATCGCCACGGCTCCCTACGCCCTTCTCCCTCCAGGCCGCAGGCAGCGTCCCTCCGTCCTCGAGGCCAGCCCCGCCTCCCTGCTTCCCTGGCCAAGCCACCGCCGGCCAGGAGCTGCAGCACCTCCGTCGGCAGGGCCTCAGCCCGCCGCCTCGCCATCTCCTGTGCGCGGGCCGGCCAGATCCGCTCGTCCAGTGCACCGAGCCGCCACCTCGCCGAGGGGAGGAGCTCCCTCGAGCAGTCCCTCCACCGGCGCGCTAAGCCTGCTGCTGCTGTGCTTCTTCGTCGGTCTCGTGTTTTTGTTTTGGTCCAGCAGATTTTTTTCGTCAAGTTCATCGGCTGAGTCAAGTACCTCTACACAAGACCCGTGTACGACTACACCCGGTGTTGCCTCAAGTACATCTACGAAAAACCCGAACATCTACGAACCGTGTACGAGACCGACGCCAAGAACCCCTTCGTTTAACAAGACCGGCAAGATCGACGCGAGACCGAGGCCCGTGAACGACTTCGTGAACAAGTTCCACTACCGTCGCCCCGGAAACGATGGATGCGCCAAGTACATCTACGAACTCGACGCCCGAACGAGTACAACTACCGTCGCCGAGACCGCAAGTACCTCTACGAACGTGTACCCCAACCGCCTCGAGAACGACTTCTTCCTCTACGATCTCGAGCCCCTCCGAAACGAACGCTTTGAAGGTATAACCCCAAGACGATGACCCGTGTGATGCTATGTGATGTATGAGATGCTCCGCTTGTGTGCTCCATGCCCGTTGTGCCCTTCTTTTGTCGTGCTCCTCGGTTGCCTCGTCGCCGACCCGTGGGAACCCGGTGACGGGATCACCCCACCTTTCATCTTGTTCGACTCGTTCACTTCACCTTTTGCTTTTGCACCGGTCTCTCAACAAGTTACCGGAACCGATATGATGCCGTTGCATCATTTTCGGATCGTTGCCGTGGCACCCTTTCCTTCCACCATGGTGACAATTGCTTCTTATCTCTTCATAATTCTTCATGTTAACGCTTAACTAAATTGAATAAACTTGATCATGTCATCCGCATCATGTTAACAACATTAAATGTGTGATTGTTGTTTGCTTAATAAAATTGTTAACCATGCCCATGAGGATTTTCCAGAATTTGTTGTTGTTATTTTCGGCCTCATTTAAAATGTCTAAATAGTGTAGTTTTATTATGCTTCACCTCTTGCCATGCTAAAAACATTTAATCTTGTCTTGTAAATAAATGAGAGTCAACTAAATAATTATAATGTGGTGTTTCGTCAATATGCAACTCGTTGCATATTGAGCTCCACTTAACTTGTAGTCTTGTTTGTGCACTTTGCCATGCCATGCATATTTAAACCGGACATGCATCATACTTGGATGTGCATCGTATGCCATGTTTATGCTTGTGTGTTTACCGTGTTGTTTGCTTCTTTCCGGTTGCTTCTCTTGTTAGCTTCGGTTTCGTTCCGGAGTTGTGAGGATTGCTCGACTATGTTGCTCCGTCTACTTCATGGATCCGTTCTTCTCCCTTGTGGAATCCCAGGCAAGATGACCATACCCTTGGATACCTTTACTATCATTGCCTTGCTTAGTGTCTCGATGCTATCGTTACATGTCGCGCTACCCATCATTATTGTCAGCCTCTCCTTGTTGCCATGAAACCTCTAACCTTTGAAACCTTCCTAGCAAAACCACTGTTTGGCTATGTTACCCGCTTGCTCAGCCCCTCTTATAACATTGTTAGTTGCAGGTGAAGATGAAGTTCGTTCCAGGAGGGAACTTGTTGTTGTTATATCACAATATCTATTATTATTATTAACACACATATATACTGGGCATGGGTGGAAGGCTTGGCCTTTTGCTTGGTGTTTTGTTCCACTCATGCCACCTTAGGCGCCGATAAACCGGCATTATGTTCCTTGATTTTGCGTTCCTTACACGATGGGTGGATGGGGACCCCTTGACAGTTCGACTTTGAATAAAACTCCTCCAGCAAGGCCCAACATTGGTTTTAATTTGCTCATAATAATAACTTAATTAATTAATTAAATTGCATAGGGAGTTAGCGCTACCCGAGGATTCTTTCTACATAGCAGGGGGGGGGCAGTGCTGATGGTGTTGGTCCCAAACGGGGAGACTGCAGGGCCACCACGAGGAAACTCGAGGTTTGGCTCCCGTAGGATCACCTATCCGGATGTGGCCTGAGACGAGATACGCGCGGCTACTATCAGGGTGTCGACACACCGGGAGGTCTTGCTGGACTTATTTTACCATTGTCGAAATGTCTTGTGCTACCGGGATGCCGAGCCTGATCGGATTTCCCTAAGATAAGGGGTGATGATATTATATTTATCACTTCAGCTAATCGTGAGAGCTTGTGATGGGCTAAGTTGGGACACCCCTGCAGGGTTATGATCTTTCGAAAGCCGTGCCCGCGGTTATGTGGCATATTGGAATTTGTTAATGTCCGGTTGTAGAAAACTTGACAGAGGATCTGAAGTAAAACACACAACTGTGTGAGTAACCGTGACTGTCTCTTTTCACTTTGAGAAGAGAACACGGTGGGGTTATCTTTGATTCGTATGTAGTTCAGGATCTTTAGCGATCACTACTTTTGCGACCGTTTGCGTAGCTTCTCATCTTATTCTGGTACTCGTAAGTTAGCCACCATATTATGCTTAGCCGCTGCTGCAACCTCACCACTACCCTCTTCCATACCCTTAAAGCTTTGCTAGTCTTGATACCCATGGTTATGGGATTGCTGAGTCCTCGTGGCTCACAGATACTACAACACCAGATGCAGGTTCAGCCGAGAATGATGCAGGAGCTGATTCAAGTACTTCACTGGAAGCTCGATGAAGAGCGTAGCCATATGCTTGTGACGTTTTTGACGATCAGTAGTGGTTTCTACTAGGATTCGATCTAGACCTGTGGCTTTATGTTGTTTTGGTATCTTTCTTTTGGATCTTCGCCCGTAGTCGGGTTGTGATGTTTTGAATGATGTTTTGCTTATGTAATGTATTGTGTGAAGTGGCGAGTGTATGCCAACTATCTCCTTTTGGCAATTTAATCCCTCTTTTACATGAGTCGTGCAAAGATACCAAACTTGAGATCATTCCAGAATGGGCTTATACCTTTGAGTCGTGCCTCGACACGTAGGAGGTATAGTCCCATCCTGGGCATTACAAGTTGGTATTCAGAGCCTTCTCCGACCTAGAAGCCCCACTGATTGATCGAATCGTTGACGGTTGAGTCTAGGCACACACTTGAAAATGTTTTGAGTCCTATATATATATCGGAGAGTAGGATTTCTTTTGCTCCTCATCTCTTTTCATTCTGGTGAGGACTCCTGACGTCTACTCTTGTCTCTTCTACTTTCAAAAATCGCACCAAATTTTTTTTAGGATCTCGCGTGTATTGTTTTGATTGTTCCGATGTCTTTGTGACGAGAACATTGTTCTCGATGCCTCATGTCATTAGGGGTTGTGGCAGTGTCCCGGGGAGTTGAGCTCCGAGGTGTTGTCGTCACAAATATATCGCAGCAGTACTAGAATACTTAAGACGACCGACATCGAAAACTCTCCTATGCGGTTAGTGGCAAGATAACCCCGACATCGCCCAGTACTGGGGAGGTAGTTCGGGAGTATTGCCATAGCTTGTATAGTAGATGCGTTTCGAAGGTCCGAGGTAAACGGTTTCCGAGAACAACTGGTTATGTGTTGAAGGGTGGATACAGCTAGATGTAGGTTTAGAGTTGAGTGCGCGGTGCTCCCCTGTATCCCCAACACCTGATTGCATAACTGGGAACTTTCGGAAATTAATAGGTGGGTTCATCTAGTAGTTCTAGGCATTCTTCCAACGAGTGCATGATATGAAGTTCGGGGTTCTACATTGAGTGAAGTGGTTTTATGGGCTTGTTCCGATCGGGAGTTGCATCTTAAAGGGTCCTTGGCTATGCTGATCCGGGGATTGCAAAACCCTTTTGTAACACGTTCCATGAGCTTTCAGCACGAATATGTGGAATGAAACTTCTATCTTGTATTTGTTCTATCTGATCCTTGTTGCTTTTATTTACCTTTTGTTCTCCAAGTCTCTTCTCGTCAAGCTGATGTACCTACGGAATTCATTCGTTCAATTCTCTGTTTGGATAGATATGTTGCAACATAATCTTCTTCATAAATATATCTATCCTTTGTTTTTGTTTTGATTCTGGTATTCGAGTTGCTTCAATGTCAAGTGTTGATTCCATACCTTCCTAATCGGTGTTCTCATATTTCTATGGGAGTGCTAGTCCTTCTTAATCATCAAGATGGTCATGTTAAATTCTTTTTCAACCGGTGTCCCTTTTGTTCGTCTCAAGTTGTCTTTGTTTTCCCCACCCTCCCACCCTTCGTCTTCTTGGAACCAGAGTCCTTAATGAAGTATCCACTTTATTCATGTGAGGTTTCTTCATTCATTTCCTTCAATGTTCTTATCCGGTGATTTATCGTGAATATGCTCAAGAGCTTCAAGTTCATCATTCTTTTGTTCTCAAATTCTGCCGGTGGATGTAATTCAAGTTTTCGGTGTTGATCTTATCCTTTTTCCTCATTTCACAATGCTTTCTTATTCCGGTGCACCAATTAATCATTCTCATCTCTTTATTCATATCTGGAGTGTTGAAGATATCTCAGAAGATTCATTATTCCATTCTTAATCCGTTCGAGCTATATTTTTAAGGATTGTTATCTTATTCAATCCATTTAATTCAATCGGTGCAATATCTCTTAAGCAATCTTTTCAACGGTGATTTCTTTAGTGGGCCCTAACCCACAGGTCTTTTTTCCAGGATCTTACCTGACTCTTCTAATTATTCCAGAGTTATTCTCAAATTCTTTTCAAAGTGTGATGTAAGTATGAATCCCATCAGTCACAGTCCTTCTCCACGACCGCTTTCAAATTCTTTTTCATCTTTGTTTCAACCTTTTTAATTCTTCATTCCGGAGTGCTCAACTATTCTTATGGCACTCTCGTCTTCATTCTCAACATTTGGAGACCAGAGAAGTGTTTCTCTTAAATTTTGGCCCGTCTTCTTGAAGATTCGTGGTTCTAGCTTCATGCCATCCTCATAATTGTTTCGATTGTGGGAATTGTTTTCATGCCCCTTCAGAGCATTTCATGAATTCTTTTCTTTGTGATCCTCCGAAGGCCAACTTTTCAGAATATTTCTTTGTTCTCTGTTTGCAACTTCGTCCTCCAACTATTCTTCATTGATGTCTCTTCGTTCGTCTCCATATTTTACGGTGGTTCATTCAAGTTTACTCTTCCTTGTTATCGTTTTAATTCATTTGTTCTTTTCATAATCCTACCGGTGGTTCGTTGAAGTTTTACCCAAGCTTGTGCTAGATCTCTCTTTAATTCTTTGCAACGAGAATAAGTAGTATGCCAAATCCTTTGGTTGTCATCAATTTAAATTGGTGAAGGATATGCATGACATAATTCTTATTCTTATTCCTTTAAGGTGATTTAATTCTTTTGTCTGGAGCTTGTTCATCATATTATATTCTCGGTTCTAAGTTGTTCATCTTGTTTTCCGGAGCTCCAAGTTATTTCTATTATATCATTTCAAACCTCCATCTAATTCACCGCATGCCTTGAATCTTATTCTTTTCATCTTTCACTTCTCATCCTTTTGTTATCGGAGTTTTCATGGTGGTTCATCAAGATTTAATTCATCCTCGAAGTCTTCATCAAGATTATTGTTGGAGCTCAAGCATTCTTCATCATGCTCCAATTGCAATCCTTTCTACCTTATCTTTGAGATGGTGTTATGTCATTCTTGATAATTTTCCTCCATGTTTCATGATTCACAAGTTGTCAAGAATGAAATATTTAAACCCATCTTTTTCCTTGTTCAGGAGATCTTTTCAACCCTTCAATTTATTTGTTGGAGTTATCTTGGGTTGTATTTCACCTAAAAGCTTTCCCTAAGGATTGTTGCTAATTATGGTGCTTATAAATGACCAAGTTCTTCATTTATCATTCCGGTGAAATAAGTTTTTCATCTCCCTGTTGATCTCAATCCAAGCAATTCGTTTCTGTTAGTGGCTGGTTGTCACCTCTTAATTTTGAGATATTTTCCATAAGCCCACATCAAGCTTATTCTTTTCGTTGTTGAATTCCAACAACTCTGTTCAACCCTTCTTCGTAAGGATGCTCTTTCAAATTCAATTTTGAGAGAAGTTGTCATACTTTTCTCCGTTCATTTCTTTCATTGAACTATATGCTATTCTTCCATTCCGGAGGCATTGTGATGTTGCTCTCTCCAAACCATCATATCGTTTTATCGAGATCATGTTCTTTCCCTTGCTTATCATTTAACCGGAGTGTTGTATTCTTCATTCAAGTTCTCTCATCTTATCAAGTTTTGCCTCTCTTTTCAACCGGAGTGCTATCTGAATTCTTTCTTACCCCTTGTGCCATTCTTTTAATTGTTTCAGAGGCAGTGTGTTGTTGATTTCATCAAGTATCATCCCAACTTGGCAAGTTCTTGTTAATTCCTTCCATTTTCAGACGGAGTGCTGTCCAAATTATGTCATTCTTATTCTTGGGCTGTACCGTTGCAGTTTCATATTCTTTTGGTCCGTGAGCTCTTGCTTCATGTCTTCTAACCTATAAGGTTCTTATTATGCTACTTGTTCCTCTTTTCTAACGGAGTTTTCATATTCGTTCAACTCCGTTGTATTCTTCTTTCATTTTGGTCAACCTCTCAAGGTTCTTTGGTTTCACTCGTCTGTCAAAGAAGCAACTTTGTTTTACCTCTTCTTTTTCGTTTCTACCAGGTGCTATCTCTAGGATCTCGGGTCGAGATCCTCTGTTAGTGTGGGAGAGTTGTGACGCCCGAAGACCGACGTCCTAGAAGATTCCTGAAGATTCCAGATGTTCCGGGTTCTCCCGTGTGTTTCTTTGTGCTTGTGTTATTTATTTTTGCATTGCATCATGTCATCATGCCATCATGTCATATTTCTTTTGCATATCAACCTAAATAAATTGTTTGGACCTTCGGTCCATTTAAATCGAGGGAAGAATGTCTTCTCTTTATAACATATACTCCCAATATTTTAGGGAGCTATTATAATAATATTCCATTGCTTCGGAATAACCCAACACACTTGCATATATTTTCCCCATGCCTTTTCTTCTCAATTCCTTGCCTTAAACCTTCCCCATAATTCTTTTCCTTTGTATCGAGGTTCCTCCATAAACCTCAACATTTTTTGGACTCTTCAATACCCCACTCTTATTCAAATCCATTTGAACCATATTCAAATGAGTTCGAATTTATCTCTTGCATTCTTGCCTCTTCTATTTTTCGTGGACCGTGGACATTTTCGCGAGTCCAGGGAAAATATCCCCTTGCCCAAATTCTTCCCTATCCTTCCTTTCTTTTCTTTCTCTTCTTGGTTTTATTTTTATTTTTTTTAGGCAGAGGGAGAGAGATAGACCAGCTGGGACGGCCTCCCAGCTACCAGCCGCAGCTGGCCCAGCCCAGCGGCCATCTCAGCCGGCCTCTTAGGCCACCGCACCTCCTGGCCCGAGGCCATCTGGCCTCCAGCCCGCTCCCACCCCGTAAACCCTAGGGCGCTCGCACCCGACCGCATCGATCCCTGTTTTCTCCCTCGTCCGCCGCCACCCCGTATCTCCCTTCTCCCTGCCGAACCCCTCGCTCATCTTGTCCACCTCGCTCCTCCTTCGATATCCCCAGCGCGCCCACGCCATGGCGCCCATCCAACGCGCGAAGCCGCAAGCCCTGCGCCTCCCTCCGCGGCTCCCTCCTCTGCAGCGCCCGCACTCCAGAGCTGCCTCCATCCCGCCCTCGAGCGCCCTCAAGCGCCCCGATGGCTTTGCGTCGCCAAGGCCATGGCTCCTTCCCTCCGGCCGCCTCCGTCGCCAGGGAGAGGAGCTCCCAGCGCGTCGGCCCCTTCCTCCGGGCGCCGGAGCGGTCGCCCCATCGCCACGGCTCCCTGCGCCCTTCTCCCTCAGGCCGCAGGCAGCGTCCCTCCGTCCTCGAGGCCAGCCCCACCTCCCTGCTTCCCTGGCCAAGCCACCGCCGGCCAGGAGCTGCAGCACCTCTGTCGCCAGGGCCTCAGCCCGCCGCCTCGCCATCTCCTATGCGCGGGCCGGCCAGATCCGCTCGTCCAGTGCGCCGAGCCGCCACCTCGCCGAGGGGAGGAGCTCCCTCGAGCAGTCCCTCCACCGGCGCGCTAAGCCTGCTGCTGCTGTGCTTCTTCGTCGGCCTCGTGTTTTTGTTTTGGTCCAGCAGATTTTTTTCGTCAAGTTCATCGGCTGAGTCAAGTACCTCTACACAAGACCCGTGTACGACTACACCCGGTGTTGCCTCAAGTACATCTACAAAAAACCCGAACATCTACGAACCGTGTACGAGACCGACGCCAAGAACCCCTTCGTTTAACAAGACCGGCAAGATCGACGCGATACCGAGGCCCGTGAACGACTTCGTGAACAAGTTCCACTACCGTCGCCCCGGAAACGATGGATGCGCCAAGTACATCTACGAACCCGACGCCCGAACGAGTACAACTACCGTCGCCGAGACCGCAAGTACCTCTACGAACGTGTAGCCCGATCGCCTCGAGAACGACTCCTTCCTCTACGATCTCGAGCCCCTCCGAAACAAACGCTTCGAAGGTATAACCCCGAGACGATGACCCGTGTGATGCTATGTGATGTATGAGATGCTCCGCTTATGTGCTCCGTGCCCGTTGTGCCCTTCTTTTGTCGTGCTCCTCGGTTGCCTCGTCGCCGACCAGTGGGAACCCGCTGATGGGATCACCCCACCTTTCATCTTGTTCGACTCGTTCACTCCACCTTTGTCAGGACCCCGATCCTAAGTCACACCGATCTAGCTGTAACACGTCATATCACTTTGCGGCCTCACGCACGGTAACCCCACGGGTGCCACCTTACCTGGCCCGGGACCGTTTGCGCATTTTGGCACACGTATGTGACAGTGTCGCTAGCATCCATATGACAGAGAATCCGGGCAGACATGGCTAGTTATAAACCAAAAGTGGCACTAGATTACAGAGACAGGCATCCATGACCCAGCAACGAACGTGTCGGTCATCAACGTATGAACCCAAGTCGTAGCAAGCTACATGGACTTAAAGGAACAACGCGTGACATTTCCCCTAAGGGACAGACACAGGAACGAAGAAGGACATATGCCGGCCATCCTACGTGTTCCGAGCAGTAGCAAGCTACCAAGGCTCATTGGAATCACTAGGAGGCATTTCCCTGTAAGGTAGGCTACCAAAGGAAAACAACTAGGTGTCGGATCCCACACATACCAAGCATTTCAAACATACACGCAATATGCTCAATATGTGCAAATACAACATTGCATCACAACAGAACTCTATGACTCAAAGTACTTTATTTAAAGGCTCCAAGAGCCATACATAACATATCCATACAGGTAGGGGTCACATGACCCAACACTCAAGTCATACAGTCATACAAGCACAAGCGGAAGCTACATGTCTGAGTACAGACAACTTAGAAAATAAAACAGGCTTGGTGTAGCCTGACTATCTACAAGGCCCTTCACAAGCTCCAGATCTCCGTCTGGGTGTCAAGCTACTCGTCGACGTTTATGTCTATGTAGAACCCATCAGCAGGGGCAGGGTTCTCCTCTGCAACAGTTATTAAGCAAACATGAGTACAAAGGTACTCAGCAAGTCTTACCACAGAACCTATCATACATGCAACATTATCAAAGGGGGTAGTGGAGTGCATAGCAGAATGCCAGCTTTGACCTTGGCTAACCTATACTACAACTCTCAACAGATTGCAAGATGTTACTACGAACACGAGTCCTCTACTCACCACATCAATACGCTACCGAGGATCCTCTTCCGTCATCCTACGGAAGGGCCATCCACGGCACTCACACTTATCTTGAGGCTTTTAATAGTATCCATCAACTTGTCTATGAACTGTAAGAGCAACCAAGTAGTCCGTACCGCGAACAACGGCTATTCGAATAGTTTGATAACCCTGCAGGGGTGTACCTCTTCACACACGCTTTCACCACTTATCGCTGTTTACTCGGCGTGTACTCGGCAACCTTCAAGCGGAAGCCAAGCGGGGGTGTCGGCCACGACCTAACTAACTACTCAAGTCTCTCGTCCAGGTTTATCGCCTATTTGGGTTCCATCCGTGGGGAGATCCGGCCGGGGTGTCGCTCACGGCCCCAAACGATATGTACAGGGTTCCCGAGTCACCAAACGGGCAACCGGTACACCATGCCACGTACCTGTCGCATCACAACCCACCCCGAGGGTCAGCGTTGTGCACGACCTCCAGTAAGCTATAAACACCAGAAACTAGTTGCAACTCCTGGACAAAGATCGAGGGTAATTAATAAGCCGAGAGGGTCCATTGGTTTCGGGCCCAATGCATGGTAGTAACTGCAACTTGAACCACACATACAGATCTCAGGTCCTATGGACGGTTCCAATGAAACAACCCACCATGTACTCCTACATGGCCTTTCATCGATACCTTTACCAAGCATATTCCACACTTCCTTCTCTTTACCGGTATGATTATTTCACTCTGATCCATCACCCAGATGAACCAGACCAGACACAACTCTAAGCATAGCAGGCAACATAAACAAATAGCATGGTGGATCACACATCACATGGCTCAATCAACTCCTACACATGCTAGTGGGTTTCAACTATTTACTGTGGCAATGACAGGTCATGCAAGGGAATAGGGTTCATCTACCGCAGCAAGTAGCAGTTCACACGCTGTTGCCTTAATGCAGTAAAAGAGAGCAGGAGCGAGAAGTTTGGGTTTGTATCGGAATGATCAATGATTGCTTGCCTGACAAGGTAGTTGTCGGGTACTGCTCTTCAACTGGATACGCATCAGTATCCTCGGGAGCATGACCTAACACAGAGAATACCGACGATACAATCATTAACAAACAAATGCAACAATATGATGCATGCTCATGACATGGCAAGATGCATGTGTGTTGGCTAATGCAACTAAAACCAGAAGGGTTTGAGCTTATTTGAATCAAAGATTCAAATTGAAGTTCAAACTATTATTTAAATAATTGCATTATCATGTTCTTGATGTAAACAGCAAGTTAACTTGTTCAAACATGCATGAAACCAGTGCCATTGGAAAGATTGGATTTTTCTGATCATTTTTCATATATAAATCTTTTCCATCTGAGCTATGGTTGATTTTATATGATTTTTAGAAGTTTTGGGTATTTTCTGGAATTTCCTGAATTATTTTAAATCTAAAAATCCCAGAAAAACCTTTACTGCGTCAGCATGACATCATGCTGACGTCAGGCAGTCAACAGGGCCAGTCCAAGTCAAACCTGACCAGTGGGACCCACTGGTAAGTGTCACAGTTAACTAATTAACTAATTAGAATTAAATTAACACCTAAACTAGGTTTGACTTGCGGGCAGGGCCCACATGTCAGTGACCCAGGGGGTCAAACCCGTGGTCAAGACAGGTCCAACTCGCCGGCATTTAGCCGCCGGTGAGGCCAAACACGGTGGCGTGCTTCGGAAATCGCCTACGGTGCACGGCTCGAGCTGTGGCTAGGCGCGTTGGAAAGCCCTTGCTGTTGCGCGTCGGATGGTGGTGGTCGCCGGACCTGGGGTGGCCGGAGACGACGGCAACAAGCTCGACGGCGGCGACCGGCGTCGGGCGTGTGTGGAGATGCGGCTGCAGGGGCCTAGGCGACGCGTGCGTAGCACCTTTCGCATCTACGTACTGTGGTGAGTGTGATGGACGGGTGCCAGTGACCAAATGGTCACCGGAGCATCACCGGCGGCGAGCACGGCGGCGGTGCGTGCGGGTGAGCTTTGTGCAGTGCGTTCCAGGGCAAAAGAGAGCCAACGGAGATGGGGAGGATGAAGCTAGGCTCACAGGGGTTGCAGCAGGCGCCGGAGCGAGCTCGGGGGTGGTCGGAGCTGGGCGGAACGGCGAGAGGGATCTCCGCGGCCGGAGTTGGGGAAGAAGAGGTCGGGGGCGTCTCCAGGGCAGGCGAGCGCTCGGGGCTCGGCCTGTTTGAAGCAGTCGAGGACGGCGGAGACAATGGACACCAAGGCGGGGCTCAGGGACGACGGTGGGCGCGGCTTCTACGACGGTGCGAGCACGACGGCGTCGGCCATGGCGCGGGGAGAGCGAAGGAGAGGAACTGGGGAGAGGTGGAGGTGTCTGCGGGGTCGGGGACGACGTGAACGACCGGTCCAGCCCTCCAGGACGGCGAGGGGAGGAAGCAGGGCGGCGGGCAGCTGCCTGGCACGCCGTGCGGTCGCCTCTAGCACCTGCCTGCCTGCCTGGCCGAGCCAAGCAGCTCGCTGGAGCGGCAGCTGGGCTGGGCCGGCAGGTGGGCCGGGTGGGGCGCCACGTAAGCTTTTCTCCCTCCCTTTTTTCTATTTTCTTTTCTATTTCATTTCTTTTGCAGCTTTGTTCATTTAAATAAAATGCCAGAGCATTTTTGTAACTCATAAAACTTGTCATACCTACTGTATATATTATGAACAGTAGGAAACATTATAGTTTATGATTATTTGAGCATTTAAAATATTTTATAGCATTTAAATGCCCAAATACAAATACCATATGATTTAATCCAAAGCCCTAGAGTGTCCTAGAAAATTGTGCACCATTTTTGGCAGAGGTTTAAGATCAAGTCAGAAATGATGAACATTTTTGAAGGGCATTTTGGGTACATTGGAAAATATTTCATCAAACCCTAGTTGTTAGGAGAGGGGTGCTGGGGTTTCTGTTAATCCCATTTCAAGTTTCTTTGAAAAGTAAACATGATGCACACTCTAGCTAGGTCCTAATGCAAATGCTAACTAGGGATTTGACAACTCACCCCCACTTAAAAGAATCGCGTCCCGAGATTCAGATTCCTCCGGAAAGAGGGTGGGGTACTCAAGTCGAAGACGATCCTCCCTTTCCCAGGTAGCTTCACTCTCGGAATGATGTGACCATTGAACCTTGAGAAACTTGATATTGTGGCGTCGAGTGGTGCGCTCGGTTTGATCATGAATACGAACGGGGTATTCTCGATATGTGAGATTGTCCTGGAGATCAAGCGTTTCGTGGTCCACTCCGCGGATAGGATCCGAGAAGGAACGCCTGAGTTGAGAAACGTGGAACACGTCATGAACTCTGGAGAGGTGCGGAGGTAGTTCCAGTTGGTAGGCAACTTCTCCTTGTTTGGCAAGAATGCGAAAAGGACCGATGAAACGAGGGGCCAATTTGCCTTTGATACCGAAGCGATGGGTTCCCTTAAGAGGAGTAACCCGAAGGTAAGCCTTATCGCCGACTTCAAAAGTCACAGCCTTATGATGACTATCATATTGGCTCTTTTGGCGAGACTGGGCTGTTTTCAATCTCTCACGAACGATGCGAACTTGTTCTTCTGCTTCCTGAATCATATCCGGGCTAAAGAATTGTCTTTCCCCGGTCTTCGACCAGTTAAGAGGTGTTCGACACCTTCGTCCATATAGAACTTCGAAGGGAGCTTTGCCCAAGCTGGCTTGATAACTATTGTTATAAGCGAATTCGGCAAATGGAAGACACTTTTCCCATTCCATACCGAAAGAAATGACAGAGGCTCGAAGCATGTCTTCCAGAATTTGATTGACTCGTTCCACTTGACCACTTGACTGGGGATGGAAGGCGGTACTGAAGGAGAGATGAGTTCCCATAGCGTTCTGGAAACTTTCCCAAAATCGGGAAGTGAAATGACTTCCACGGTCTGAGTTAATCTCCAACGGCACACCATGAAGTGATACTATTCGAGAGATATATAAGTCTGCTAGCTGGCTAGCGGTAATACTCTCCCGAACAGGCAGAAAATGAGCTACTTTAGAGAGGCGGTCGATAATGACGAAGATAGCATTATTCCCTTTCCTGGACCTAGGAAACCCGGTAATGAAGTCTATACCGACTTTGTCCCATTTCCATTCAGGAATAGCTAAAGGTTGAAGGGTGCCATCAGGCCGTTGATGCTCTGCTTTGACTCGACGGCAAACGTCGTAGTTAGCAATGAATTGAGCGATTTCTCTCTTCATCCTAGTCCACCAGAATCTCTGACGTAGATCCTGATACATTTTAGTACTACCGGGATGAATCGTGAGAGGAGATTCATGAGCCTCCTTAAGGATCAAACGTCTTAGGTTTCGGACTTTAGGAACCACTAAACGGTTGCTAAAGAATACGACTCCTTGATCATCAATCGAGAAACATCCTGCAACTCCTTTCTTGATGTTCCTCTTAATACGGGAAATTCCCGGATCAACTTTCTGTGCTTTGATGACCTGATCCGTAAGGTTAGGTTTCGCCACCAAGGTGGAAAGGAATCCTCGAGGAACAATGTGAAGGTTAAGCTTACGAAATTCCTCGTGGAGAAGTGGTTGACTTTGTTGTAACATTAAGTTGTTACAATATGACTTACGACTTAGTGCATCAGCCATGACATTGGCTTTTCCAGGGGTATAAGTGATTCCTAAGTCGTAGTCGGTGAGCAACTCAACCCAACGTCTTTTCCTGAGATTTAGATCTGGTTGGGTGAAGATATACTTCAAACTTTGGTGATCAGTGAAGATTTCACAGCGATTACCAAGGAGATAATGTCGCCATGTTTTGAGAGCATGGACTGCAGCTGCAAGCTCTAGATCATGAGTAGGGTAGTTATCCTCATGTGGACGCAACTGTCAGGATGCGTATGCAATCACTTGACGATCTTGCATGAGAATGCAACCTAGCCCTTGTCGCGAGGCGTCGCAATAAATTATAAAATCCTTGAAAAAATCTGGTGGTACCAGTACAGGTGCAGATGTCAGGCGTCTTTTCAGTTCCTGAAAACTGGACTCGCACTGTGGGGTCCACTCAAACTTTTTATCTTTCTTGAGGAGTTCGGTTAGAGGTTTAGCAACCTTGGAGAAATTCTCGACGAAGCGTCGGCAATAGCTTGCTAAGCCAAGAAAGCTCCTAACTTGCTTGACCGATTCAGGGGGAGTCCAATCAAGTACGGCTTGAACTCGCTCGGAATTGACAGCAATACCCTTGCCAGAGATCACATGACCTAAATAGGTTACTTCTGGCAACCAAAATTCACATTTAAAGAATTTGGCATAAAGGCGGTGCTCTCGAAGTTTTGTCAATACCAGCCTTAAATGCTCGGCATGATCTTCCTTGTTCTTGGAGAAAATGAGTATATCATCGAGGTATACCACGACGAATTTATCCAAATACTCCATGAATATAGAATTCATTAACCGAGAAAAGGTAGCTGGGGCATTGGTTAATCCGAAGGACATGACGGTGTACTCATATTGGCCATAACGAGTAAGGAAAGCCGTTTTAGGAATGTCCCCGTTCTTGATTTTGATTTGATGGTAGCCCAACCTCAAATCCATCTTAGAGAAGACTGAGGATCCAGCGAGCTGATCATACAGATCATTGATCCTGGGGAGCGGATACTTATTCTTTATGGTGACCAGATTGACAGGTCGGTAATCTACAACCATCCGCTCCGTTCCATCCTTCTTCTTGACGAAGAGGACGGGGCAAGCCCAAGGGGAAGAACTAGGACGGATGAAACCCTTTTGCAAGGACTCATCGAGTTGTTTCTTTAGCTCAGCTAATTCTAGTGGTGCCATCTTATAAGGTCTCCTAGAGATTGGGACAGTTCCAGGGATAAGATCTATCACAAACTCGACATCTCTGTCAGGTGAGATTCCTGGCAGTTCTTCTGGAAAAACGTCCGGGAAGTCACGGACTACCGGGATATCTTCGAGTTCTGGTAGAGGGCTGGCATTAAGAGAGTAGAGCTGACGCTCAGCCATTCGAGTCAAGACATTGACTATCTTGCCGGATGGATGTGTAAGTTGAACGGTCCTAGTAAAGCAATCAATCTTGGCGTAATGAGTTGTCATCCAATCCATACCCAAGATGATGTTTATGTCCGAGGACTTGAGAGCGATTAAAGATGCTAGGAAAACAAGTCTATCGACAAGGATTTCATTTCCATGGCTTACCCTAGAGGTTTGCCACTTTGAACCAGGAGTTTGAATAACCATGGAAGTAGGCATGTCACAAAAAGTCATGTTGTGCAATCGAGCATAGCTCTCAGATATGAACGAATGGGATGCTCCAGTATCGAAAAGAACAGATGCCGGATGGCAGTTTACGAGAAGCGTACCAAGGACGACGTTAGGATCCTCATGGGCTTCCTTAGCAGAGACATAGTTGACATGACCACGTGCAGTGGGGATTGGCTTGACATAATTCACCTTGCCGGTTGGCTTACTACGGCCAACGGGTTTTCCTGGGGACAATCACGCATGTAGTGTCCCGGTTCTCCACACTTGAAACATGTCACAGTGGTGGTGCGTGGAGCAAAGTTGGAAGGTGGTCCTCCATAGGTCTTAGCAGGTGCAAACTGTTGAATTGGGCGAGGCGCCTCATAGGATGGCCTCGGTGTGTACTTGGGTGGCAGAGCAGTGTTAGGAACCCACACACGACGCTTGTGAGAGCCCGAGCCGGATGAGGAACCAAAGTCTCGATTATTTTTGCGGGTGGTCTCGAAGTCGGTCTGGCCTGTTTCAGCACTGATAGCCTTGTTTACCAACTTATGGAAGGAAGTGCACTCGTGCAGACGTAGATCTCGGCGGAGTTCAGGGCTGAGTCCCTTGCGGAACCTCGCCTGCTTCTTAGCATCGGTGGATACTTCTTCAGGTGCATAGCGTGCCAGGTTACAAAACTCGCGACTATAGCCATCCACAGTTAAATGGCCCTGGGTGAAATTGCAGAATTCCTCCCGCTTGCGATCCATGAGACCTTCCGGAATGTGATGTTCATGGAATGCCTCACTGAACTCAACCCAGGTAGTGACTTGGCCAGCAGGACGCATAGCTTCAAAGTTTTCCCACCAAAGACTGGCAGGGCCCTCAAGATGGTAGGCGGCGTAGATAACCTTGCCAGCTTCGGCCACACGGGCAGAGTGTAGCTTGTGGGTAATACTACGTAGCCAGTCATCAGCATCCATAGGTTCAGTGGAGTGATGGAACTTCGGTGGACACATCTTGATAAAATCGTGGATTGACACCACGTCATTCCTCTGGCGGAACCCAGTGTTCTGCTCTATGCGTTCCAGCAGACGGTTGGTCTCTCTCTTGTTCCATTCTTCTTCAAGCATAACTTCCGCCAAGGAGGGTGGCTGGGGCAGATTCCCGTCTCTAGCCCCACTAGCCTCACCCTGCTCCTGAGCAGCAGGAGTGCTGTGAGTGTTGACCATCCTAGGAAAACAAAACAACGGTTTAGACAAGGATGGCAAAAATTTGACATAGAAGTGCAGAATGTAATGGATGACACGGAATGCAAGGATGTTCATCCGTACGACATGGCAATATAGGAACTGCTATATATACACCAGTGGTCATACACACCATACAAAGTTTAGTACAAGCCAAGGCTAAAGTACAACTGCGGTGAAAGACGATACATCCCATCAGAGGCATTCCAAGCTCCTATACATTATTTAACTACACCTCCGGAACTCAGTACACACTATGTCATATTCCACAAGACGCGCAGGACTGTGGAAATACAACTACTACAATACTACTACAACCACGGTCTAGCTCAGACATTCGCGTAGTAATCCTTGTAAAGATTACCACCGTAGCCTGGAAGTGGAACAGATGGATCTTGGAACTCGCGAGCACTCGAAGGCTGTGGACCATAAGGACACGGGTGTGGTCTCGGTCCCGATGCTGGTGGTAACCGATGCCCACGTGGAGGTGTAATACCCCCAACGTCACGCCAATCCATGCGATCAGGCAGACGAGTCCGCACAGGGTACAAATCCCGCATGTCCAGATATCCGGCGTGCACAGCAGGTGCAAGACGTGTCAAAGTAGTCCAGTGGGCGGCTCGGGTGTTATACAGCTCCATTCAGAGGGCACGGACCTCACGATCCCTATCCTCCAACATCTGAACAGTAGTCTGAAGCAGTGGCTCTTCATGAGCAGCATCAGTATACAGACCAGTGTAGTAGCCTTCCTCTCCGGGAAGTGAGGCTGGCATGTAACAGAACTCAGTGTTCAGCAACAGGGCATGCCTAGCACGAAGAATGGTCATCATCGAATAGGCGGCATCCTGCACTGCCATCTCGATGGTAACCCCGAGTCCATAAGACCAATGGATGGGATCATTAGCTCCGGGATATGAGGGGTATATCCGGACTGTGCAGAAATACTGACTCTGATTAAAATCCCGGTACTGTTCCTCCACGGTGTACTCAGGATACCAGCGATAACCGGTCTCAGTCATCACACGGACTAGCATGGCCGTGTGACCGGGCACATTAATGCACCGAGTCAAACGAACAACTTGGTGAGCCAGACATCTGAAACACGGAATAATGCAAAGGCATTAGTGTTTCTGGAAGAAATCGGGCAGCATAACAACTTTAAATGCTCAAACAAAGATTTGAGACATCATACAAATGATAGCATAGCCACTCGACAATTCCATAACAAGGTTCCGGGTTCAACAATCATCATACTCAAAGGATAGAAACTGAACTGAGGTTTGAAACCAACAATCCCAAGAGTCTACGGATTAGTAACACGTGAACCTAGTAAGGATAAGAGGCCTAGTCCTAAATCCCCGTAGAAAGAATAGACAGACTCAGATCAGAAGGGCATAAGGTAAAGGAGTAAAAAGAGCCTTACGTTCCCTTCCACAATCAATTCCCTTACATATAACTAAGAATTTTTCTAGACTCAACATCGACCAGTTTGGCTTGAGAAACCTACAGGCAGTCCAGCTCTGATGCCAACACTGTCAGGACCCCGATCCTAAGTCACACCGATCTAGCTGTAACACGTCATATCACTTTGCGGCCTCACGCACGGTAACCCCACGGGTGCCACCTTACCTGGCCCGGGACCGTTTGCGCATTTTGTCACACGTATGTGACAGTGTCGCTAGCATCCATATGACAGAGAATCCGGGCCGACATGCCTAGTTATAAACAAAAAGTGGCACTAGATTACAGAGACAGGCATCCATGACCCAGCAACGAACGTGTCGGTCATCAACGTATGAACCCAAGTCGTAGCAAGCTACATGGACTTAAAGGAACAACGCGTGACATTTCCCCTAAGGGACAGACACAGGAACGAAGAAGGACATATGCTGGCCAGCCTACATGTTCCGAGCAGTAGCAAGCTACCAAGGCTCATTGGAATCACTAGGAGGCATTTCCCTGTAAGGTAGGCTACCAAAGGAAAACAACTAGGTGTCGGATCCCACACATACCAAGCATTTCAAACATACACGCAATATGCTCAATATGTGCAAATACAACATTGCATCACAACAGAACTCTATGACTCAAAGTACTTTATTTAAAGGCTCCAAGAGCCATACATAACATATCCATACAGGTAGGGGTCACATGACCCAACACTCAAGTCATACAGTTATACAAGCACAAGCGGAAGCTACATGTCTGAGTACAGACAACTTAGAAAATAAAACAGGCTTGGTGTAGCCTGACTATCTACAAGGCCCTTCACAAGCTCCAGATCTCCGTCTGGGTGTCAAGCTACTCGTCGATGTTTACGTCTATGTAGAACCCATCAGCAGGGGCAGGGTTCTCCTCTGCAACAGTTATTAAGGAAACATGAGTACAAAGGTACTCAGCAAGTCTTACCACAGAACCTATCATACATGCAACATTATCAAAGGGGGTAGTGGAGTTCATAGCAGAATGCCAGCTTTGACCTTGGCTAACGTATACTACAACTCTCAACAGATTGCAAGATGTTACTACGAACACGAGTCCTCTACTCACCACATCAATACGCTACCGAGGATCCTCTTCCATCATCCTACGGAAGGGCCATCCACGGCACTCACACTTATCTTGAGGCTTTTAATAGTATCCATCAACTTGTCTATGAACTGTAAGAGCAACCAAGTAGTCCGTACCGCGAACAACGGCTATTCGAATAGTTTGATAACCCTGCAGGGGTGTACCTCTTCACACACGCTTTCACCACTTATCGCCGTTTACTCGGCGTGTACTCGGCAACCTTCAAGCGGAAGCCCAGCGGGGGTGTCGGCCACGACCTAACTAACTACTCAAGTCTCTCGTCCAGGTTTATCGCCTATTTGGGTTCCATCCGTCGGGAGATCCGGCCGGGGTGTCGCTCACGGCCCCAAACGATGTGTACAGGGTTCCCGAGTCACCAAACGGGCAACCGGTACACCGTGCCACGTACCTGTCGCATCACAACCCACCCCGAGGGTCAGCATTGTGCACGACCTCCAGTAAGCTATAAACACCAGAAACTAGTTACAACTCCTGGACAGAGATCGAGGGTAATTAATAAGCCGAGAGGGTCCATTGGTTTCGGGCCCAATGCATGGTAGTAACTGCAACTTGAACCACACATACAGATCTCAGGTCCTATGGACGATTCCAATGAAACAACCCACCATGTACTCCTACATGGCCTTTCATCGATACCTTTACCAAGCGTATTCCACACTTCCTTCTCTTTACCGGTATGATCATTTCACTCTGATCCATCACCCAAATGAACCAGACCAGACATAACTCTAAGCATAGCAGGCAACATAAACAAATAGCATGGTGGATCACACATCACATGGCCCAATCAACTCCTACACATGCTAGTGGGTTTCAACTATTTACTGTGGCAATGACAGGTCATGCAAGGGAATAGGGTTCATCTACCGCAGCAAGTAGCAGTTCACACGCTGTTGCCTTAATGCAGTAAAAGAGAGCAGGAGCGAGAAGTTTGGGTTTGTATCGGAATGATCAATGATTGCTTGCCTGACAAGGTAGTTGTCGGGTACTGCTCTTCAACTGGATACGCAGCAGTATCCTCGGGAGCAGGACCTAACACAGAGAATACCGACGATACAATCATTAACAAACAAATGCAACAATGTGATGCATGCTCATGACATGGCAAGATGCATGTGTGTTGGCTAATGCAACTAAAACCAGAAGGGTTTGAGCTTATTTGAATCAAAGATTCAAATTGAAGTTCAAACTATTATTTAAATAAGTGCATTATCAAGTTCTTGATGTAAACAGCAAGTTAACTTGTTCAAAAATGCATGAAACCAGTTGCATTGGAAAGATTGGATTTTTCTGATCGTTTTTCATATATAAATCTTTTCCATCTGAGCTATGGTTGATTTTATATGATTTTTTAGAAGTTTTGGGTATTTTCTGGAATTTCCTGAATTATTTTAAATCTAAAAATCCCAGAAAAACCTTTACTGCGTCAGCATGACATCATGCTGACGTCAGGCAGTCAACAGGGCCAGTCCAAGTCAAACCTGACCAGTGGGACCCACTGGTCAGTGTCACAGTTAACTAATTAACTAATTAGAATTAAATTAACACCTAAATTAGGTTTGACTTGCGGGCAGGGCCCACATGTCAGTGACCCAGGGGGGTCAAACCCGTGGTCAAAACAGGTCGAACTCGCCGGCGTTTAGCCGCCGGCGAGGCCAAACACGGCGGCGTGCTTCGGAAATCGCCTACGGTGCATGGCTCGAGTTGTGGCTAGGCGCGTTGGAAAGCCCTTGCTGTTGCGCGTCGGATGGTGGTGGTCGCCGGACCTGGGGTGGCCGGAGACGACGGCAAAAAGCTCGACGGCGGCGACCGGCGTCGGGCGTGTGTGGAGATGCGGCTGCAGGGGCCTAGGCGACGCGTGCGTAGCACCTTTCGCATCTACGTACTGCGGTGAGTGTGATGGACGGGTGCCAGTGACAAAATGGTCACCGGAGCATCACCGGCGGCGAGCACGGCGGCGGTGCGTGCGGGTGAGCTTTGTGCAGTGCGTTCCAGGGCAAAAGAGAGCCAACGGAGAGGGGGAGGATGAAGCTAGGCTCACAGGGGTTGCAGCAGGCGCCGGAGCGAGCTTGGGGGTGGTCGGAGCTGGGCGGAACGGCGAGAGGGATCTCCGCGGCCGGAGTTGGGGAAGAAGAGGTCGGGGGCATCTCCAGGGCAGGCGAGCGCTCGGGGCTCGGCCTGTTTGAAGCAGTCGAGGACGGCGGAGACAATGGACACCAAGGCGGGGCTCAGGGACGACGGTGGGCGCGGCTTCTACGACGGTGCGAGCACGACGGCGTCGGCCATGGCGCGGGGAGAGCGAAGGAGAGGAACTGGGGAGAGGTGGAGGTGTCTGCGGGGTCGGGGACGACGTGAACGACCGGTCCAGCCCTCCAGGAGGGCGAGGGGAGGAAGCAGGGCGGCGGGCAGCTGCGTGGCGCGCCGTGCGGTCGCCGTCGAGCACCTGCCTTCCTGCCTGGCCGAGCCAAGCAGCTCGCTGGAACGGCAGCTGGGCTGGGCCGGCAGGTGGGCCGGGTGGGGCGCCGGGTAAGCTTTTCTCTCTCCCTTTTTTTCTATTTTCTTTTCTGTTTCATTTCTTTTGCAGCTTTGTTCATTTAAATAAAATGCCAGAGCATTTTTGTAACTCATAACACTTGTCATACCTACTGTATATATATTATGAACAGTAGGAAACATTATAGTTTATGATTATTTGAGCATTTAAAATATTTTATAGCATTTAAATGCCCAAATACAAATACCATTTGATTTAATCCAAATCCCTAGAGTGTCCTAGAAAATTGTGCACCATTTTTGGCAGAGGTTTAAGACCAAGTCAGAAATGATGAACATTTTTGAAGGGCATTTTGGGTACATTGGAAAATATTTCATCAAACCCTAGTTGTTAGGAGAGGGGTGCTGGGGTTTCTGTTAATCCCATTTCAAGTTACTTTGAAAAGTAAACATGATGCACACTCTAGCTAGGTCCTAATGCAAATGCTAACTAGGGATGTGACAACCTTTTGCTTTTGCACCGGTCTCTCAACAAGTTACCGGAACCGATATGATGTCGTTGCATCATTTTCGGATCGTTGCCGTGGCACCCTTTCCTTCCACCATGGTGACAAATGCTTCTTATCTCTTCATAATTCTTCATGTTAACGCTTAACTAAATTGCATAAACTTGATCATGTCATCCGCATCATGTTAAGAACATTAAATGTGTGATTGTTGTTTGCTTAATAAAAGTGTTAACCATGCCCATGAGGATTTTCTGGAATTTGTTGTTGTTATTTCCGGCCTCATTTAAAATGTCTAAATAGTGTAGTTTTATTATGCTTCACCTCTTGCCATGCTAAAAACATTTAATCTTGTCTTGTAAATAAACGAGAGTCAACTAAATAATTATAATGTGGTGTTTCGTCAATATGCAACTCGTTGCATATTGAGCTCCACTTAACTTGTAGTCTTGTTTGTGCACTTTGCCATGCCATGCATATTTAAACCCGACATGCATCATACTTGGATGTGCATCGTATGCCATGTTTATGCTTGTGGGTTTACCGTGTTGTTTGCTTCTTTCCGGTTGCTTCTCTTGTTAGCTTCGGTTTCGTTCCAGAGTTGTGAGGATTGCTCGACTATGTTGCTCCGTCTACTTCATGGATCCGTTCTTCTCCCTTGTGGAATCCCAGGCAAGATGACCATACCCTTGGATACCTTTACTATCATTGCCTTGCTTAGTGTCTCGATGCTATCGTTACATGTCGCGCTACCCATCATTATTGTCAGCCTCTCCTTGTTGCCATGAAACCTCTAACCTTTGAAACCTTCCTAGCAAAACCATTGTTTGGCTATGTTACCCGCTTGCTCAGCCCCTCTTATAGCGTTGTTAGTTGCAGGTGAAGATGAAGTTCGTTCCAGGAGGGAACTTGTTGTTGTTATATCACAATATCTATTATTATTATTATTATTAACACACCTATATACTGGGCATGGGTGGAAGGCTTGGCCTTTTGCTCGGTGTTTTGTTCCACTCATGCCACCTTAGGCGCCGATAAACCGGCATTATGTTCCTTGATTTTGCGTTCCTTACACGATGGGTGGATGGGGACCCCATGACAGTTCGACTTTGAACAAAACTCCTCCAGCAAGGCCCAACATTGGTTTTAATTTGCTCATAATAACAACTTAATTAATTAATTAAATTGCATAGGGAGTTAGCGCTACCCGAGGATTCTTTCTACATAGCAGGGGGGCCAGTGCTGATGGTGTTGGTCCCAAACGGGGAGACTGCGGGGCCACCACGGGGAAACTCGAGGTTTGGCTCCCGTAGGATCACCTATCCGGATGTGGCCTGAGACGAGATACGCGGGCTACTATCAGGGTGTCGACACACCGGGAGGTCTTGCTGGACTTGTTTTACCATTGTCGAAATGTCTTGTGCTACCGGGATGCCGAGCCTGATCGGATTTCCCTAAGATAAGGGGTGATGATATTATATTTATCACTTCAGCTAATCGTGAGAGCTTGTGATGGGCTAAGTTGGGACACCCCTGCAGGGTTATGATCTTTCGAAAGCCGTGCCCGCGGTTATGTGGCAGGTTGGAATTTGTTAATGTCCGGTTGTAGAAAACTTGACAGAGGATCCGAAGTAAAACACACAACTGTGTGAGTAACCGTGACTGTCTCTTTTCACTTTGAGAAGAGAACACGGTGGGGTTATGTTTGATTCGTATGTAGTTCAGGATCTTTAGCGATCACTACTTTTGCGACCGTTTGCGTAGCTTCTCATCTTATTCTGGTACTCGTAAGTTAGCCACAATATTATGCTTAGCCGCTGCTGCAACCTCACCACTACCCTCTTCCATACCCTTAAAGCTTTGCTAGTCTTGATACCCATGGTTATGGGATTGCTGAGTCCTCGTGGCTCACAGATACTACAACACCAGATGCAGGTTCAGCCGAGAATGTTGCAGGAGCTGATTCAAGTACTTCACTGGAAGCTCGATGAAGAGCGTAGCCGTATGCTTGTGACGTTTTCGACGATCAGTAGTGGTTTCTACTAGGATTCGATCTAGACCCGTGGCTTTATGTTGTTTTGGTATCTTTCTTTTGGATCTTCGCCCGTAGTCGGGTTGTGATGTTTTGAATGATGTAATGTATTGTGTGAAGTGGCGAGTGTAAGCCAAGTATCTCCTTTTGGCAATTTAATCCCTCTTTTACATGAGTCGTGCAAAGATACCAAACTTGAGATCATTCCAGAATGGGCTTATACCTTTAAGTCGTGCCTCGACACATAGGAGGTATAGTCCCATCCTGGGCATTACAACGTGTCTACAAGCTCCGCCGCCGTCTGCTCCGCCGTCCCGCCGAGCCACGTGACGCCGGGAGCCCTGCAACGTCGCCCATGCCGTATTCCTCAACTCCGCCCGCCCGAGATCGCCGGCTCCGCTCCGACCGCTGCGGTCCTCCTCCGAGCCCGCCAAGGTCACCGTCGCACCCGCCGTGAGCTACTGCAGCTCCCTCCCCTCTTCTTTTTCTCCCTCGTGTGCTGTAGCCACCGCACCATGGTCGACCGCACGCGCCGTCGCACGTGGTCCTCGCCGATGTGTCTTCGGCTACCTCACGACCCAGCTGTCATGCTCTTCCTCCTCACCGCACTGCATAGGCCCCATAGGAGCTAGCACCGTGCCCCCACGGCCACTGCAGCATCGACCCCGAGCTCACCCGAGCTCCGGCCGCCGCCAACATCGTCGCCGGCAATGTTCCGACCATCCCCAGGCCACGCCACGGCCACCACTCGATGCGGACGAGCGTCCGCATCACGCAGCACCTCTCTGCCATCGATTTGGTCGCCGAAAGACCAAATCCGAGGCGCCCCGCCACGTCTGGCCTCGCCGGCGACGAGCCGCCGACGAGTTTGACTCGCTGACCAGGGGGTTTGACCTCCCCCTTTGCCACTGACAAGTGGCCCAGCCGTTGACTGTTTAGTCTTAGGTTTAATTAGCGCTAAACTAACCCTGTTAGTTAGTATTGACCCACTGACGTGTGGGCCTGAACCTGTTAGTCATTAGTTAGTTTAAACTAACCCTTTTAGTTAACTCTGTTAGACTGACGTGTGGACCCCACATGTCAGGTTGACCTGGACCCGCCCTGTTGACCTACTGACGTCAACATGAAGTCATGTCGACGCAGTAAGTATTTTCTGGGATTTACATAAATCAGAAATGATTTATTTATTTTCAGAAAATGCCCTAACTTCAAAAAATCATATAAATTCAACAGTAGCTCAGATGAAAAAGATATATATATGAAAAATGATCAGAAAAATCCAGTCTATCCATTGGTACTGGTTTGATGCATGTTTAAGAAAGTTAACCTTGCTGTCCGTATCAAATCATAATAATGCACTTTGAATAATAATAACTTGGGCATTAATTTGAATCTTTGATTCAAATAAGCTCAAACCATTCTGTTTATAGTTGCATTAGCTCAAACACATTCATCTTGCCATGTCATGAGCATGCATCATATTGTTGCATATTGTTTAGTATTGATTGTATTACCGGTATTCTTTGTGGTAGGTTCTGCTCCTGAGGGTACATCTGCGTATCCAACTAAAGAGCAGTACCCGTCAACCAATCTGTCAGGCAAGCAACCCATTGATCATTTCGATACAAACCCATCTTCTCGGTTCTGCTCTCTTTTACTTCTTTAAGGCAACAACATGTGAACTGCTATTTGCTACATTAGTTGAACCCCATTCCTTTGCATGACCTGTCATTGCCACAGTAAATAACTGAAAACCCACTAGCATGTGTAGGAGTTGATTGAGCCATGTTGATGTGTTTCCTACCATGCTATATATGCTGCCTGCTATGCTTAGAGTTGTGTCAGGTCTGGTTCATCTGGGTGATCGATCAGAGTGAAATGATTATGTCTGGAAATGAGAGTGAAGTGTGGAATATGTATTGGTAAAGGTATCGATGAAAGGCCATGTAGGAGTACATGGTGGGTTGTTTCATTGGAACTGTCCATAGGATATGAGATCCGTATGTGTGATTTAAGATCAGCTACTACCACGCATTGGGCTCCAGGCGCTCCAAGCTCTCTCGACTTATTAACCGCCCTTGTCCTCTGTCTAGGAGTTGCAACTAGTTTCTGATGTTTGTAGTATACTGGTGGTCGTGCGCAGCGCTGACCCTCGGGGTGGGCTGTGATGCGGCAGGTACGTGGCCCGGTGTACCGAGTCGCCCGTTTGGTGGCTCGGGAACCCTGTACACATCATTTGGGGCTGTGAGCGATACCCCGTCCAGATCTCCCTATGGATGGAACCCAAATAGGTGATAAACCTAGACTAGGGACTTGTGTGGTTAGTCAGGTCGTGGCCGACACCCTCGCTGGGCTTCCGCTTGAAGGTTGCCAAGTACACGTCATGTAAACGGCAATAAGTGGTGGAAGCGTGTGTGAAGAAGTACACCCTTGCAGGGTTACCAATCTATTCGAATAGCTGCTGTTCGCGGTTAAGGACCACTTGGTTGCTTATACAGTTCATAGACAACTTAGTGGTTACTCCTAAAAGTCTCAAGACAAGTGTGAGTGCTGTGGATGTCCCTTCCGTAGGATGACGGGAGAGGATCCACATAAGTGTATTGTTGTGGTGAGTAGTGGACTCGTGTGCGTTGTCTCATCTTTGCAATCTACTAAGAGTTGTAGTATAGGTTAGCTAAGAGTCAGAGCTGGCTTGCTGTAATAAACTCCACTACCCTTGTTGAAAATGATCCATGTATGATAGGTTCTGATGTAAGTCTTGCTGATACCTTTGTACTCATGTTTGCTTATTAACTGTTGCAGAGGAGAACCCCGCCCCCTCTGATGGGTTCTACATAGACGTTGACGTCGACGAGTAGCTTGCTACCCAGAAGGCAATCTTGAACTAGTGAAGGACCTTGTAGATAGTTAGGCTACACCAAGCCTGTTTTCTTTCCAAGCTGTCTGTACTCAGACAAATTAGCTTTCGCATGTGCTTGTATGCTTGTATGACTTGAGTGTTGGGTCATGTGACCCCTACCTGTATGGATATGTTATGTATGGCTCTTCGAAGCCTCTTAAATAAAGTACTTTGAGTCATAGAGTTCTGTTGTGATGCAATGTTGTATTTGCACATATTGAGCATATTGTGTGTATGTTATTGAAATGCTTGGTATGTGTGGGATCCGACACTTAGTTGTTTACCCTTGCCCCTTGGTAGCCTATCTTACAGGGAAATGCCTCCTAGTGTTTCCACTGAGCCTTGGTAGCTTGCTACAGCTCCGGAACACGTAGGCTGGCCGGCATGTGTCCTTCTTCGTTCCTATGTCTGTCCCTTAGGGGAAATGTCACGCGTTGTTCCTTTAAGACAATGTAGCTTGCTACGACTTGGGTTCATACGTTGATGACCGACACGTTCGTTGCTGGGTCATGGATGCCTATCTCTGTAATTTAGTGCCACTTTGAGTTTATAACTACCAATGCCGGCCCGGGTTCTCTGTCATATGGATGCTAGCGACACTATCATATACGTGTGCTAAAATGCGCAAATGGTCCCGGGCCAGGTAAGGTGGCACCCGTGGGTATACCGTGCGTGAGGCCGCAAAGTGATATGATGTGTTACATGCTAGATCGGTGTGACTTAGGATCGGGGTCCTGACAGCGTTGGCATGAGAGTCGGACTGCATGTAGGTTCTTCAAGCCAAACTGGTCGATGTTGAGTCTATAAATTGCTAGTTATATGTACGGGAATTGATTGTGGAAGGGAACGTAAGGCTCTTTTTACTTGTTTACCTTATGCCCTTCTGATCTGAGTGAGCCTATTCTTTCTACAGGGGTTAAGGACTAGGCCTCTCATCCTTACTAGGTTCACGTGTTACTAATCCATAGACTCTTAGGATTGTTGGTTTTCAAGCCTCAGTTCAGTTTCTACCCTTCCGTTATGTTGATTAGTTGGACCTGGAACCTTGATATGATGTTGTTGAGTGTCTATGCTATCATTTGTATGATGTCTCAAAATCTTTTTTGAGCATTTACAGTTGTTATGTTGCCCGATTTCTTCCAGAAATTATAATGCCTTTGCATTATCTCGTGTTTCAGATGTCTGATCGCACCCCTCATCAGGTGGTCCGTCTGACTCAGTGCATCAATGTGCCATGTCACATGGCCATGTTGGTCCGTGTGTTGACCGAGACTGGCTACCATTGGTATCCCGAGTATACTGTGGAGGAGCAGTACCGTGATTTCAACCAGAGCCAGTACTTCTGCACAGTCCAGATATATCCTTCATATCGCGGAGCTACCGACCCCATCCACAGGACGCATGGACTCGGGGTTACCATCGAGATGGCAGTGCAAGATGCCGCTTACTCGATGATGACTATCATCCGGGCTAGAAATGCCTTGCTGCTGAACACTGAGTTCTCCTACATGCCAGCCTCACTTCCTGGAGAGGAGGGCTACTACACCGGTCTATACACTGATGCCGGTCATGAGGAGCCGCTACTTCAGACTACCACGTAGATGCTGGAGGATAGGGACCGTGAGGTCCGTGCCCTTCGGATGGAGCTCTATAACACTCGAGCCGACCACTGGGCCACTCTGACATGGCTTGCACCTGCCGTGCAGGCCGGATATCTGGATATGCGGGATTTGTACCCCGTGCAGACTCGTCTGCCCGACCGTATGGATTGGCGTGATGTTGGGGGCGTTACACCTCCACGTGTCAAGCTGGCAATGGTTAACCGCTACCCACGTCCCAGTGGGTAATTACTCTATTAGGGGACGGGGATGTGCAAGCTTTAATACCCACGCGGAAGCTTGTGGGTCAAATACCTTACCCAGCATGCACGACGGGGATGGGGACGAGATAGGATTACCCATACCCGTTACCCGCCTTACCCGTGAAGGCCTTACATCGGGCCTCAAAAATTAGTAGAACCCATGTAATTACCGCCCTTACCCACCGATATTTTCACCATCCCACCCCTTTGGCCAAATATCCCGAAGAAAACCCTAACCTAGACATAACATACTATTTATTATGCTGAAATACTATATTTTTCTCCGAAATGCAATCTGATGTTGTTGTTGATTGTGTGTATGGGTTTCCCCACGGGTATAAAAAACCGATGGGTATGGGGATGGGAATATTTTTATCCCCGCACATGGGTATGGGGACGGGGACGGGCATGGTAGGGCTGTCACGGGGACGGGGATGGGAGTCCAATACCCGCCTGGGTAATCCCCATTGCCAGCCTGATCCACGTGGGCGTCGTTTACCACCAGCAGCGGGACCGAGGCCGCATCCGTGTCCCTATGGTCCACAGTCTCCAAGTGCTCGAGAGTTTCCAGATCCACATGTTCCACTTCGAGGCTACGGGGGTAATATTTACGAAGATTACTACAGTAATGTCTAAGCTAGACCATGGTAGTAGTAGTATCCACTACTAGGAAAAGGGCTGCTAGTGGCGCACCTGTTTTCGCTACTAATGGCGCACTACAGGTGCGCCACTAGCACCACGCCATTAGATTTTTTTACTAATGGCGCACCACAGGTGCGCCATTAGTATAGCCCTCGGTGCGCCATTAGTATCTGGTATACTAATGGAGCACCACATGGAAGTGTAATGCCCCTAATAGCTCTCAAGTCCTCGGATATAAACATCATCTTGGGTATGGACAGGATGACAGCTCATTACGCTAAGATTGATTGCTACACTAGGACTGTTCAACTTACACACCCATCCGGCAAGACAGTCAATGTTTTGGCTCGAATGGCTGAGCGTCAGCTCTACTCTCTTAATGCCAGCCCTCTTCCAGAACTCGAAGATATCCCGGTAGTCCGTGAGTTTCCGGGTGTCTTTCCAGAAGAACCGCCAGGTGTTCCACCTGACAGAGATGTAGAGTTCGTGATAGATCTTGTTCCAGGAACTATCCCAATCTCTAGAAGACCCTATAAGGTGGGACCCTTAGAACTAGCTGAGCATAAGAAACAACTCGACGAGTCATTGAAAAAGGGTTTCATCCGTCCTAGTTCTTCTCCTTGGGCTTGTCCCGTCCTCTTCGTCAAGAAGAAGGATGGAACGGATCGGGTGGTTGTAGACTATCGACCTATCAATCTGGTCACCATAAAGAACAAGTATCCGCTCCCCAGGATCAACGACCTGTATGATTAGCTCACTGGATCCTTAGTCTTTTCCAAAATGGATTTGAGCTTGGGTTACCATCAAATGAAAATCAAGAACGGGGACATTCCCAAGACGGCCTTTGTCACTCGTTATGGTCATGCCGAGCATCTAAGGCTGGTATTCATGGAGTACACTGTCATGTCCTTCGAGTTAACCAATGCCCCAGCCACTTTCTCCCGGCTAATGAATTCTATATTCATGGAGTACTTGGATAAATTCGTCGTGGTATACCTCGATGATATACTCATTTACTCCAAGAACAAGGAAGATCACGCCGAGCATCTGAGGCTGGTATTGACGAAACTTCGAGATCACCGCCTTTATGCCAAATTCTCCAAGTGTGAATTCTGGTTGCCAGAAGTGACCTATCTAGGTCATGTAATCTCTGGTAAGGGTATTGCTGTCAATCCCGAGCGATTTCAGGCTGTCCTTGACTGGACTCCACCTGAATCGGTCAAGCAAGTCAGGAGTTTCCATGGCTTAGCGAGCTATTGCCGACTCTTCATCGAGAATTTCTCCAAGGTTTCTAAACCTCTAACTGAACTCCTCAAGAAAGATAATAAGTTCGAGTGGACCCCACAGCGTGAGTTCAGCTTTCAGGAACTAAAAAAACGCCTGACATCTGCTCTCGTACTGGTACCACCAGACTTTTCCAAGGACTTTATTATCTACTGCGACGCCTCGCGACAAGGACCAGGTTGCATACTCATGCAAGATCGTCAAGTGATTGCCTACGCATCTCGACAGTTGCGTCCACATGAGGATACCTATCCTGCACATGATCTAGAGCTTGCAGCTGTAGTCCACGCACTCAAAACATGGCGACATTACCTTCTTGGTAATCGCTGTGAAATCTTCAGTGATCACCAAAGTCTGAAATACATCTTCACCCAACCGGATTTGAATCTCAGGCAAAGATGTTGGGTTGAGTTGCTCACAGATTACGACTTGGGAATAACTTACACCCCTGGGAAGGCCAATTCCATGCCTGGCGCACTAAGTCGTAAGTCTTATTGTAACAATCTGAAGTTACAACAAGGGCAACCACTTCTCCACGAGAAATTTCGTAAACTTAACCTTCACATTGTTCCTCGAGAATTCCTTTCCACCTTGGTGGAGAAACCTACCCTTACGGATCAAATCATAGCTGCCCAGAAGCAAGATACAAGGATTTCCTGAATCAAGAGAAACATTCATAAAGGAGTTGCAGGTTGTTTCTCCGTTGATAACAGAGGTGCTGTCTTCTTCGAGAACCGTCTAGTGGTTCCCAAGAACCGACATCTACGGCAGCTGATCCTTAAGGAGGCTCATGAATGTCCTCTCATGATTCATCCCGGTAGTACCAAAATGTATCAGGACCTACGCCAGAGGTTTTGGTGGACTAGGATGAAGAGAGAAATCGCTCAGTTTATTGCTAGCTGTGACGTTTGCCGTCGAGTTAAAATAGAGCATCAACGGCCTGCTGGCACCCTTCAACCTTTAGCTATTCCTGAATGGAAATGGGATAAGATCGGTATGGACTTCATTACCGGATTTCCCAGGACCAGGAAAGGAAATAATGCTATCTTCATTGTTATCGACTGCCTCTCCAAGGTAGCCCATTTTCTGCCTGTTCAAGAGAGTATAACCGCTAGCCAGCTTGCAGACTTGTATATCTCTCGGATAGTGTCTCTTCATGGTGTTCCATTGGAGATTAACTCAGACCATGGAAGTCTCTTCACCTCTCAATTTTGGGGAAGTTTCCAAAATGCTATGGGGACTCGTCTCTCTTTTAGCACCACCTTTCATCCTCAGTCAAGTGGTCAAGTAGAACGAGTCAATCAAATTCTGGAAGATATCCTCCGAGCCTCTATCATCTCATTCGGTATGGATTGGGAGAAATATCTTCCATTCGCCGAATTCCCTTATAACAATAGCTATCAAGCTAGCCTGGGCAAGGCTCCCTTCGAAGTTCTGTATGGCCAAAGGTGTCGAACACCTCTTAACTGGTCAGAAACCGGGGAAAGACAATTCTTTGGTCCGGACATGATCCAGGAAGCAGAAGAGAAAGTTCGCATCGTTCGTGAGAAATTGAAAACAGCCCAATCTCGCCAGAAGAGCCAATATGATCGCCATCATAAGGCTGTGACTTACAAAGTCGGTGATAAGTCTTACCTTCGGGTTACTCCTCTTAAGGGAACCCATCGCTTCGGTATCAAAGGAAAATTGGCTCGTCGTTACATTGGTCCTTTTCGCATTCTCGCCAAACAAGGAGAAGGTGCCTACCAACTGGAACTACCTCCGCATATTTCCAGAGTTCATGATGCCTTCCACGTCTCTCAACTCAGGCGTTGCTTCTCGGATCCTATCTGGGGAGTGGACAACGAAACGCTTGATCTCCAGGATAATCTCACATATCGAGAATACCCCGTTCGTATTCTTGATCAAACCGAGCGTACCACTCGATGTCATAATATCAAGTTTCTCAAGGTTCAATGGTCACATCATTCCGAGAACGAAGCTACTTGGGAAAGGGAGGATCGTCTTTGACTTGAGTACCCCACCCTTTTCCCGGAGGAACCTGAATCTCGGGACGAGATTCTTTTGAGTGGGGGTGAGTTGTCACATCCCTAGTCAGTGCTTGCATTAGGAATAGCTAGAGTGTGCATCATGTTTAACTTTTCCAGAAAACTTGAAATGGGGATGACAGAAACCCCATCACCCCTCTTAACTCAACTATGGTTTAATAAAATCTTTTCCAATGTACCCAAAATGCCCTTCAAAAATGTTCATCATCTTTGCCTTGGTCTTAAACCTCTGACAAAAATGGTGTACAATTTTCTAGGACATCCCAAGGTCACTGGATTAAATCATATTGTATTTGCATTTGGGCATTTAAATGCTATAAAATATTTTAAATGCCCAAATAATCATAAACCAAAATGTTCCCTGTAGCTTATACTTTACACAGTGGACACGAGTAGTTTCATGATTTATAAAAAAATGTTCTAGCATTTTTAATAAATCAACACAGTTGCAGAAAAACAGAAACAATAATTAAATTAGAAAAGAGGAGAGGGAGAGAGAAACCTACCCAGCAGCCGCTCCACGCAGCTGCTTCCTCTCGCCAGGCAGGCAGAGAGGAGCACGCCGGCGAGCCTGTGCGCACCATGCAGCTCGTCGCTGCTCTGCTTTACCCCTCGCCACCATGACGCCCTGGACGATCTCCATGTCATCGCCCGAAGCCTCTGGACACCGCACTTTCCCCTGCCTCTCTCCCTCGGCCTCTCCTGCCATGGCCGACGAGCCCGCCAGCTCACCGCCGTTGTAACCACGGCCATCGCCTTCTCCTCGCCCCCTCGATGTGTCTACAAGCTCCGCCACTGTCTGCTACACCGTCCCGCCGAGCCACGTGACTCCGGGAGCCCTGCAACGTGGCCCACGCCGTCTTCCCCAATTCCGGCCACCCGAGATCGTCGGCTCCGCTCTGACCGCTCCGGTCCTCCTCCGAGCTCGCCAAGGTCACCGTCGCAACCGCCGTGAGCTGCTGCACCTACCTCCCCTCTCCTTTTTCTCCCTCATGCACCGTAGCCACCGCACCATGGTCGACCGCACGCGCTGCCGCACGTGCTCGCCGCTGACGTGTCTCCGGCCACCTCACGGCCCGACCGTCATGCTCTTCCTCCTCACCGCACCGCGTAGGCCCCGTAGGAGCTAGCCTCGTGCCCCCACGACCACCGCAACGTCGACCCTGAGCTCACCCGAGCTCCGACCGCCACCAACGTCGTCACTGGCGATGTTCCGACCATCCCCAGGCCACGCCACGGCCACCACTCCATGCGAACGAGCGTCCACATCACACAGCACCTCTCCGCCGTCGATTTGGTCGCCGGAGGACCAAATCCGAGGCGCGCCGCCGCGTCTGGCCTCACCGGCGACGAGCCGCCGGTGAGTCTGACTCGCTGACCAGGGGGTTTGACCTCCCCCTGTGCCACTGAAAAGTGGGCCCACCTATTGACTGTTTAGTCTTAGGTTTAGTTAGCGCTAAACTAACCCTGTTGTCGGTGTACTAGAGTAGGGGTACCCTAGTATCCCGAACTTGTGCACGGGCAGTCGCAGCATCCCGCGGCAAGGCTTGCCGGGTGACCGCCAAGGTCCTCCGTGGTTCCTTTGGAGCCATTCAAGAACAAAGTATTCAAGCCAAGGAGACAAGGCCTCGGCAAGAGGAGCTTGCCGGGAAGGCCAACCAAGGCATCTCAAGGAACTTGCCGCAACGCGCCTCGCGTCCCGGCAAGGCCCGGTGAGCGACAAGCTCCCGGACGCGACAAGACAACGACCGCGGCAAGGCGCTTGCCGCGACAAACTACCACCCTGTACCCGCGCTCCAGCACATCCACCAACGTGTCGCTCTAGGACCCTTCCAGGCGTACGTGGCGGGAGGCTGTGCAGCCAGCGGTGCGCGGTGGCAAGCGGCGCTGACAAGATCGCCATCGTGGCGAACGGTGGCGTCCCTAACGGCCCCTTTTTGCACTGTTTGGGCGACGCATATGGGCATTCAATGCCCTTGTCCCCTGCCGTCAGGGTTAGGTATGATGCACTGTAGCAGGTAGTTGTACCAACCGCACACCTTTCCATTTTTTACCCTCATCTGCGTTGCCACCTGTCGGTGACCCCTTGAGCATATAAAAGGAGGCCCATGCGCAACGTAGAGGGGGGGGGGGCAGAACACTCACGCCCGGTCTCGCTAGCTGCTGGTGTGTACTGTAGCACTCAGCGCTCCCGAGCAAGAACTCAATACAAACCACATAGCAGGAGTAGGGTTTTACGCATCTGTGCGGCCCGAACCTGGGTAAACTGCTCGTGTGCTTCGCCTCGATCTGCTCTTCGTTCGATCATCGCCCCCGCCGTACCGAAGGGGGCTCGGTCCGCCGGTCCCCATAAGTGCTCGAGGATCCGTTTCCCCGACACCTGTTAGTTAGTATTGACCCACTGACATCTGGGCCCGAACCTGTTAGTCATTAGTTAGTTTAAACTAACCCTTGTAGTTAACTCTGTTAGAATGATGTGTGGACCCCAAACGTCAGGTTGACCTGGACCAGCCCTGTTGACCTGCTGACGTCAGCATGAAGTCATGCTGACGTAGTAAGTATTTCTGTGATTTAAATAAATCAGAAATGATTTATTTATTTCAGAAAATGCCCTAACTTCAAAAAATCATATAAATTCAACAGTAGCTCAGATGAAAAAGATTTATATATGAAAAATGATCAAAAAAACCCAATCTATCCATTGGTACTAGTTTCATAAATGTTTAAGCAAGTTAACCTTGCTATCCATATCAAATCATAATAATGCACTTTGAATAATAATAACTTGGGCATGAATTTGAATCTTTGATTCAAATAAGCTCAAACCTTTCTATTTATAGTTGCATTAGCTCAAACACATTCATCTTGCCATGTCATGAGCATGCATCATATTGTTGTGTATTGATTGCATTACCAGTGTTCTCCGTGGTAGGTTCTGCTCCCGAGGATACATCTGCGTATCCAACTAAAGAGCAGTACCCATCAACCAATCTGTCAGGCAAGCAACCCATTGATCATTCCGATACAAACCCATCTTCTCGCTTCTGCTCTCTTTTATTGCATTAAGGCAACAACGGGTGAACTGTTGTTTGCTGGGGTAGTTGAACCCCTTTCCTCTGCATTACCTGTCATTCCCATAGTAAATAGTTGAAAACCCACTAGCATGTGTAGGAGTTGATTGAGCCATGTTGATGTGTTTCTTACTATGCTATATATGCTGCCTGCTATGCTTAGAGTTGTGTCAGGTCTGGTTCATCTGGGTGATGGATCAGAGTGAAATGATTCTGTCTGGAAATGAGAGTAAAGTGTGGAATATGTTTTGGTAAAGGTATCGATGAAAGGCAATGTAGGAGTACATGGTGGGTTGTTTCATTAGCACCGTCCATAGGATCTGAGATCTGTATGTGTGATTTAAGATCAGCTACTACCACGCATTGGGCTCCGGGTGATCCAAGCTCTCTCGACTTATTAACTGCCCTTGTCCTCTATCCAGGAGTTGCAACTAGTTTCTGATGTTTGTAGTATACCGGTGGTCGTTCGCAGCACTGACCCTCGGGGTGGGCTATGATGCGGCAGTTACGTGGCCCGGTGTACCGAGTCGCCTGTTTGGTGGCTCGGGAACCCTGTACACATCATTTGGGGCCGCGAGCGACACCCCGTCCAGATCTCCCTATGGATGGAACCCAAATAGGTGATAAACATGGACTAGGGACTTGTGTGGTTAGTCAGGTCGTGGCCGACACCTTTGCTGGGCTTCCGGTTGAAGGTTGCCGAGTACAGTGGTGGAAGCGTGTGTGAAGAAGTACACCCTTGTAGGGTTACCAATCTATTCGAATAGCTGTTGTTTGCGGTTAAGGACCACTTGGTTGCTTATACAGTTCATAGACAAGTTAGTGGTTACTCCTAAAAGTCTCAAGACAAGTGTGAGTGCTGTGGATGGCCCTTCCGTAGGATGACGGGAGAGGACCCACGATAGTATATTGTTGTGGTGAGTAGTGCACTCGTGTGCGTTGTCTCATCTTTGCAATCTACTGAGAGTTGTAGTATAGGTTAGCCAAGAGTCAGAGCTGGCTTGCTACAATAAACTCCACTACCCTTGTCGATAATGATGCATGTATGATAGGTTCCGATGTAAGTCTTGCTGAGTACCTTTGTACTCATGCATGTTTTCTTAATAACTGTTGCAGAGGAGAACCCCGCCTCTTCTGATGGGTTCTACATAGACGTTGACATCGACGAGTAGCTTGCCACCCAGACGGCGATCTTGAACTTTTTAAGGGCCTTGTAGATAGTCAGGCTACACCAAGCATGTTTTCTTTCCAAGCTGTCTGTACTCAAACAAGTTAGCTTCCGCATGTGCTTGTATGCTTGTATGACTTGAGTGTTGGGTCATGTGACCCCTACCTGTATGGATATGTTATGTATGGCTCTTCGGAGGCTCTTAAATAAAGTACTTTGAGTCATAGAGTTCTGTTGTGATGCAATGTTGTATTTGCACATATTGAGCATATTGTGTGTATGTTATTGAAATGCTTGGTATGTGTGGGATCCGACACCTAGTTGTTTACCCTTGGTAGCCTATCTTTCAGGGAAATGCATCCTAGTGCTTCCACTGAGCCTTGGTAGCTTGCTGCTGCTGCAGGACACGTAGGCTGACCGGCATGTGACCTTCTTCGTTCCTGTGTCTGTCCCTTAGGGAAAATGTCACGCGTTGTTCCTTTAAGTCCATGTAGCTTGCTACGACTTGGGTTCATACGTTGATGACCGACACGTTCGTTGCTGGGTCATGGATGCTTGTCTCTGTAATTTAGTGCCACTTTTGGTTTATAACTAGCCATGTTGGCCTGGGTTCTCTATCATATGGATGCTAGCGACACTATCATATACGTGTGCTAAAATGTGCAAACGGTCCCGGGCTAGGTAAGGTGGCACCCGTGGGGATACCGTGCGTGAGGCCGCAACGTGATATGATGTGTTACATGCTAGATCGGTGTGACTTAGGATCGGGGTCCTGACATTAGGCTCTTGGCCTAAGTTGGTATATGGCCACGGATCGAAGCTACTCCCTCAAGTGTACTGAGATGTATCCTCTGGGTGCCACTGGTTGGCGAGCTCATCCAGCTCCCACCCATAAACAGACTGGCGGTAAGGATCAAGTGGTGGCTCTGGCTCAGGCTCTGAAGCTTGTGCCTGGCCTTGATACTTGTAGAAGGCATCTGATGTAATGAGGTATATGCCTATAGACAGATCAAACAGAGATGGTGCAGGCAAGGTAACAATTTCACAGTATATTTCATCAAACCTTAATTTATAATTAAGCAACCTATTCTTGTCTTTAACAATAAAATCATGGGCTACCATGCTCTTGTAGTCTACATAAATAGGGGCAAGCAATTTTTCTTCCTTCTCGTGATGCCTAATAGGTATTCTAAAATTTTCAGCAGGGCTACAAGCAAAGATGCCTCCAAAGACGGGCCCCTTTGAGCGGTTCAGACTCAGTCGTTTAGCAATGACGGCGCCCAAGCTAAAAGTTGTGTCTTGAAACAAAGCATGGCGTAAGATGACAATATCAGGGGCACTAAGATTCCCACTATTCCCGCGAACATCTACTAGCAAATAAAGCAAAGTAGCGCAGAACGGGGAAGTGTATACTAGTGATTCTTGCCCCTGAGACTTGTCTAGATTCCCCTACAGCTATCATGTCAATAAACCCTTCAACGTCTTCACGACGTGGTTCATCAAGTCTACCTCCAAAAGGTGCCTTGCATATTTCACAAAATTCTAAGAGTGATATCTCCTTAATCACATCATATAAACGAAACTCCACTGTAGGTGGTGTTTTCTTAGCATGAAAATGAAAACTTTGCGTGAAAATATTGGTGAGTGAGAGATACTGTTCTTTTTGGTCGCGGAGGAAGACGACGAGGCCTACATTATTTGCCAACCAATAAAAGTCTTCGTAAATACCGGCGGACATCATGAAATCGTTACAAGGCCATTCGCACGGTCGATCTTCCGCCATGCGAGGAAGATTATATTTGGGCTTCTTATTTTCTTCTTTCTTCTTCTCCTCTGAGCTCTTGCTGGAGGAGCCCCTCAACAATCTCTTTATCATTTTCCTTTTCTGAAATTTTCTGAAATTTTTAGTAACTCAAAATAAAAGTTAACCAAACTCTACAAGATTGATAGCAACAACTCCTATAAGTGCCTAGAGACTATATCATGCATTAGAACTACTTGGGACCAAGAAAAATTGACATGCGAGCTCAAGAACGAGGTCACCACAGCAGTATAAATTAGCAAGAAATAGAGCACTAGAACAAAAACTAATTGGACCAATGGAGGAGTCACATACCAAGGAACAATCTCCCCAAACGGTTTGGTGAATGGTGCTTTGAGCAAGGAGATCGCAAATGGCAGCAAGATGAGCTAGAACTCGGGTTTGAGCTGGTTGGTGATTTTTTTGGGAGGAAGAAGAAGAGTGTGGGTGCAGGAATAAGTGGAGGGGGGCCACGTGGGGCCCATGGGACAGGGGGGGCGCGCCCTGGACCCTCGTGGCCAGGTGCTAGCTCCCCTCGCTGTGTGTTATGTGCCATATTTTCTCAAATATTCCAGAAAAAATCATATTTCATTTTCATTGCATTTGGAGAACTTTTATTTTCGGGGGTAATTTTTTATTGCACGGATAAGTCTGGAAACAGACAGATAATATTATTTTTGCTTTATTTATCCTAACTAACAGCAAGTAAAAAGAGGGTAGAGAGGGTTTGTGCTATCTAGATTCACCTATCCCATGCTCATCAAAAGGAATCCATTAACATGGTTGATCAGGTCTTGTTAATAAACTCTTTCTGAATAACATGAAATCCGAGAATTTTCGAATAACACTAGGTTACCTCAATGGGGATATGTATGTCCCCAACAATAAGAATGTCATATGTCTTCTTGATTGTTAGGACCCCGATCCTAAGTCACACCGATCTAGCTGCAACACGTCATATCACTTTGCGGCCTCACGCACGGTAACGCCACGGGTGCCACCTTACCTGGCCCGGGACCGTTTGCGCATTTTGGCACACGTATATGACAGTGTCGCTAGCATCCATATGATAGAGAACCCGGGCCGACATGGCTAGTTATAAACCAAAAGTGGCTCTAAATTACAGAGACAGGCATCCATGACCCAACAACGAACGTGTCGGTCATCAACGTATGAACCCAAGTCGTAGCAAGCTACATGTACTTAAAGGAGCAACGCGTGACATTTCCCCTAAGGGACAGACACAGGAACGAAGAAGGACACATGCCGACCAGCCTACGTGTTCCGAGCAGTAGCAAGCTACCAAGGCTCGTTGGAATCACTAGGAGGCATTTCCCTGTAAGATAGGCTACCAAAGGAAAACAACTAGGTGTCGAATCCCACACATACCAAGCATTTCAATCATACACGCAATATGCTCAATATGTGTAAATACAATATTGCATCACAACAGAACTCTATGACTCAAAGTACTTTATTTAAGAGGCTCCAAGAGCCATACATAACATATCCATACAGGTAGGGGTCACATGACCCAACACTCAAGTCATACAGTCATACAAGCACAAGCGGAAGCTACATGTCTGAGTACAGACAACTTAGAAAATAAAATAGGCTTGGTGTAGCCTGACTATCTACAAGGCCCTTCACAAGCTCCAGATCTCCGTCTGGGTGTCAAGCTACTCGTCGACGTCAACGTCTATGTAGAACCCATCAGCAGGGGCAGGGTTCTCCTCTGCAACAGTTATCAAGCAAACATGAGTACAAAGGTACTCAGCAAGTCTTACCACATAACCTATCATACATGCAACATTATCAAAGGGGGTAGTGGAGTTCATAGCAGAATGCCAGCTTTGACTCTTGGCTAACCTATACTACAACTCTCAACAGATTGCAAGATGTTATTACGAACACGAGTCCTCTACTCACCACAACAATACACTACCGAGGATCCTCTTCCGTCATCCTACGGAAGGGCCATCCACGGCACTCACACTTATCTTGAGGCTTTTAGTAGTATCCATCAACTTGTCTATGAACTGTAAGAGTAACCAAGTAGTCCGTACCGCGAACAACGGCTATTCGAATAGATTCATAACCCTGCAGGGGTGTACTTCTTCACACATGCTTCCACCACTTATCGCCGTTTACTCGACGTGTACTCGGCAACCTTCAAGCGGAAGCCCAGCGTGGGTGTCGGCCACGACCTGACTAACTACTCAAGTCTCTCGTCCAGGTTTATCGCCTATTCGGGTTCCATCCGTAGGGAGATCCGGCCGGGGTGTCGCTGATACGTCCAAAACATATCTATAATTTCTGCTTGCTCCATGCCACTTTTGGGGGATATTGCTATGATATTCATACACTTCCATACACTTTTGATCATGTTTGGACTAACTTACTAATACAGTGCACCCCAGTGCCAGTTTCTGTTTTTGGTTGTTTTTGTATTTCAGGTCTTCACGTTTCGAGGACTGCCCAGAAAAATCCAGAAAAATTATATAAAAAATCAACGAACCGGAAACAACACTGCGTCCGAAGGGCAGCCTGGGGGGGGCACAGGGGCTCCAGGCGCCCTGTGGGCGCGCCCCCCCTGGGCCGCGCCGGGGGGGGGGCCTGGGCCCCCCGAGGCTCCCCCGGTGCCCTACTTTGGCATATATTTAAGGGTTCCCCGTAACCCTCAGAACAGGACTTCTTTTCGCGATCCCATCTCTGTTCCGCCGCCGCCACCGCTTCCAAGATCGGGAGCACCAGGAGAACTCTTCCCGGCACCCTGCCGGAGGGGAGGATCACCACCGGGAGCTTCTCCACCACCATGGACGCCTCCCGGATGACTCGTGAGTAGTCTCCCTTGGACCATGAGTTCATGACCAGTAGCTATGTGATGTTCTCCTCCCGTTCTTGTGCTTCACCAATTAGTCCTCGTGAGCTACCCTACATGATCGAGGCACCTATGTAATCCTTATGCTGTTGCTATGTTGAGTTTGCTGGGATCCGATGGATTATGAGATTATGTTCAGATTGATCTTGAGTAATATATTTGATTCACCTCTTTTATATTTTAGTTCATCAGTAATTCTTGCATGTTCTCCGTTGTTATTTATTGCTTTGGCCGAGTAATAGGTAGTGACTCCAAGAGGGAACGTTATGCTCGATTGTGGGTTCATGCCCCTCGATGTCTAGCTTGAGTGACAGAAACATGAGTCTAGGGGATGTGCTGTTGCCACAAGGGGGAAAACAACGGTGCTTGTGCCCGCGGGTGCAAGGATTGTTTACTTTACGCAAAGTTCTTTTAATGCAGTTGTCTGTTGCATTGAGTTTACACTATGGGTGGGACTCGCAACTTAATACCAGCGAGATGTTCTGGATAGATATCTCAAGGTGGATGATTAGTAGTAGATATTGATGGATTTCGGTCTACTTACTTTGGCGTACCGCCCATGCTTTGAACCTCAACCTTTCTTGCAATGTAATCGCATTGGTTTGCGTTCGTGGTCCTGTCAATTGCCCAGCTGTATACCTCACATAGCTGTTTTATCGTCTTTAGGGAGGGAGACATCACTAGTGAACATCATGAGACTCCGGTCCATATTACCATCATTGATCACATTCACTATTTACTTTTCGCTATTTACTTACTATTGCAAAACACTATCTATCACTACTATCATATTGCTTTTAACCCTTTGTGAACTACAAGGCCGGAGAGATTGACAACCTCTCTGTACTCGTTGGGAGCAAAGTTATTTGTATCTGTGTGCAGGTCCACGTTGATTGCTAATTGCGCTGTTAGCAATTGACACCTACTTGTTGAACCTAGGAGTCTGTGGGGATTCGATCCTTGGCATCTTTGCTAGGGGAAAACACTTCTACTTACTGCATCTTACACCTTCCACTTGGGGTAACCAACGAGGGGTTCGAGGCCCATCAAGGAGTATTTTCTAGCGCCGTTGCCGGGGACTCCACTCTTCAGGATAGGGCAGTTGCATGCTATCTTTTACCTTTGCGTTTTAGTCTTGTTAGTTTACTTTTCATTTTTGCTTTAGTTCCTTTTATCGAAAATCACAAAAAATAGTTATCTTGCTTGCTTGCTACTATGGGTTCCACCGAGAACACCAAGTTGTGTGACTTCACTAGTCACAACAACGATGACTTTATCAGCACACCTATCACTACACCTGCCACTTCAGCACCTTCATATGAAATTAAACCTGCTTTACTGAACTTAGTCATGAGAGAACAATTCTCCGGTGCTGGAGATGATGCTGCTTTACACTTGAACAACTTTGTAGAACTTTGTGATATGCAAAAGTACCAAGAAATAGATGGTAATATTGTTAAGCTTAAGCTTTTTCCTTTCTCTTTGAGAGGAGGAGCTAAAATTTGGTTTCAGTCTTTGCCTAGAAATAGCATAGATTCATGGGACAAGTGCAAAGATGCTTTTATTGGAAAATACTATCCACCTGCTAAAATTATCCAACTTAGAAGTAACATCATGAATTTTAAACAATTGGATAATGAACACGTTGCCCAAGCTTGGGAACGTATGAAATCTCTTATCAAGAACTGCCCTACTCACGGTTTGACTACTTGGATGGTTATCCAAACTTTTTATGCAGGCTTGAACTTTACCTCGCGGAACTTGTTAGATTCGGCCGCGGGAGGAACTTTTATGTCAACTACACTTGGTGCTGCCACAAAGCTTCTCGATGAGATGATGACCAACTATTCCCAATGGCACACCGAACGCGCTCCAACAGGTAGGAAGGTAAAATCTGTCGAGGAGATTTCCTCCCTTAATGAAAAAGTTGACTTGATCATGTCTCTACTTTCGAAGCAATCTACTGTTGATCCTCGTGATGTTCCTTTAAATTCTTTGATTGCTCAAGAACAAGTATATGTGAATTTTATCTCTAGAAACAATTTTAACAACAATGCTTATAGGAGTAATTTTGGTAACAATTCTAGACCATTCCCCTCTAACTCTTATGGGAACAACAATGCTTATCCTAGTATCAAGAACTCCAATACTGAACTAGAGACCATGCTTAGAGTTTTCATCACTACCCAAAAAGCCTTTAATAAGAATGTAGAAGAGAAACTACATAAACTAGATGATCTTTCTTTTAAGGTAGACCACTTAGCCAATGAGTTAAAATTGCTAAAAATTGAAACTTCTCTTAAGGAGAGGGAAGTCATCCCTATTAATGCTACTCAAGTACAAATTAATGAAAATATTAGGATGATGGCTAAGCTAAAAGAAAGATGGGCTAGAGAAAGGGAGGAAGAGGAAAGAATTAAGAGCCTTCCTACCCACCACACTGTTGCTACTATCCAAGTTATTGAGGATGTTCACACTCTTAGCACCCAATGTACTCCTGGTCCCAATGCACCTATTAATGGTGATGCTATAGAAACTACCAAACAGGTGAACCTTAAGGACACCACTACCACTTTACTTGATGCTCATGACCTTGATTTTGATAATTGCACTCTTACAGAAGTTATTGATTTCCTTCACAAGATGTCTAGAGATCCCCGCACTAGCACGCTTAACCTTGCCTTCACGGAGCATATCACTAATGCTCTCATCAAAGCTAGGGAGGAGAAACTTAGAGTAGAAGCCTCCATACCTAGAAAGCTAGAAGATGGTTGGGATCCTATGATAAAAATTTATTTGAATGACTTCTCTTGTTATGCATTATGTGATGTTGGTGCTAGTACCTCTGTTATGCCCAAAAGGATATATGATATGCTTAAATTGAAACCTTATGATTCTTGTTATTTTGGTGTTCGTCTCGTTGATTCTTCCATAAAGAAACCTTTGGGGAGGATCGACGATGTTCTTATTGTTGTCAATGATAATTATGTGCCCGTTGATTTCACTATTATGGATATTGAATGTGATCCTTCATGTCCAATTATTTTGGGACGTCCCTTTTTGCGCACCGTTGGTGCTGTCATTGACATGAAAGAGGGTAATATAAAATTTCAGTTTCCTCTCAAGAAAGGGATGGAACACTTCCCTCGTAAGAAGGTCAAGTTACCTTTTGAGTCCGTTGTACGGGCTAGCTATTCTTTTACTCTTGATAAAACTTGATCTATGCATTATGCCTAGCTTAAAGGCATAAAAGAAAGCGCTTTTGGGAGGCAGCCCACATGAATAAATTTTTTGCTTTTGTTGTGTCTTGATGTTGTTTACTGCTGTAGCATCATCATTGTATCTTTGCTTTTCATATTTGTGCCAAGTATAGCCTCTGATTGCTAGAAAGTTCAAAAGTTGTGAGGTGCTGTCCAGGAAACAGATTCTGTCCTTGGATAGAAAAATTCGTATAAAATCACCAGATCATCTTTTTGGTCTGAATGTTTTTGACAGCGTTCTCTATATAATTGTCTTTCGTGTGTCAGTTCTGAGTTTTTTGATTTGAGTTGCAGAAGTATCCCGAACAGGTCAATTACTGCCTGATGTTCTGTTTTTCACAGATTCTGTCCTGTTTTGCCTTACCTTCACTTTGCAAATTAAGAACTTGCTTTTTCTTTGCAAAAACCTTTTGGAAATCTTGAGAAACAGTAGAACTTCAAGAATATCCTTATTTCCAGCAAGGTATAATTATTTTATTAAGGGTACTAACCTCGCTAATCAGATTATGATGAGTTGTGTATGAAGGGAGTTTTCAAGTGTGCGAGGGAAGATGATAAAAAGATTCAGGAGTGTCAAGCGCTCAAGCTTGGGGATGCCCCCGTGCACCCCCAAGAAATATTCAAGGAGACTCAAGCGTCTAAGCTTGGGGATGCCCCCGTGCATCCCCTTCTCCATCAATATTATCAGTTCGTCTTTCGTGCCGCTATATTTTTATCACTTCATGTGTTATGTGCTATGCTTGGAGCGTCTTGCTTTTAGTTTTCTTTTTAGTTTTTCATAACGGGTCGGAACCCAGCATTCCTTTATGTGGGAGAGAAACACGCTCCACCTCTACCTAGAACATTACATAGAATTTTCGTGTCTATCTATGCTGTGTGTGTTCTTTGTCTTTTAATAGCTACTATCATACTCTGCTCTTAGTATACATGCTTATCTTTTCAAGAGCTTTTATTTAGTTGGTTGCTTGAACTCTCTTTAATTACCATGCTCACCTTATTAAGAGAGTTTGCTTCCGTTGCATGGGTTAATGTGTCTATGATAAAGATGCTACTTTCATGATGGTGCTTAGTAGTTCAGGTTTTCTTTTGGTTAATCTCAGATAGCTGGGGGGTTCCCAATGTGTTATTGGAGTACCAACTTGGTTTGTTTGCCTATGATGTGGTATGGTTTAGTAATATCTTCCTTCGAGAATTTATTTTGATTGACTTGGTGTATGCTCACGCATATTCAAGACTGTAAAGAAAGTCTGTCAAGCCTTGATGATCTTTTATTTCTAAGTAGCGATATAACTACCATGCCTGATTCAATATTGCTTTGTCGCTCTGCATGATTATGACCGTCATTGCTCTCTTAGTTGGTCGCTCCCAGTGTTTTGCTAACCTCCACCTGCACTAAGCAAAATAACCATGCAATACATAGCTCATGGGAAAGTAGCCTTAAAACTATTGTGGTAAAGAATATGTTGCCTATGTATCTTATTTCTTATGAGTTGCTTGCTGAGCGGTAACCATGTTTCTGGGGATGCCATCAACTGTCACACTCTTGTTGAATATCATGTGAGTTGCTATGCATGTTCGTCTTGTCTGAAGTAAGGGTGATTTACCGTGGGTTGAATTAATATGCATATTGTTAGAGAAGAACATTGGGCCACCAACCAAAGCCATGCATCATGGTGGAAGTTTTAGCTTGGACCTTAATCCTCAATCTCTCATGAGAATATGCTTACGCATTAAAGAGGAGTCCATCATCTATTTTCTATGTTGTCCCGGTATGGATGTCCTCAAGTTGAGATCTATCAAAAACAAGAAATCAAATGCGATCTATCTCCTTGGACCTTTGTACAGGTGGCATAGAGGTACCCCATTGTGACACTTGGTTAAAACATATGCAATGCAATGATAACCCATGGGGATCCGAGCTAATTAGGACAAGGAGCGAGCACAATTGGTATTCGATGCATGAGGCTTGCAACTTATAGGATGGTTTATGCATGACACATATGAAGTACTACTACCGTTGACACAATTGCTTCCATGTTTTCAAAATAAAAAGCTCTAGCACTTAACCTTTCTTTTACCTTTATGATTGAAGCACCAACTACTAAGAGCATGATTGTCATTCTGAGTGTAATGTGCATTGTCCCAAAGTAGCATTGTCTTTTGCATGATTGTGATATCGTTTATTCTGAAATGATTGTATCTAGTCATCACTTAAACCTTGAAGGTGCCCTTGCATTTATGTTTTGCATCACTAAAGGGGGCAAGCTAGATATCACTTGATCATATTTGCACATCATGTACATTGCAAATCTTTTTGATGTTTCAGTTTCATGTTGTAAAATTTTCAGTCATTTGTGATTTTCTCTTGAGACAACTTAATTACTTTAGAATCATTGTCTCAGTAAGCTTTTGTCATATGACTAAGAGAAAGTCCTATATGGTTAATAGCATGTCACCACAGAAATTATTCTTGTTATCATTTACCTACTCGAGGACGAGCAGGAATTAAGCTTGGGGATGTTGATACGTCCAAAACGTATCTATAATTTCTGCTTGCTCCATGCCACTTTTGGGTGATATTGCTATGATATTCATACACTTCCATACACTTTTGATCATGTTTGGACTAACTTACTAATCCAGTGCACCCCAGTGCCAGTTTCTGTTTTCGGCTGTTTTTGTATTTCAGGTTTTCACGTTTCGAGAACTGCCCAGAAAAATCCAGAAAAATTATATAAAAAATCGGCGAACCGGAAACAACACTGCGTCCGAAGGGCAGCCTGGGGGGGGGGCACAGGGGCTCCAGGCGCCCTGTGGGCGCCCCCCTGGGCCGCGCCGGGGGGGGCGCCTGGGCCCCCCGAGGCTCCCCCGGTGCCCTACTTTGGCATATATTTAAAGGGTTCCCCGTAACCCTCAGAACAGGACTTCTTTTCGCGATCCCATCTCTGTTCCGCCGCCGCCGCCGCTTCCAAGATCGGGAGCACCAGGAGAACTCTTCCCGGCACCCTGCCGGAGGGGAGGATCACCACCGGGAGCTTCTCCACCACCATGGACGCCTCCCGGATGACTCGTGAGTAGTCTCCCTTGGACCATGAGTCCATGACCAGTAGCTATGTGATGTTCTACTCCCGTTCTTGTGCTTCACCAATTAGTCCTCGTGAGCTGCCCTACATGATCGAGGCACCTATGTAATCCTTATGCTGTTGCTATGTTGAGTTTGCTGGGATCCGATGGATTATGAGATTATGTTCAGATAGATCTTGAGTAATATATTTGATTCACCTCTTTTATATTTTAGTTCATAAGTAATTCTTGCATGTTCTCCGTTGTTATTTATTGCTTTGGCCGAGTAATAGGTAGTGACTCCAAGAGGGAACGTTATGCTCGATTGTGGGTTCATGCCCCTCGATGACTAGCTTGAGTGACAGAAACATGAGTCTAGGGGATGTGCTGTTGCCACAAGGGGGAAAACAACGGTGCTTGTGCCCACGGGTGCAAGGATTGTTTACTTTACGCAAAGTTCTTTTAATGCAGTTGTCTGTTGCATTGAGTTTACACTATGGGTGGGACTCGCAACTTAATACCAGCGAGATGTTCTGGATAGATATCTCAAGGTGGATGATTAGTAGTAGATATTGATGGATTTCGGTCTACTTACTTTGGCGTACCGCCCATGCTTTGAACCTTAACCTTTCTTGCAATGTAATCAGCATTGGTTTGCGTTCGTGGTCCTGTCAATTGCCCAGCTGTAATTTGTTTACCTCACATAGCTGTTTTATCGTCTTTTGGGAGAGAGACATCACTAGTGAACATCATGAGACTCCGGTCCATATTACCATCATTGATCACATTCACTATTTACTTTTCGCTATTTACTTACTATTGCAAAACACTATCTATCACTACTATCATATTGCTTTTAACCCTTTGTGAACTACAAGGCCGGAGAGATTGACAACCTCTCTGTACTCGTTGGGAGCAAAGTTATTTGTATCTGTGTGCAGGTCCACGTTGATTGCTAATTGCGCCGTTAGCAATTGACACCTACTTGTTGAACCTAGGAGTCTCTGGGGATTCGATCCTTGGCATCTTTGCTAGGGGAAAACACTTCTACTTACTGCATCTTACACCTTCCACTTGGGGTAACCAACGAGGGGTTCGAGGCCCATCAGTCGCTCATGGCCCCAAACGATGTGTACAGGGTTCCCGAGTCACCAAACGGGCAACCGGTACACCGTGCCACGTATCTGTCGCATCACAACCCACCCCGAGGTTCAGCGCTGTGCACGACCTCCAGTAAACTAAAAACACCAGAAACTAGTTGCAACTCGTGGACAGAGATCGAGGGTAATTAATAAGCCGAGAGGGTCAATTAAGGATCCCAATGTGTGGTAGTAACTGTAACTTGAACCACACATACAGATCTCGGGTCCTATGGACGATTCCAATGAAACAACGCACCATGTACTCCTAGATGGCCTTTCATCGATACCTTTACCAAGCGTATTCCACACTTCCTTCTCTTTATCGGTATGATCATTTCACTTTGATCCATCACCCAGATGAACCAGATCTGACACAACTCTAAGCATAGCAGGCAACATAAACAAATAGCATGGTGGATCACACATCACATGGCTCAATCAACTCCTACACATGCTAGTGGGTTTCAACTATTTACTGTGGCAATGACAGGTCATGCAAGGGAATAGGGTTCAACTACCGCAGCAAGTAGCAGTTCACACACTGTTGCCTTAATGCAATAAAAGAGAGCAGGAGCGAGAAGATTGGGTTTGTATCGGAATGATCAATGATTGCTTGCCTGACAAGGTGGTTGTCGGGTACTCCTCTTCAGCTGGATACGCAGAAGTATCCTCGGGAGCAGGACCTAACACAGAGAATACCGGCGATACAATCATTAAACAAACAAATGCAACAATATGATGCATGCTCATGACATGTCAAGATGCATGTGTTTTGGGCTAATGCAACTATAACCAGAAGGGTTTGAGCTTATTTGAATCAAAGATTCAAATTGGCACTTTAGCTATTATTTAATTAAGTGCATTATCATGTTTTAATGTATACAGCAAGGTTAACTTGCTCAAACATGCATGAAACCAGTGCCATTGGAAAGATTGAATTTTTCTGATCATTTTTCATATATAAATCTTTTCCATCTGAGCTACTGTTGAATTTATATGATTTTTTGAAGTTTAGGCATTTTCTGGAATTTCCTGAATTATTTTAAATCTAAAAATACCAGAAAATCCTTTACTGCATCAGCATGACATCATGCTAACGTCAGTCAGTCAACAGGGCGGCCCAGGTCAAACCTGACCAGTGGGACCCACTGGTAAGTGTCACAGTTAACTAATTAACTAATTAGAATTAAATTAACACCTAATCTAGGTTTGACTAGCAGGCAGGGCCCACATGTCAGTGACCTAGGGGGGTCAAACCCGTGGTCAAACAGGTCCAACTCGCCGGCGTTTAGCCGCCGGCGAGGCCAAACACGGCGGTGAGGTGTGGGTTTTGTGCCCCGGCTGCCAAATCGACGGCGGAGCACACCTATGGGTAGCTGGAGGCAAACCGCATCGAGTGGAGGTGGTGGCTGGCCTCGGGGTCGCCGGAGATGATGCCGGCGATGAGTTCAGCGGCTGCCGGAGTTCGGCGAAGTCGAAAATGACGGTGCGGTGCTTGTAGAGGAGCGTGAAGTGGTCCTACAGCACCTACGCGTGACGGTGAATCTGATGGGCACGGTGGCCGGACCAATGGATGGCCGGAGCCTCGTCGGCGACGAGCTCCGCGGCAGTGCGTGCAGGTGAGCTTCGTGCGGTGCGTTCCAGGGCAGGAGAGAGGCAACGGAGAGGGGGAGGACGAAGCTGGGCTCACAGGGGTTGCAGCAGACGCCGGAGCGAGCTTTGGGGTGGTTGGAGCTGAGCGGGACGGCGAGGGGGATCTCCGCGGCCGGAGTTGGGGAAGAAGGGGTCGGGGGCGTCTCCAGGGCGGGCGAGCGCTCGGGGCTCGGCCTGCTCGAAGTAGTCGAGGACGGCGGAGACGACGGACACGACGACGGGGCTCAGGGACGACGGTGGGCGCGGCTTCTACGATGGTGCGAGCACGGCGGCGTCGGCCATGGTGCGGGGAGGGCGAAGGAGAGGAGCTGGGGAGAGTGGGGTGTGTCTGCGAGGTCGGGGGCGAGGTGGACGACCGATCCAAGCTTCCAGGGCGGCGAGGGGAGGAAGCAGGGCGGCGGGCAGCTGCGTGGCGCGCGCTGCGGCCGCCGTCGAGCACCTGCCTGCCTGCCTGGCCGAGCCAAGCAGCTCGCTGGAGCGGCAGCTGGGCTGGGCCGGCAGGTGGGCCGGGTGGGGCGCCAGGTAATTCCTTTCTCTCTCTTTCTTTTCCTATTTCCTTTTCTGTTTCATTTCTTTGCAACTCTGTTTAATTAATAAAAATGCTAGAACATTTTTATAACTCATAAAACTTATCATGCCCACTGTATATAATATGAACAGTATGGAACATTATAGTTTATGATTATTTGAGCATTTAAAATATTTTATAGCATCTAAATGCCCAAATGCAAATACCATATGATTTAATCCAGAGACCTTGGTTGTCCTAGAAAATTGTGCACCATTTTTGGCAGAGGTTTAAGACCAAGGCAGAAATGATGAACATTTTTGAAGGGCATTTTGGGTACATTGGAAAAGATTTTATCAAACCCTAGTTGTTAGAAGAGGGGTGCTGGGGTTTCTGTCATTCCCATTTCAAGTTTCTTTGATAAGTAATCATGATGCACACTCTAGCTAGTCCTAATGCAAGTACTAAACTAGGGATGTGACAACTCACCCCCACTTAAAAGAATCGCGTCCCGAGATTCGGGTTCCTCCAGAAAGAGGGTGGGATACTCAAGTCGAAGACGACCCTCCCTTTCCCAAGTAGCTTCACTCTCGGAATGATGTGACCATTGAACCTTGAGAAACTTGATATTGTGGCGTCGAGTGGTGCGCTCGGTTTGATCAAGAATACGAACGGGGTATTCTCGATATGTGAGATTGTCCTGGAGATCAAGCGTTTCGTGGTCCACTCCGCGGATAGGATCCGAGAAGCAACGCCTGAGTTGAGAAACGTGGAACACGTCATGAACTCTGGATAGGTGCGGAGGTAGTTCCAATTGGTAGGCAACTTCTCCTCGTTTGGCAAGAATGCGAAAAGGTCCGATGTAACGAGGGGCCAATTTGCCTTTGATACCGAAGCGATGGGTTCCCTTAAGAGGGGTAACCCGAAGGTAAGCCTTATCGCCGACTTCAAAAGTCACAGCCTTATGATGACTATCATATTGGCTCTTCTGGCGAGACTGGGCTGTTTTCAATCTCTCACGAACGATGCGAACTTGCTCTTCTGCTTCCTGGATCATATCCGGGCCAAAGAATTGTCTTTCCCCGGTTTCTGACCAGTTAAGAGGTGTTCGACACCTTCGTCCATACAGAACTTCGAAGGGGGCTTTACCCAGGCTGGCTTGATAACTATTGTTATAAGCGAATTCGGCAAATGGAAGACACTTTTCCCATTCCATACCGAAAGAAATGACAGAGGCCCGAACCATGTCTTCCAGAATTTGATTGACTCGTTCCACTTGACCACTTGACTGGGGATGGAAGGCGGTACTGAAAGAGAGATGAGTTCCCATAGCATTCTGGAAACTTTCCCAAAATCGTGAAGTAAAAAAGACTTCCACGGTCCGAGTTAATCTCCAATGGCACACCATGAAGTGATACTATCCGAGAGACACACAAGTCTGCTAGCTGGCTAGCGGTAATACTCTCTCGAATCGGCAGGAAATGAGCTACTTTAGAGAGGCGGTCGATAACGACGAAGATAGCATTATTCCCTTTCCTGGTCCTGGGAAACCCGGTAATGATGTCCATACCGACTTTGTCCCATTTCCATTCAGGAATAGCTAAAGGTTGAAGGGTGCCAGCAGGCCGTTGATGCTCTACTTTACCTCGACGACAAACGTCGCAGTTAGCAATGAATTGAGCGATTTCTCTCTTCATCCTAGTCCACCAGAATCTCTGACGTAGGTCCTGATACATTTTGGTACTACCGGGATGAATTGTGAGAGGATATTCATGAGCCTCCATAAGAATCATCTGTCGTAGTTGTTGTTTCTTGGGTACCACCAAGCAGTTCTCGAAGTACACAACACCTCGATCATCCATAGAGAAACTTCTAGCAATTCCGCTAGCAATATTCTCCTTGATCCGAGATATACCTCTATCATACCGCTGGGCAACTATGATTTGATCCATAGGGGTAGGTTTCGCTACCAAGGTGGAAAGGAATCCTCGAGGAACAATGTGAAGGTTAAGCTTACGAAATTCCTCGTGGAGAAGTGGTTGTCCTTGTTGTAACATCAATTTATTACAATAAGACTTACGACTTAGTGCATCAGCCATGACATTGGCCTTTCCAGGGGTGTAAGTGATTCCTAAGTCGTAGTCGGTGAGCAACTCAACCCAACGTCTTTGCCTGAGATTTAGATCCGGCTGGGTGAAGATGTACTTCAAACTTTGATGATCAGTGAAGATTTCACAGCGATTACCAAGGAGGTAATGTCGCCATGTTTTGAGTGCATGGACTACAGCTGCAAGCTCTAGATCATGAGTAGGATAGTTATCCTCATGTGGACGCAACTGTCGGGATGCGTAAGCAATCACTTGACGATCTTGCATGAGTATGCAACCTAGTCCTTGTCGCGAGGCGTCGCAATAGATTATAAAATCCTTGGAAAAGTCTGGTGGTACCAGTACAGGTGCAGATGTCAGGCGTCTTTTCAGCTCCTGAAAATTGGACTCGCACTGTGGGGTCCACTCAAACTTTTTATCTTTCTTGAGGAGTTCAGTTAGAGGTTTAGCAACCTTGGAGAAATTCTCGATGAAGCGTCGGCAATAGCTCGCTAAGCCAAGAAAACTCCTAACTTGCTTGACCGATTCAGGGGGAGTCCAATCAAGGACGGCTTGAACTTGCTCAGGATTGACAGCAATACCCTTGCCAGAGATCACATGACCTAGATAGGTTACTTCCGGCACCCAAAATTCACATTTGGAGAATTTGGCATAAAGCCGGTGCTCTCGAAGTTTCATCAATACCAGCCTTAAATGCTCGGCATGATCTTCCTTGTTCTTGGAATAGATGAGTATATCATCGAGGTATACCACGACGAATTTATCCAAATACTCCATGAATATAGAATTCATTAACCGATAAAAGGTAGCTGGGGCATTGGTTAATCCGAAGGACATGACGGTGTACTCATATTGGCCATAACGAGTAACAAAAGCCATTTTAGGAATGTCCCCGTTCTTGATTTTGATTTGATGGTAACCCAACCTCAAATCCATCTTAGAGAAGACTGAGGATCCAGCGAGCTGATCATACAGGTCGTTGATCCTGGGGAGCGGATACTTGTTCTTTATGGTGACCAGATTGAGAGGTCGGTAATCTACAACCATCCGCTCCGTTCCATCCTTCTTCTTGACGAAGAGGACGGGGCAAGCCCAAGGGGAAGAACTAGGACGGATGAAACCTTTCTGCAAGGACTCATCGAGTTGTTTCTTAAGCTCGGCTAATTCTAGTAGTGCCATCTTATAAGGTCTCCTAGAGATTGGGACAGTTCCTGGAATAAGATCTATCACGAACTCGACATCTCTGTCAGGTGGAATTCCTGGCAGTTCTTCTGGAAAAACATCCGGAAAGTCACGGACTACCGGGATATCTTCGAGTTCTGGTAGAGGGCTGGCATTAAGAGAGTAGAGCTGACGCTCAACCATTCGGGTCAAGACATTGACTATCTTGCCGGATGGGTGTGTAAGTTGAACGGTCCTAGTATAGCAATCAATCTTGGCGTAATGAGTTGTCATCCAAACCATACCCAAAATGATGTTTATGTCCGAGGACTTGAGAGCGATTAGAGATGCTAGGAAAACAAGTCTATCGACAAGGATTTCATTTCCATGGCTTACCCTAGAGGTTTGCCACTTTGAACCAGGAGTTTGAATAACCATGGAAGTAGGCATGTCACAAAAAGTCATGTTGTGCAATCGAGCATAGCTCTCAGATATGAACGAATGTGATGCTCCAGTATCGAAAAGAACAGATGTCGGATGGCAGTTTACGAGAAGCGTACCAAGGACGACGTTAGGATCCTCATAAGCTTCCTCAGCAGAGACATAGTTGACATGACCACGTGCAGTGGGGATTGGCTTGACATAATTCTCCTTGCCGGTTGGCTTACCACGGCCAACGGGTTTTCCTGGTTGGTTCTGGGGACACTCACGCATGTAGTGCCCCGTTTCTCCACACTTGAAGCAAGTCACAGTGCTGCTGCGTGGAGCAAAGTTGGTAGGTGGTCCTCCATAGGTCTTAGCAGGTGCATACTCTTGAGTTGGGCGAGGCGCCTCATAGGATGGCCTCGGTGTGTATTTGGGTGGCAGAGCAGTGTTAGGAACCCACACACGGCGCTTGTGAGAGCCAGAGCCGGATGAGGAACCAAAGTCTCGAGTATGCTTGCGTGTGGCCTCGAAGTCGGTCTGGCCCGTTTCAGCACTGATAGCCTTGTTTACCAACTTCTGGAAGGAAGTGCACTCGTGCAGACGTAGATATCGGCGGAGTTCAGGGCCGAGTCCCTTGCGGAACCTCGCTTGCTTCTTGGCATCGGTGGATACATCCTCAGGTGCATAGCGTGCCAAGTTGCCAAACTCGCGACTATAACTATCCACAGTTAACCGGCCCTGGGTGAAATTGCAGAATTCCTCCCGCTTGTGATCCATGAGACCTTCCGGAATGTGATGTTCACGGAATGCCTCACTGAACTCAACCCAAGTAGTGATTTGGCCAGCAGGACGCATAGCTTCAAAGTTTTCCCACCAAAGACTGGCAGGGCCCTCAAGATGGTAGGCGGCGTAGGTAACCTTGTCGGCTTCGGCCACACGGGCAGAGTGTAGCTTGTGGGTGATACTACGTAGCCAGTCATCCGCATCCAGAGGTTCAGTGGTGTGATGGAACTTCGGTGGGCACATCTTGATAAAGTCATTGATTGACACCACGTCATTCCTCTGACGGAACCCAGTGTTCTGCTCTATGCGTTCCAGCAGACGGTTGGTCTCTCTCTTGTTCCATTCTGCTTCGAGCATAACTTCAGCCAAGGAGGGTGGCTGGGGCAGATTCCCATCTCTAGCTCCGCTAGCCTCACCCTGCTCCTGAGAAGCAGGAGTGCTGCGAGTGTTGACCATCCTAGGAAAACAAAACAACGGTTTAGACAAGGATGGCAAAAACTTGACATAGGAGTGCAGAATGTAATGGATGACACGGAATTCAGAGATGTTCATCCGTACGACATGGTAATATAGAAACTGCTATATATACACCAGTGGTCATACACACCATACGTAGTTTAGTACAAGCCAAGGCTAAACTACAACTGCGGTGAAAGACGACACATCCCATCAGAGGCATTCCAAGCTCCTATACATTATTTAAATACACCTCCGAAACTCAGTACACACTAAGTCATATTCCACAAGACGCGCAGGACCGTGGGAATACAACTACTACAATACTACTACTACCACGGTCTAGCTCAGACATTCCCGTAGTAATCTTCGTAAAGATTACCACCGTAGCCTGGAAGTGGAACAGATGGATCTTGAAACTCGCGAGCGCTCGAAGGCTGTGTACCATAGGGACATGGATGTGGCCTCGGTCCCGATGCTGGTGGTAACCGACGCCCACGTGGAGGTGTAATACCCCCAACGTCACGCCAATCCATGCGATCAGGCAGACGAGTCCGCACGGGGTACAAATCCCGCATGTCCAGATATCCGGCGTGCACAGCAGGTGCAAGCCGTGTCAAGGTAGTCCAGTGGGCGGCTCGAGTGTTATACAGCTCCATTCGGAGGGCACGGACCTCACGGTCCCTATCCTCCAGCATCTGAACAGTAGTCTGAAGCAGTGGCTCTTCATGAGCAGCATCAGTATACAGACCAGTGTAGTAGCCTTCCTCTCCGGGAAGTGAGGCTGGCATGTAACAGAACTCAGTGTTCAGCAACAGGGCATGCCTAGCTCGGAGAATGGTCATCATCGAATAGGCGGCATCCTGTACTGCCATATCGATGGTAACCCCGAGTCCATAAGACCAATGGATGGGGTCGTTAGCTCCGGGATATGAGGGGTATATCCGGACTGTGCAGAAATACTGACTCTGATTGAAATCCCGGTACTGTTCCTCCACGGTGTACTCAGGATACCAGCGATAACCGGTCTCAGTCAGCACACTGACTAGCATGGCCGTGTGACCGGGCACATTAATGCACCGAGTCAAACGAACCACTTGGTGAGGGGTGCGGCCAGACATCTGAAACACGAAATAATGCAAAGGCATTAGTGTTTCTGGAAGAAATCGAGCAGCATAACAACTGTAAATGCTCAAACAAAGATTTGAGACATCATACAAAAGATAGCATAGCCACTCAACAATTCCATATCAAGGTTCCGGGTCCAACAATCATCATACTAAAAGGGTAGAAACTGAACTGATGCTTGAAACCAACAATCCTAAGAGTCTACGGATTAGTAACACGTGAACCTAGTAAGGATAAGATGCCTAGTCCTAAATCCCCGTAGAAAGAATACACTGACTCATATTAGAAGGCATAAGGTAAAGGAGTAAAAAGAGCCTTACGTTCCCTTCCACAATCAATTCCCCTACATATAACTAAGAATTTTTCTAGACTCAACATCGACCAGTTTGGCTTGAGAAACCTACAGGCAGTCCAGCTCTGATGCCAATGCTGTCAGGACCCCGATCCTAAGTCACACCGATCTAGCTGTAACACGTCATATCACTTTGCGGCCTCACGCACGGTAACCCCACGGGTGCCACCTTACCTGGCCCGGGACCATTTGCGCATTTTGGCACACGTATATGACAGTGTCGCTAGCATCCATATGACAGAGAACCCGGGCCGACATGGCTAGTTATAAACCAAAAGTGGCACTAAATTACAGAGACAGGCATCCATGACCCAGCAACGAACGTGTCGATCATCAACGTATGAACCCAAGTCGTAGCTAGCTACATGGACTTAAAGGAGCAACGCGTGACATTTCCCCTAAGGGATAGACACAGGAACGAAGAAGGACACATGCCGGCCAGCCTATGTGTTCCGAGCAGTAGCAAACTACCAAGGCTCGTTGGAATCACTAGGAGGCATTTCCCTCTAAGATAGGCTACCAAAGGAAAACAACTAGGTGTCGAATCCCTCACATACCAAGCATTTCAATCATACACGCAATATGCTCAATATGTGTAAATACAATATTGCATCACAACAGAACTCTATGACTCAAAGTACTTTATTTAAGAGGCTCCAAGAGCCATACATAACATATCCATACAGGTAGGGGTCACATGACCCTACACTCAAGTCATACAGTCATACAAGCACAAGCGGAAGCTACATGTCTGAGTACAGACAACTTAGAAAATAAAACAGGCTTGGTGTAGCCTGACTATCTACAAGGCCCTTCACAAGCTCCAGATCTCCGTCTGGGTGTCAAGCTACTCGTCGACGTCAACGTCTATGTAGAACCCATCAGCAGGGGCAGGGTTCTCCTCTGCAACAGTTATCAAGCAAACATGAGTACAAAGGTACTCAGCAAGTCTTACCACAGAACCTATCATACATGCAACATTATCAAAGGGGGTAGTGGAGTTCATAGCAGAATGCCAGCTTTGACTCTTGGCTAACCTATACTACAACTCTCAACAGATTGCAAGATGTTATTACGAACACGAGTGCTCTACTCACCACAACAATACACTATCGAGGATCCTCTTCCGTCATCCTACGGAAGGGCCATCCACGGCACTCACACTTATCTTGAGGCTTTTAGTAGTATCCATCAACTTGTCTATGAACTGTAAGAGTAACCAAGTAGTCCGTACCGCGAACAACGGCTATTCGAATAGATTGATAACCCTGCAGGGGTGTACTTCTTCACACACGCTTCCACCACTTATCGTCGTTTACTCGACGTGTACTCGGCAACCTTCAAGCGGAAGCCCAGCGTGGGTGTCGGCCACGACCTGGCTAACTACTCAAGTCTCTCGTCTAGGTTTATCGCCTATTCGGGTTCCATCCGTGGGGAGATCCGGCCGGGGTGTCGCTCACGGCCCCAAACGATGTGTACAGGGTTCCCGAGTCACCAAAAGGGCAACCGGTACACCGTGCCACGTACCTGTCGCATCACAACCCACCCCGAGGGTCAGCGCTGTGCACGACCTCCAGTAAACTAAAAACTCCAGAAACTAGTTGCAACTCCTGGACAGAGATCGAGGGTAATTAATAAGTCGAGAGGGTCAATTAAGGATCCCAATGTGTGGTAGTAACTGTAACTTGAACCACACATACAGATCTCGGGTCCTATGGACGATTCCAATGAAACAACCCACCATGTACTCCTACATGGCCTTTCATCGATACCTTTACCAAGCGTATTCCACACTTCCTTCTCTTTATCGGTATGATCATTTCACTCTGATCCATCACCCAGATGAACCAGACCTGACACAACTCTAAGCATAGCAGGCAACATAAACAAATAGCATGGTGGATCACACATCACATGGCTCAATCAACTCCTACACATGCTAGTGGGTTTCAACTATTTACTGTGGCAATGACAGGTCATGCAAGGGAATAGGGTTCAACTACCGCAGCAAGTAGCAGTTCACACGCTGTTGCCTTAATGCAATAAAAGAGAGCAGGAGCGAGAAGATTGGGTTTGTATCGGAATGATCAATGATTGCTTGCCTGATAAGGTGGTTGTCGGGTACTGCTCTTCGGCTGGATACGCAGAAGTATCCTCGGGAGCAGGACCTAACACAGAGAATACCGGCGATACAATCATTAAACAAACAAATGCAACAATATGATGCATGCTCATGACATGGCAAGATGCATGTGTTTTGGGCTAATGCAACTATAACCAGAAGGGTTTGAGCTTATTTGAATCAAAGATTCAAATTGGCACTTTAGCTATTATTTAATTAAGTGCATTATCATGTTTTAATGTATTCAGCAAGGTTAACTTGCTCAAACATGCATGAAACCAGTGCCATTTGAAAGATTGGATTTTTCTGATCATTTTTCATATATAAATCTTTTCCATCTGAGCTACTGTTGAATTTATATGATTTTTTGAAGTTTAGGCATTTTCTGGAATTTCCTGAATTATTTTAAATCTAAAAATACCAGAAAATCCTTTACTGCGTCAGCATGACATCATGCTGACATCAGTCAGTCAACAGGGCGGCCCAGGTCAAACCTGACCAGTGGGACCCACTGGTCAGTGTCACAGTTAACTAATTAACTAATTAGAATTAAATTAACACCTAATCTAGGTTTGACTAGCAGGCAGGGCCCACATGTCAGTGACCCAGGGGGGTCAAACCCGTGGTCAAACAGGTCCAACTCGCCAGCGTTTAGCCGCCGGCGAGGCCAAACACGGCGGTGAGGTGCGGGTTTTGTGCTCCGGCTGCCAAATCGACGGCGGAGCACACCTACGGGTAGCTGGAGGCAAACCGCATCGAATGGAGGTGGTGGTTGGCCTCGGGGTCGCCGGAGATGACGCCGGCGACGAGTCCAGCGGCTGCCGGAGTTCGGCGAAGTCGAAAACGACGATGCGGTGCTCGTAGAGGAGCGTGAAGTGGTCCTACAGCACCTACGCGTGACGGTGAATCTGATGGGCACGGTGGCCGGACCAATGGATGGCCGGAGCCTCGTCGGCGACGAGCTCCGCGGCGGTGCGTGCAGGTGAGCTTCGTGCGGTGCGTTCCAAGGCAGGAGAGAGGCAACGGAGAGGGGGAGGACGAAGTTGGGCTCACAGGGGTTGCAGCAGACGCCGGAGCGAGCTTGGGGGTGGTCGGAGCTGAGCGGGACGGCGAGGGGGATCTCCGCGGCCGGAGTTGGGGAAGAAGGGGTCGGGGGCGTCTCCAGGGCGGGCGAGCGCTCGGGGCTCGGCCTGCTCGAAGTAGTCGAGGACGGCGGAGACGACGGACACGACGACGGGGCTCAGGGACGACGGTGGGCGCGGCTTCTACGATGGTGCGAGCACGGCGGCGTCGGCCATGGTGCGGGGAGGGCGAAGGAGAGGAGCTGGGGAGAGTGGGTGTGTCTGCGAGGTCGGGGGCGAGGTGGACGACCGATCCAAGCTTCCAGGGCGGCGAGGGGAGGAAGCAGGGCGGCGGGCAGCTGCGTGGCGCGCGCTGCGGCCTCCGTCGAGCACCTGCCTGCCTGCCTGGCCGAGCCAAGCAGCTCGCTGGAGCGGCAGCTGGGCTGGGCCGGCAGGTGGGCCGGGTGGGGCGCCAGGTAATTCCTTTCTCTCTCTTTCTTTTCCTATTTCCTTTTCTGTTTCATTTCTTTGCAACTCTGTTTAATTAATAAAAATGCTAGAACATTTTTATAACTCATAAAACTTGTCATGCCCACTATATATAATATGAACAGTATGGAACATTATAGTTTATGATTATTTGAGCATTTAAAATATTTTATAGCATTTAAATGCCCAAATGCAAATACCATATGATTTAATCCAGAGACCTTGGTTGTCCTAGAAAATTGTGCACCATTTTTGGCAGAGGTTTAAGACCAAGGCAGAAATGATGAACATTTTTGAAGGGCATTTTGGGTACATTGGAAAAGATTTTATCAAACCCTAGTTGTTAGAAGAGGGGTGCTGGGGTTTCTGTCATTCCCATTTCAAGTTTCTTTGATAAGTAATCATGATGCACACTCTAGCTAGTCCTAATGCAAGTACTAAACTAGGGATGTGACATTGATAGTAGGAATAGGAAATTCAAAACCTCCAATAGTGATAGTTGAAATTGTTCCAATATAATTGATAATGTGGACCTGAGGTTGTTTCCTCAGAAAGTGTACCGTATGCTCATTACCATTGACATGAAAAGTGATATTGTCTTTGTTGCAATCAATAACAGCCCCTGCAGTATTCAAAAAGGGTCTAGCAAGGATAATAGACATACTATCATCCTCGATAATATCAAGTATACCAAAGTCCGTTAGAATAGTAACATTTGCAACTACAACAGGAACATCCTCACAAATACCGACAAGTATAGCAGTTGATTTATCAGCCATTTGGAAAGATATTTCAGTAGGTGTCAACTTACTCAAGTCAAGCCTACGATATAAAGAGAGAGGCATAACACTAACATCAGCTCCAAGATCACACAAAGCAGTTTTAACATAGTTTTTCTTAATGGAGCAAGGTATAGTAGGTACTCCTGGATCTCCTAGTTTCTTGGGCATTCCACCCTTGAAAGTGTAATTGGCAAGCATGGTGGAAATTTCTACTTCAGGTATCTTTCTTTTATTGGTAATAATATCTTTCATATACTTCGCATAAGGATTCATTTTAAGCACATCAGTCAAACGCATGCGCAAAAAGATAGGTCTAATCATTTCAGCAAAGTGCTCAAAATCCTCATCATCCTTTTTCTTGGATGGTTTTAGAGGAAAAGGCATGGGTTTCTGAACCCATGGTTCTCTTTCCCTACCGTGCTTCCTAGCAACAAAGTCTCTCTTATCATAATGTTGATTCTTTGATTGTGGGTTATCAAGATCAACAGCAGGTTCAATCTCTACATCATTATCATTGCTAGGTTGAGCATCATCATGAACATCATCATTAATATTATCACTAGGTTCATGTTCATTACCAGATTGTGTCTCAGCATTAGAAACAGATATATCATTGGGATTCTCAGGTGTGTCAGCTACAGGTTCACTAGAAGCATGCAAAGTTCTATCATTTTTTCTTTTTCTTCTTCTTATAAGAACTAGGTGCATCTAAATTGGCTCTCTGAGAATCTTGCTCAATTCTCTTAGGGTGGCCTTCAGGATACAGAGGTTCCTGAGTCATTCTTCCACCTCTAGTCACAACTCTAATGGCATAGTCATTATTCTTACTATTTAATTCATTGAGAAAATCATGCTGAGCCTTAAGTACTTGTTCTACTTGAGTGGTAACCATAGTAGCATGTATACTAATGAGTTTTAATTCACCTTTAACTCTAGACAGATAATCACTCAAACGTTCAATCATATAAGCATTGTGTTGCAATTGTCTACCAACATAAGCATTAAAGTTTTCTTGTTTCACAATAAAATTGCCAAACTCATCTAAACATTGGCTAGCAGACTTATAACGAAGAATATCACCTTCATCAAATCTATAAAGATAATTTACCTTTACTACCTGTGTCGGGTTATCAAGACCATGTATTTCTTCAATAGGTGGTAAATTCTTAACATCTTCAGCTTTAATACCTTTTTCTTTCATAGATTTCTTTGCCTCTTACATATCTTCAGGACTGAGGAATAGAACACCTCTTTTCTCCGGAGTTGGCTTAGGGGCTGGTTCAGGAAGTGTCCAATTATTTTCATTGGCCAGCATATTATTCAATAGTAATTTAGCTTGTTCAACTATTCTTTCCCTGAAAACACAACCAGCACACAACTTTCCAGGTGGTCTGTCGAAGCATCGGTTAGTCCATTATGAAAGACATCAAGTCTATCATGCATCTCAAGAGGATGATCAAGCACATCATTAAGTAATTGGAGAAGCCTCCCCCAAGCTTGTGGGAGACTCTCTTCTTCAATTTGCACAAAGTTATATATTTCTCGTAAGGCAGCTTGTTTCTTATGAGCGGGAAAATATTTAGCAGAGAAGTAATACATCATATCCTGGGGACTACGCACACAACCAGGATCAAGAGAATTAAACCAAGTCTTAACATCACCCTTTAACGAGAAATGAAATAACTTAAGGATATAGTAATAACGAATCTTTTCTTCGTTGGTGAACAGGGTGGCTATATCATTCAACTTAGTAAGATGTGCCACAACAGTTTCAGATTCATAGCCATGGAAAGGATCAGATTCAACCAAAGTAATTAACTCGGGATCAACAGAGAATTCATAATCCTTATCATTAACACATATATGTGAAGTGGAAAAAGCAGGGTCATGTTTCATTCTAGCATTCAAAGACTTTTCTTTCAGCTTAGCTAGTAATTTCTTAAGATCATATCTATCATTGCAAGCAAGAAAGTCTCTAGCAGTTTCTTCATCCATAACATAACCCTCAGGAACAACAGGAAATTCATATCTATTGGGAGAAGCCCCATCATCACTTTCATAAATATCATCAGTTTCAATATTTGCATTCTCCCTAACCTTAGCAATTTGTTCATCTAGAAATTCACCTAGTGGCACAGTATTATCTAGCATAGAAGTAGTTTCATCATACATAGCAGAAGTGGCATCATCAAGAACATATGACATATCAGATTCAATAGCATGAGTAGGTGTCACAAATTTACCCATAACAGAAGGAGAATCAAGTGCAGAGCTAGATGGCAGTTCCTTACCTCCCCTCATAGTTGAGGGTAAGATCTTGGTTTTTGAGTCCTTCAAATTCTTCATAGTGATCAACAGATATAAATCCCAAGTGACTTAAAGAATAGAGCTATGCTCCCCAGCAACGGTGCCAAAAAATAGTCTTGATAACCCACAAGTGTAGGGGATCGCAACAGTTTTTGAGGGTAAAGTATTCAACCCAAATTTATTGATTCGACACATGGGGAGCCAAAGAATACTCTTAACTATTAGCAGCTGAGTTGTCAATTCAACCACACCTGGAAACTTAGTATCTGCAGCAAGATAGTTTAGTAGCAAAGTAATATGATAGTGGCGGTAGCTGCAATAAAAGTAACGATAGTGTTTTTGTAGTTTTTGTGATAGTACCAACAGAAAAGTAAATAAGCAACTAGCAATATGGGAAAAGCTCGTAGGCATTGAATCGGTGATGGGGAATTATGTCGGATGCAATTCATCCTGTAGAAGTTATAACCTAGGGTGACACAGAACTAGCTCCAGTTCATCAATGCAATGTAGGCATGTATTCCGAATATAGTCATACGTGCTTATGGAAAAGAACTTGCATGACATCTTTTGTCCTACCCTCCCGTGGCAGCGGGGTCCTATTGGAAACTAAGGGATATTAAGGCCTACTTTTAATAGAGTACCGGACCAAAGAATTAACACATAGTGAATACATGGACTCCTCAAACTATGGTCATCACCGGGAGTGGTCCCGATTATTGTCACTTCAGGGTTGCCGGATCATAACACATAGTGGTTGACTATAGACTTGCAAGATAGGATCAAGAACACACATATATTCATGGAAACATAATAGGTTCCAATCTGAAATCATGGCACTCGGGCCCTAGTGACAAGAATTAAGCATAGCAAAGTCATAGCAACATCATTATCAGAACATAGTGGATACTAGGGATCAAACCCTAACAAAACTAACTCGATTACATGATAGATCCCATCCAACCCATCACTGTCCAGCAAGCCTACGATGGAATTACTCATGGACGGCGGTGAGCATCATGGAATTGGTGATGGAGGAAGATTGATGATGACGATGGCGACGATCTCCCCTCTCTGGAGCCCCAAACAGACTCCAGACCAGCCCTTCCGAGAGAGATTAGGGCTTGGCGGTGGCTCCAGATCGTGAAACGTGATAATTCTTTCTCCGTTATTTTTTTCCCCGAAAGTGAATATATAGGATCTGGGGATACATCGGTGGAGCACCAGGGGGCCCACGAGGCAGGGGGCGTGCCCTAGGGGGAGGCGCCCCCACCCTCGTGGACATGGTGTGGGCCCCCTGGTCTGGATCTTCTTGTAGATATTTTTTATATTTTCCAAAGTAAATCTCCGTGGAGTTTCACGTCATTCCGAGAACTTTTTATTTCTGCACAAAAACAACACCATAGCAATTCTGCTGAAAACAGCGTCAGTCCGGGTTAGTTCCATTCAAATCATGTAAGTTAGAGTCCATAACAAGGGCAAAAGTGTTTGGAAAAGTAGATACGTTGGAGACGTATCTAGGGGCTCCTCTATGAAGGGGTCCTCTTTGACTAAGGGGGTGTGCAAACGCTCTAAGAACACATTCTTGGGTATAGGTCTCTGAGTGGAGCATATTTTCGCGAGGTCATCAGCAAGCTGGTTCTTGATTCTGGGCACATGGTGGAGCTCTAAACCTTCAAATTTCTTTTCCAGCTTCCGCACCGCACTGCCGTAACTGGTCGTTGCTGGGCTTCTGACGTCCCAATCCTTCATCACCTGATTGACCACTAAGTCTGAGTCGCCGTATACCATCAGGCGACGGACGCCGAGTGAGATGGCCATGCACAACCCGTATAAAAGCGCCTCGTATTCAGCTTCGTTATTTGAAGAATCGAAGTGGATTTGAAGGACATAACTGAGTTTGTCACCTCTGGGGGACACCAAAACCACACCTGCACCAGATCCGTTCAACATCTTGGATCAAGAACATGGTCCAGTGATCCGACTGGATCTGAGTCGGTTGCTCCTGCTCGATCCATTCGGCCAAAAAATCTGTTATTTCCTAAGACTTGATAGCTTTCTTCGCCTCAAACTTGATATCCAGCGGAAGGAGTTCAATCGCCCATTTGGCCACTCGACCGGTTGCATCTCGATTGTTCAGAATTTCTGATAATGGGGCGTCGCTGACGACTAAAACCGAATGATCCGAGAAGTAATGAGCAACTTTCTTTGCGGTCATGTAAATCCCATACACAAGCTTCTAGTAATGCGGGTATCTTTGCTTGGAGGGAGTCAATACTTCGGAAATGTAATAGATTGGGCATTGGACTTTGTAGGCTTTGCTTCTTCTTCCCGCTCGACCGTGAGTACAGTGCTGATAACTTGTTTGGTGGCTGCGATGTACAGTAAAAGAGGCTCTTTGCTAACTAGGGCAGCAAGCACCGGCTGGGTGGAAAGCAGGGCTTTGAGCTCCTCAAACGCTGCTTCAGCGTCAGAATTCCACTCGAACTTTTCAGACTTCTTCATCAGTCGGTAGAGAGGTAATGCCTTCTCACCGAGACGAGAAATAAACCGTCTCAATGCGGCCAAGCAACAAGTTAGCTTCTGGACATCGTGTACACACACTGGGCGCTTCATTTAGAGGATGGCGCTGACTTTCTCTGGGTTGGCATCGATTCCTCGTTCTGAAACAAGGAAACTGAGCAACTTGCCGCCTGGAGCTCTGAATGTACATTTTGACGGGTTAAGCTTGATATCATAGCTTCTTAGGTTTGCGAATGTCTCAGCGAGGTCAGTAAGTAAGTCGGAACCTTTACGTGACTTGACCATGATGTCATCTATATACGCTTCCACGTTCCGACTGATTTGCTTCAGTAGACACTTTTGAATCATGCACATGAAGGTAGCACCGGCATTCTTGAGATCGAAAGCCATGGTGACATAACAAAAGCACCCGAACGGGGTGATGAAGGCTGTCTTGATTTCATCGGGTCCAAACAGTCAGATCTGATGGTACCCGGAATATGCGTCCAGAAAAGACAAACACTCGCATCCCGCAGTCGAGTCGACTATCTGATCGATGCGAACGAGAGGGAAATTATCTTTCGGGCAGTCCCTATTGATATGCTTGAAATCGATGCACATGCCAAGGGATTTGTCCTTCTTGGGGACCATGACCACATTGGCGAGGCACTCAGAGTGGTAGATCTCGCAGATGAACTCGGCTGCCAGAAGCCGAGCCACCTCTTCGCCAATTGCTTTTCTCATCTTCGGGGCGGACCGACGGAGATGTTCCTTCACGGGTTTCACTTCTGGATTGACTCGCAAATGGTGCTCAGCCAGTCCCTTGGGTACACCTGGCATGTCAGATGATTTCCATGCAAAGATGTCCTAGTTCTCACGGAGGAATTGGATGAGCGCTTCTTCCTATTTGCTGTCGATTGTAGTTGAGATGTGGGTCAGAGCCGCATTGGGGCCGGTGGGGTGAATGTGCACAGGCTTCATCTCTCCCGCCGACTGGAATGCTGACTCGGAAGCTAGCTTCTTAGCATGCAACAAATCACTCGGATCCACATTCTTTTGGTACTCCTCCATCTCCACTACTGCCATTTGCTCGTCAGCAATTTTTGAGCCTTTCTGGAAGCACTCTTCTGCCTTCTGCCGGTTCCCTGTGACGGTTATCACGCCTTTAGACCCCGGCATCTTCAGTTTGAGGTACACATAACACGGTCGAGCCATAAAACGGGCGTAGGCGGGCCTGTCCAGGATGGCATGATAGGCGCTGTGGAAGGCCACCACCTCAAACATCAGCTTCTCTTTGCGGAAATTCTTCGAATCGCCAAAAACCACATCGAGGGAAATCTGACCAAGTGGGTCGGCTTTCTTTCCGGGGATGACCCCGTGAAATCTCATGTTTCTCTTGCTTAGCCTGGACATTGGAATGCCCATCCCTCGGAGGGTTTCAGCGTATAGTATATTCATGCCACTGCCGCCATCCATCCGTACTTTGGTCAAACAAGTACCATCGACAACTGGGTCGACCACCAACGCCTGCCACCCAGGGGTTGCAATGTGCGCGGGCTGGTCGGACAGGTCGAATGTAATGGGAGTCTTGAACCATTTTAGGTACGTCGTCGTTGCTAGAGCAACCATGTTGACTTCTCTGTTGATAACTTTCAGTCGACTCTTGCTCTCGACGTCAGCAAAAATCATCAAGGTGGAGTTGATCTGGGGTAACCTCCATCCCCTTCTTTGTCCTCGATCTCCTCCGATTCCTTCTCTTTCTTAGCGGTTTGATCTTTCTGTAAATTCTGGATTGCTACTTCTCGAGCTTGCATTGTATTCTCTCGAAGAGGAAAGGGAGATGCAGAACAGTAGCGTAAGTATTTCCCTCGGTTTTTGAGAACCAAGGTATCAATCCAGTAGGAGACCACGCGCGAGTCCCTCGCACCTGCACAAACAAATAAGAACTTCATAGCCAACGCGATAAGGGGTTGTCAATCCCTTTACGGTCACTTACGAAAGTGAGATCTGATAGAGATGATAGTTTATATTTTTGGTATTTTTTGTTTATAAGAACCTAAAGTAAAAGCGGAAAAAGTAAAGTAATTGTAGATTGATATGTTGACAATAAACCCGAGGACCATAGTGTTCTCTAGTGGCTTCTCTCATGATAGCGATATTCTATGGCGGGTAAACACATTACTGTCGAGCAATTGATAGAAAAGCGAATAATTATGAGACTATCTATGCATGATCATTATATATAGGCATCACGTCCGAGACAAGTAGACCGAAATGATTCTGCATCTACTACTATTAATCCACACATCGACCGCTATCCAGCATGCATCAAGTGTATTGAGTTCCTAAGAACAGAGTAATGCCTTAAGCAACATGACATGATGTAGAGGGATAAAATCAAGCAATATGATATAAACCCCATCTTTTTATCCTCGATGGAAACAATACAATACGTGCCTTGCTGCCCCTACTATCACTGGGAAAGGACACCGCAAGATTGAACCCAAAGCCAAGCACTTCTCCCTATGCAAAAACTATAGATCTAGTAGGCCAAACCAAACCAATAATTCGAAGAGACTTGCAAGGATATTATAATCATACATAAAGAGTTCAGAGAAGAACCAAATATCTCTCATAGATAATCTTGATCATAAACCCACAATTCATCAGATCTCGACAAACACACCGCAAAAAGAGATTAGATCGAATAGATCTCCTCGAGGACCGAGGAGAACTTTGTATTGAGATCCAAAGAGAGAGAAGAAGCCATCTAGATACTAGCTATGGACCCGAAGGTCTGTGGTAAACTACTCACAACTCATGGTGAGGCGATGATTATGATGTAGAAGTACTCCGTGGTAGATCTCCCCTCCGGTGGAGCTCCGGAACATGCCCCAAGATGGGATCTCACGGGAACAGAAGGTTACGGTGGTGGAACTAGGGTTTTCTCCTCTCCTCTGATGGTTTCGGGGTACGTAGACTTATATAGGAGGAAGGAGGGCACCGGGGGCCTTACGTGGGACCCACGAGGCAGGGGCACGCCCTAGGGGGGGCGCCCCCCAACCTCGTGGGTACCACGTGGCCCCAACTCCGTGGTTCTCAAGTCTCCAGTGCGTGATTTTCTCCAAAAATATCTCTCCGGAAGGTTTCATTTCGTTTGGACTCCGTTTGATATTCCTTTTCTCCAAAACCCTGAAACAGGCAAAAAATAGCAATCTGGACTGGACCTTTGGGTTAGTAGGTTAGTCCGAAAAATAATATAGAAGTGTATGACAAAGCCCATTAAACATCCAAAACATCATAAATAATTGCATGTAACAATCAAAAATTATAGATACGTTGGAGATGTATCAAGCATCCCCAAGCTTAATTCCTGCTCGTCCTCAAGTAGGTAAATGATAAAAACAGAATTATTTATGTGGAATGCTAACCAACATAGTTTTTCAAGGTAATTCTCTTAATTGTGGCATGAATGTTCAGATCTGAAAGATTCAAGACAAAAGTCTATATTGACATAATAAATAATCATACTTCAAGCATAGTAACAAAGCAATCATGTCTTCTCAAAATACTATGGCTAAAGAAAGTTATCCCTACAAAATCATATAGTCTGGCTATGTTCCCTCTTCATCACACAAAATATTCATATCATGCACAACCCCAATTTCAGCCAAGCACTTGTTTTCATACTCTATTATTTCAAACCTTTCAACCTTCACGCAATACATGAGCGTGAGCCATGGACATAGCACTATGGGTGGAATAGAGAGGTGGTTGTGGAGAAGAAAAAAAAGGACGGAGATAGTCTCACATCGACTAGGCGTATCAATGGGCTATGGAGTTGCCCATCATTAGATATCGATGTGATTGAGTAGGGATTGCCATGCAACGGATGCACTAGAGCTAAGAATGTACGAAAGCTCAACAAAAGAAACTAGTGGGTGTGCATCCAACTTGCTTGCTCACGAAGACCTAGGCATTTGAGGAAGCCCATCGTTGGAATATACAAGCCAAGTTCTGTAATGAAAATTCCCACTAGTATATGAAAGTGACTAAACATGAGACTCTCTATCATGAATGTCGGGGGAAACTGTCCACCACGAGCACCTATGGGACCGGAGCCCCTTGTTCGTGTGGTAAGGGAGTGGACGGAGCACAAAGAGCAGATCGTAGAGCTCACGCAGGCAGTTTACCCAGGTTCGGGCCGCGATGGACGCGTAAAACCCTACTCCTGCTTAGATTGTATTGAATGTTGGAGCTCGGGAGCTTGAAGAACTAGCTATACCGAGCCAATGAGCGATCTAGGTTCCGAACCCTTTCTACGTTGTGCATGGGCCTCCTTTTATAGCTCAAGGGGTCACCAACAGGTGTCAACGTAGGAGAAAGGGGTAAAAATGTAACTTTGGTGGTAGTTGTAACAGTGCGGGAACAGTGGACGAATAGTGGTCATCACCTACTTTGACAGTGGGGGACAAGAGCATTAAATGCCCGTCGCCGTCGACCCCAAAAGTGCCCGCCCTTGCGTCTCCGTTCGCCACGGTGGTAGCTTCGTCACCGTGGAGCGCCACCGTGTCCCCCAGGCTGCACAGCCATCCGCCACGCGTCCCTGGAATGGCCCCAGGGCGACGCGTGGGCCGATGAGCTGGAGTGCGGGCACACAGTGCAGACTTCCCCCGGCAAGCACCTTGCCGGGGTCTTGATCTTGTCGGGCCGGGAAGCTTGTCGCTCCCCGGGTCTTGCCGGGGCGCAGGGTGCGCCGAGGCGTGTCTTATAAGAGGCAATCTTCTGGTCTTCCTGGCAAGCTCCTCTTGCCAGGGCCTTGAGTTAATGAGGTAATCTTGAGCCTGGGACGGCCTTCCCGGCAAGCTCCACTTGCCGGGGCCTTGATCTTCTGTCTTTTATACTTTGTTTTTGAATGGCTTAATAAGGACCAGAGAGGTTTCCGACAAGCACGTGGTAGACCCTGCCGCGGGAAGCTGCTACTGCCCGTGCACAAGTTGGGGTACTAAGGTACCCCTATCTTAGTACACCGACAGGAGCCCCCGGGCCTGGGCCACACACGGTGCCGAGCGCTGTTGGGCCAGGCCCAAAACAGTGCACGGGCACGCGCGGCCCACGGCGAGCCGTAATTCCCCCTCCGCATCCGCCGCGTCCCTCTGTAACGGCACGCGTCGATTGCGGCGTCGTGGGAGAGAACGTGGCCACGTTCTTTAATGGGAAATGCGGAGCGTCCCCCACTTCCCCCATAAAAGCAGGGGAAGCAGGGGCCGTTACCTTACTTCGTCTTCATTGCTTCTTCCACCTCCAGAAATCCCCCTCTGCGCTCCGCCTCCTCATCTCCTCCGCCCTCTTCCGCATCCGCCGCGTCGTCAAGCTTCTCGCCCCTTCCTCCGCCGCCTCCGCCATGGCTCCGAAGGCCGAGAAGGCGAAAGCGGAGAAGACCAAGCGGGAGAAATCCGAGCAAGCGGCAAAGCTTGTCGCCCTGCGGAAGAGGAACATCGTCTTCGCGCCGAGGCTTAACGCAAGGGAGCTCTGGAACAAGTACTATCTGTTCTGGGCCAAGAAGACCAAGGCGCATCCCCGCACCCGAGTCTACCCGGCCGCCGCCAGAGATCTGTACCCCAGTGGGTATTTCTTCTTTGCTGCCTTCTTCCACTGCGGCCTGTGCCCTCCATTCTCTGAATTTTTCTGTGATATCATGAATACATACAACCTCCATCTCTTAGACTTCACCCCCAACGCCATCCTCACGATGGCGGTTTTCGCACATCTGTGCGAAAACTACATAGGGATATATCCAAACGTAGCGCTCTTTAGGCATTTCTTCATGCCCAGAGCAGAGGCCGGTGCTCCCCTCTCCGAGGGGATCTCTTGGGTCTTCCGCTTGAACAAGAAGGAATCTTATCTGAAAGGGGAGCTCCGCGGCAAGTGGGAGGAGTGGCGCGCGGATTGGTGCTGGATAGTGGAGGACGAGCCGCAGCCTTTCACTGCGTCGCGCACAACACCTATAGTGCGCGGCAGGGACTGGAGCGATTTGGCCGCGGACGACATCAAACTCAATGCTGCCCTTGTTAGGATTATTCGTCTCCGGGTAGCCAAGTTGACCATCGGAGAGGTAGGAGCAGACTTCCTCCGCCGCCGCATTGCTCCTTTACAGGAAAGGAAAAGGCCAACATGGGAGTTTGGCAATGTGGCGGACATAATGAGGTTGCGCCCGGGGTTGAATTTCAACTTCACGGCGCTGGAGCTGAAGGGGATGGTCCGGGAGCTTTTTAAGCACGACCCGGCCCATCCGGAGTGGTTTAGACCTCCCCGGGGAGTGGTGCCGCTGTGCAACAGCACCGCCCGGGATGCCTTGCGGGCGATGATGCCCGCATGTGACTCTCATGGCGTCGACCCAACATGGATAGTGCCCACGCCGGATGCCATCATGAGTTTCTTCGATAACTTGGTCGAGGTGCCGAAGAACACCGATGAGATCAAGGGTCTCACCCGGGCCACCACGGATCGAGAGATTGCTTATATTGCTACCCGGGTGGAAGAGGCCGCCGCAGCCGCAGCGGTAGGAGAATTCGGGTTCACCGTCGACGAGGCAGAGGCCGAGGACGCATCGTGCCAGGCCGAGGAGGCAGAGATCCGAAGACTTCTCAAACTTCCGCCCGACGAGCTCGCCGGGGTCCCTTCTCTGAGGCATGCCGGGATCCCCGGTGTTGTGAGCGAGGCCGCGGCAAGAGGCGAGGTTGCCGGAGGAGTCAGAGGTGCCGGAGGGAGCGGGGCCACCGGAGGGAGCAGGGCCGCGGGGCAGGGTGCTGGACCCAGCGAGCCCACCGAGGAGGAGGAGGAGGAAGACGCCGGAGCCGACGAGGATACTGGCGGATCTCTAGGATTGGACGACGTCTCCTCGTCCTCGGAGAGCTCTCCGCCCCGGGTAAGTCCCAGGCGATCTCCGTTGAAGCGCCTCCGCAAGGCGCCTACAGCGACAAGGACGCAGGCGCCCCGACAACAACCTGCTCGCCGGGCGACGCGAGCCACCGAGGGGAGCCAGGCGGCGACAGAGGCGCCCCGCACATCAGCCGCGACGGAGGCACCCCGCGCAACAGCTGCGACTGAGACGCCCCGCGTGCCAGCGCCAAGCGGAGGGGAATCCTCTCAGAGTGGAGCAGCCGCTCCGCCCGCTCCCCGGGCCTCGGCGCCAACGGAGGCTGGGTCTTCGCAGCCCCCAGCCCCGGAGACCGCCAAGCGCCCGAGGGAGCCTTCTCCTCCCGCTCCTCGCGCGGGGGCGCCTCAGGTGGAGTTCGACTTCTCCGCCCTGAGCGACGACGACGACGAGGAACAGGAGTAAGTGTTTGTATTTTGTAGCTTCTTTAATTCTGTCTTGATTCTCTCGTTGATGATTCTGATCTTGTTTCTTGATTTGTCTGCAGGACCCTGACCCAGCGGATGGCGAAGAGGGCCAAGGTCCCCGTGGTCGAGGTTGAGGACGACTCACCCGTCGCGGCGACAGGGGATGCGCCGGCGACGAACTTGCCGGACCCAAGCGCTGCTCCGAGGAGCAGCCCCCAGCGTAAGTCTGGGCTTGACCTTTCCGCTCGTTGGGCGCGCTTGAGGTCTTTGCTTGATACTAACATCTTGTTGCTCTGTTTTGTCTTGATTGTCTTGTGCAGAGGTGGAGCCGCAGCCACAGGAGCGCCCGGAGACTACTCCCGAGGAGCCGCAGGCCCCGCCATCCCCGCCAAGGGCGAACTCCCCGGCGAGGTAGAGCGCTCCGCCAAGGGCGGGTACTCCGCCAAGGGCGAGTAGCCTGGCGAGGGCGGCCACCCCGCCAAGGGAGAGCTCCCCGGCGAGGGAGCCTGTTGTCGACGAAGCCCGCGAAGGTAAGTCTTGCAACCTCGTCTTCTTGGACTTGTCTTTTTTGGATATTTGCTTGAACTTTTTCTATTCTTCTTCTTCTAGATCCTCCTCCCCCAGAGCAAATGGAGACGGAGGTCATCGTCAAGGAGGAGGGCGCGCAAGGCGACGCCGGCGACGCCACTGTCGTCGAAGACATGGCAGAAGCCGACGAGCCTGCCGCGGAGGAGACTGCCCCAACCGCAGACGCCACGGCCGGGGAGGGGGACGGCGGCCACACTGCCGGCCCGGAGGCGGCAGGAGCGTCGAGCGCTGCGCCGGCCGCCGACCCCTCCACCGAGAAGGAGCAGTCCGCCTTCTATCTTGAGGCCCCCAACGGCGTCTTCATACAGGTGCCGTGGGGATCCTCGTCGCGAGCCCCCGAGGAGGGAGAGACCTTTGATGGAGAGGTCCTCGCCTCCGCGGGGTTGAAGATCGTCGAGGCGCCGGGCGGGAGCGACGAGCCCGAGGAGGAGAAACTGCTTCACCGGCTCCTGGCCCTTTACCGGGCCAGGCAGGCGAAACTTGAGTCTCGGGAAGCCCTCACCGCCAAGGCCGCAGCAGATATGGAGAAACGCGCCGCGGAGCTCCGCGCCGCCAACCAGGAGGCCCTCCGCGACTTGGCGAAGGAGCGCGAGAGGCTTGCTGGAGAGTACCAAGAGTGGCTCCTGGAGAAGGCTGAGGCCGAGGAGCAGCAGCGACTCGCCGGAGAAGCGCTGTCCCAGCGAGAAGGAGCGCTCAACTAGCGGAAGGTCGACCTCGACTCTCACGAGGACGACCTTACCGCCCGGGAGCAGGCCCTTGGCGGAGAGCTGAAGGAAGCGAAGGCCGCCGCCGCCACTGCAGAGACCGCCAAGAAGGACCTCGAAGCTAAGGTGGTGCAGCTGGAGGAGTACCTGAAGGCGAGCACGGAGAGGGTCACCGCGCTCAATATAGAGTGCGAGAAGGACGCCCATACCAACTCGGAACTCCAGGTACGCCTTTCCAAGCAGGGCGACGAGCTCAAGGCCGCCAAGGACTCGATTGCAGATCTAGAGCTGAAAGTCTCTACGCTGAAAGATTCACTCGACGCCGTCCGGGACCGCGAAACCAAGCTGAAGGACGAGCTCCGCAAGGAGCGAGGCCTGGTGGAGAGCGCCGCCACTTCAGCTGATAACTTCCGCCGGACCGTCGAAATATGGACTGAAGATCTGGTGGCTTCTGCTAGCAACATCGACAAGGAGCTGATGGCGCTGAGGGTTGAGCATCTCATATACTCTCCGGATCCAAATCTCCCCCACAGCGCCAAGCTCAGTCTTTTCTTTAGGGGGATCGCGCCGGCGCTCGCACGTGTGCAGCAGAAGCTCCCCGCGCAGCTGGCCGAGGAGTCGCGCCAACTCTGCGCGGGAACTCTGGAGCGCGTCTTGACCAAGATTGTTTACCGCAATCCTGGTATTAATCTCGTCAACGTCCTCCGCAGCTTGCCGGCCGACGCGGATCAGGAGGCACTGAAGGCGCAGGTCGCCCACATCATCGCCAAGGTGAACAAGATCTCCAGGCGCGAGGGCGACCGCGTGGATTAGGCCTCTTCCCCTTTTATTTCTTTTGCTGCTGCAAAGTGTGTCATGAACACGAACCTATTAGTGATTGCGACAAGCTATCCCTTGTAATATATTATCTTATTTTGAGCAATCGATGTAGTGTTATCTCCCTTGCTTTGGTCCTTTACTTTGTATGCTTTTAACCCTACGCTTCCAGGGGACTCGCCGGCAAGGGGCCTTTGCCGTGAGCGCTGAGTGCTGGACTCTGAGCAGCCTGCTGGCCAAGGTCTTACCGGCAAGTAACCTTGCCGCAGCTAGTCGCAACGCACTTAGCTTGCTGAGCGAACTCGAAAATGAAGCAAGGGCGCGACACTTGTCGCAGCTCACTTAAGTCGTTGAGCGTACTCGAAAACAAGATAAGGGTGCGGCTAGCCACGGGTAGGTTCCTCCACGCACAGGTTTTCCATACAAAGTGTGGTTGTTCAAGGAAGATAACTAAATTTTAAAAAATTGAACTGCTTAAATTCTGGTAACTTAGCTTTCATAATCTGTTCGCTCTCCGGCAAGCTTCTCTTTCTTGAACAGCACTTGGTTCATCCTCCACCTCCTTCCCCCCCGGCAAACTTGTGCGCGAGGAATGCTTCTTCTGCTTAAGGAGGAAAGAAAAAGGAGAAGAGGAAACAAGCGTAGAGTTCCTCGGCATGGTAATGCTTACCGGATATGTGTGTTGCACAAAATGCCAAATGATGCATGCAAATAGCGAAGAAAAGCGTGGAAAAGGCAAATAGTGCAAAACACAAAAGCTTTACTGATGCACGGGATCTGCGCCCGGCTTCGTACAAAGGATTACATGCGACAGCGGCAAGACTTGTACAAAAGGTGGTTGCCGGAGCGGATCACGGCAACCGCGCCTTATGGGTGAAACTTTCGAAGATGCTCTATGTTCCAGGAGTTGCTCACCGGTAAGCCTTCTTCGGTCTCAAGGCGGACAGCGCCGGGCCTTGTTACTTGTCTCACCCGATAAGGGCCTTCCCACTTCGGCGTCAACTTGTTGGAATTCTTGGCGGACTGAACACGCCGAAGAACAAGGTCGCCTTCCTCGAGACTCCTGGCCTTAACCTTGCGGCTATGATAGCGACGCAAGGCTTGCTGGTATCGAGCAGCTCGTACAGCAGCCTGGAGACGTTCCTCCTCGAGGAGCAACGCGTCATCTTGTCGCAGTTGCTCTTGCTCGAGCTCATCATAAGCGAGCACCCGAGGAGATCTGTATACGAGTTCCGTGGGGAGAACTGCCTCTGCCCCATAGATTAGGGCAAAGGGTGTCTGTCCGGTGGCTCGACTTGGTGTCGTTCTGATTGACCAAAGAGCCGCCGGTAACTCCTCTATCCAGTTTCTTCCGCACTTGCGCAGCCTGTCAAAGGTCCTTGTCTTGAGTCCGCGCAGCACTTCAGCATTTGCCCTCTCCGCTTGACCGTTGCTCCTCGGGTGAGCAACAGAAGCGAAGCAGACCTTGGGGCCAAGGTCTTGGACGTACTGCATGAAGGTGCGACTAGTAAATTGTGTACCGTTGTCGGTGATGATCCTGTTAGGGATTCCGAAACGGCAAACAATCGACCTGAAGAACCTGACTGCTGACTGTGCTGTCACCTTTCTCACCGGTTCCACTTCTGGCCACTTTGTGAACTTGTCGATTGCAACGTACAAGTACTCAAAGCCCCCGACAGCACGGGGGAAAGGGCCGAGGATATCGAGACCCCAGACCGAGAAGGGCCAGGACAAAGGGATCGTCTGGAGAGCTTGAGCTGGCTGATGAATTTGTTTGGCATGGAACTGGCACGCTTCACACTTGGTTACTTGTGTAGTTGCATCTTGGAGGGCTTCTGGCCAGAAGAACCCTTGCCGGAACGCCTTCCCGGCAAGTGCCCTTGCGCCAATGTGGTGACCACATATGCCTCCATGTATTTCTGCCAACAGCTTCTGTCCATCTTCTCTGGAAATGCACTTCAACCTAACACCATTGAGTCTTCTTCTGTACAGTTCATTGTCCACGAACTGGTACATACTTGACTGCCTGGTTATTTTCTCTATCTCTGCTGGGTCGTCGGGAAGTTCTCCAGTTTGCAGAAAACGGACGATCTGCTGTGCCCATGCCGGAGCCCGAGGCTCGACGGCAAGGACTAAAGGCATGAGGGCCGCTGCGGGAACCCCAGCTTCTACGGCAAGAAACTCTGGTTCTGCCGGAGCTGATGGTCCCCCGGCAAGCTCGCCGGGGCGAGGCTTGTCGGGAACGATTGCTTCAACTGTACAGACCCTTGGGTCTACAGGAGCAAACTGTTCCTCAGCATTCTGGTCGTTGATCTTGGGGACCTTGGCGGAGGTTTCTGGAAGATCCGCCGGCAAGTAGTCGCCGGAGACCAACTTCCTCTTCTTGGTCTGCGCAATTGATGGTGTAACGGATGGCTGAGTTAGCTTGAGCAGGAAGGTCCCTGGTTCCACAGGTAACTTCATCGCAGCACACTTTGAAAGGCCATCTGCTATATCGTTCTGAGCTCTCGGGACGTGCTCCATTTGCAAACCTTCAAAGTGCTCTTCAAGCTTTCTCACTTCATCTACATAAGATTCCATCAAAGGGCTCTGATAACTCTTGTTGACTTGTCGGACCACCAACTGAGAATCTCCCCGCACAATCAGCTTCTTGATCCCAAGTTCGGCCGCAACCCTGAGGCCGGCGAGCAAGCCTTCATACTCAGCAGTATTATTTGTCGCTTGCTCCCTGGGAAAGTGCATCTGGATGACATACTTGAGGTGCTCTCCGGTGGGCGCTATGAGTACCACGCCGGCACCGGCGCCTTGCAGCGAGAAGGCACCATCAAAGTACATTACCCATTCACTCGTCGCTTCTTGTACGGGTACACTTGTCTCTGGAACCTCTTCATCGGGCGTTGGGGTCCATTCAGCTATGAATTCTGCCAAAGCTCGGCTCTGGATAGTTGAAGTACTCTCAAACTTGAGACCAAAGCTTGACAGCTCCAGTGCCCACTCGACGATCCTGCCTGTTGCTTCTGGATTGTGCAATATCCTCTTCAGCGGAAAGCGAGTGACCACTGTTATCTCATGTGCTTGGAAATAATGGCGCAGCTTTCTCGAGGCCATGAGGAGGCCGAAAAGCAACTTCTGCACCCCGGAGTATCTTGATCTAGCCCCCTGCAAGAGGGAACTCACAAAATACACCGGACACTGCACCATCTTTCTTCACACTTCTCCTTGTTCTTGCGCAGAGTTGTCCTTGTCGGGGCCAGAGCTTGCCGGAGTAGCCCCTTGCTTGTCGCTGGATTCGCTTGCCGGTGGTGTAGACTCCTCGTCGGCCTCCCTCTCCGCTACTAACGCAGAACTAACCACTTGATTGGTTGCCGCTAAGTACAGCAGCAACTTCTCTTGTGGTTTAGGTGCGACAAGTATTGGAGTGGAGGATAGGTACCCTTTCAAGTCTTGCAGCGCTGCCTCCGCTTCCGGAGTCCATTTCATAGGACCTGCCTTCTTCAAGATTTTGAGTAAAGGTAGGGCGCGTTCTGCAGACTTTGAAATGAACCTACTGAGGGCGGCCACACAACCTGCAAGTCTCCTTACGTCTTTGACGTGCTTTGGGGCTTCTATCCGCTCGATGGCTTTTATCTTGTCGGGATTGGCTTCAATCCCCCTCTGAGACACAAAGAACCCGAGAAGCTTGCCGGAGGGGACTCCAAAGACGCACTTCTCGGGATTCAACTTGAGCTGGATCTTGCGCAGATTGGCAAATGTTTCTTCTAAATCTTGGATCAAGGTATCCTTGCTGTTGCTCTTCACCACTATGTCATCCATGTAAGCCTCTACATTTCTGTGGATCTGTGGCTCAAAAGCAGTGTATACTACCCTTGCAAATGTTGATCCTGCATTCTTCAATCCGAAAGGCATGCGAATGAAGCAATATGTGCCACATGGAGTAATGAATGCAGTCTTCTCTTCATCTTCCTTGGTGATAAAAATCTGGTGGTAGCCTGAATATGCATCAAGGAAAGAGAGCAGCTCACATCCGGCAGTGGAGTCAACAATCTGGTCAATGCGTGGCAAGGGAAATGGATCCTTGGGACATGCTTTATTCACATCGGTGAAGTCTATACACAGTCTCCACTTCCCGTTGGCCTTACGCACGACAACTGGGTTTGCTAACCACGTCGGATGGATTACGCCTCTAACCAGGCCTACTGCTTCTAGCTTCTTGATTTCTTCGGCAATGAATTCTTGGCGCTCCACGGCTTGCTTCCTGACCTTCTGCTTGACGGGCCGCGCATGAGGACAAACAACAAGCTTGTGCTCAATTACCTTCCTGGGAACACCGGGGATGTCAGATGGTTGCCAGGCAAACACATCGACATTCGCCCGCAGGAAGGCAACGAGCGCGCTTTCCTATTTGTTGTCGAGCGTAGCACTGATGGTGAAAGTACCACCAGTGCCGTCCTCCTTGGCGGACACCTTCTTGGTTGCCGGTGGAGCGGCCATCCCTTTCTTGCACTTGCCGGTGGAGCTCGATGGAACGTCCTCGACGGCAGCGCAGCACTCCGAAGAGGTGCGGTTGCCGGAGTGGGTCCCAGAGCACTTGCCGGACTTGGTCTTGGTCTTCTTCCCCTCGGGAGCTTCAGCGGCAAGTGGGCTGCTCTCCGCCGCGGCTGCTGCATCCCGGTAGATCTTGTCGGCGCAGATAAGCGCGTCCTTCTTGTCGCCATGGACAGAGATGACGCTTATCGGCCCTGGCATCTTGAGTACATTGTAGGCGTAGTGGGAAGCTGCCATGAACTTGGCGAGGGCAGGACGTCCAAGTATCCCATTGTATGGTAATGGGATATCGGCAACATCGAAGGTTATCCTCTCCGTCCTGAAGTTCAGCTCCCCGCCAAAGGTCAGTGGCAGAGTAATCTTCCCCTTGGGCTTGCTCCTCCCCGGGTTTATTCCTTGGAAAGAACCGATCTCTTCGAGCTCGCCGTCTGGGATTTGGAGTTTCTTGATCACAGCAGAGGAGATCAAGTTTAGGCCGGCCCCGCCGTCAACCAACATTTTGGTGACCTTGAGGTTGCGGATGGTTGGTGAGACCTACATCGGCAAGCACCCGACTGCAGTGGTGCGGTCAGGGTGATCCTCAAGATCAAAAATGATGGGCGTGCTGGACCATTTGAGGAGCCTGCGCGACTCCACGGGCGGCTCACCTGCATTTACTTCCCGCACCCACTGCTTGAGTTGGCGGTGGGAAGTATGCAGAGAGGCGCCGCCGTCGACGCACAGGACTTCCGTGGCTCTGGAACTCCTGCTCGCTGTTATCATCTTCTTCCATGTCATCGTCATCGTCTTCTTCGTCCTTGTCGCGGCCCCGGGGAGGTCGATCACCTTGCCGCTGCTTGGCCTTGCCGCGGCGTCCTCCCCGGCCACTAAATGTCCGCTTGTTGCTGGGCTCTCCTCAGCCACCTTGGGCCTTCTCCTTGTCGCGCCGCTCGTACTCAGCTTTCTGCTGCTCGACGAGGTACTCGACGCGTTTGCAGTTGGAGAGGTCGTGGCCCTTGGTGCGGTGGATCTTGCAGTATTGCTTGTCGGAGCCGTCCTGCTTGTCGGCTGCCGCTACAGGGGCAGGCTCCTTGCCGGAGCCGCCAGCCTGTGTTTGCTTGGCGGGAGCCTCCTTGCCGGACTTCTCGACGGCAAGCACTTCCTTGCTCTTCTTCTTCCTATTGTTCCGCCGCCGGCTCTTCTTTGCCGGGGCGGCATCCTCGCTGTCGCTTCCTCCTGCGCCAGCATCCTCTCCGGGGAGTCTCCTCCCCTCTTCGGCGCGCGCGCACTTGTCAGCCAGAGCATAGAGCTCGCTGACATCCCGTATCTTGGTCATGGCCATCTCCTCACGCATGCGGCGGTTACGCACGTTCTGATGGAACGCGCTGATAACCGCGGCAGGGTGGACGTCGGGGATGTTGTGCTGCACGCGGCTGAATCGCTGGATGTACTTGCGCAGAGGTTCTCCTTCCTTCTGGGCCAAGATGTGGAGATCGCTCTCCTGGCTGTGGGGTTTGTGGCCGCCCGTGAAGGCGCCGACAAACTGGTGGCAAAGATCTGCCCAAGAAGAAATGGAGCCTTCCGGCAAGTGCATAAGCCAAGAACGAACGTTCGGCTTAAGCACCAGCGGGAAGTAGTTCGCCAGTATCTTCTCGTCGCGCCCCTCGGCAGCCTGCACCGCGATGGTGTAAATGCTGAGGAATTCCGAGGGGTGCGTCTTGCCGTCGTACTTCTCCGGTACGTCGGGCTTGAAGTTCTTCATGCTGGGCCACTGGACGCGCCGCAGCTCACGGGTAAACGCAGGGCAACCTGCCGCGTACGGCAAGTCGCCTGGTTCACCGGGCGCGTGCGTATCGACAGCGGTCCCAGCTCGCTGATCTGATTGTCGCCGGGCTTCTCGGCGGCGCTCGATCGTCGTCCGAGCGTCTTCTTGTCGCCGATCGTCAAGGACCTGGCGCTGGTCCCGACGAGCCCGCGGATCCGACGACGCCGTGGAGTCGTCGTCGATGTTAATCCGGCGGGGCGGCATCTTCTGCTTCCGCGGCGGGGAGTGCACGGTGGTTGCACCCCCGGCGGTCTTGTCGCCATCGGCCTTCGTCTTCTCGACTTGCCGCGGCCGTGATGTCGCCGGCTGCTGCGGCGTGTCGTTATTGGCGAAGGCGATCAGGCTCTGGATGGTTGCCCTCCAGTCTTCGGCTTTGTCTGCCGCTGGAGGGAAATCTAGGAGCAGTTGCGCTCTTGCGAGCGCTTCTGCTGGGGAGGAGGGGAGCGGGGGCGAGCGGCGCGAGGAGCGGGATATGCTCGACTCCTAACGGGGTTAGAAGGAGCAGCTTCCCGCCCCGGCGACCGCACCTTGCTCGTGCCAGGACGGTGGCCCGGAGCGTCCCGCGAACCTCCGGTTTGACCTTGCCCCAGCAAGCGGATGGTACCTCCTGTACCACGGCGCTGCTGGGTCGTCGTCTGCTGAGATGGACGTGGCGCATCTACGGAGACCGAGGCTCGGTCGTCCGTCTTGTCCTTGGACTTGGTGGCGCCGTGAGTTTCCTCGCCGGCGACCACCCTTCCGATGGCGTCTCCTCCGACCGCAGTTGGTTCTGGTGGCGGCGGAACAGACGCAGACGGGCCTGCGACCTCCGAAGCCTTCTTCTTCGGGGCCATGCTGCTATTGCTGATGAAGCTGACGAAGTTGGAGAGGTTGATGAAGAGTGCGCCCGCGTGAGCGCCGGATCAGGTTCGCACAACCTCGACGCCCCCTACCTGGCGCGCCAAAGATGTCGGGGGAAACTGTCCACCACGAGCACCTATGGGACCAGAGCCCCTTGTTCGTGTGGTAAGGGAGCGGAGGGAGCACAAAGAGCAGATCATAGAGCTCACGCAGGCAGTTTACCCAGGTTCGGGCCGCGATGGACGCGTAAAACCCTACTCCTGCTTAGATTGTATTGAATGTTGGAGCTCGGGAGCTTGAAGAACTAGCTACACCGAGCCAATGAGCGATCTAGGTTCCGAACTCTTTCTACGTTGTGCATGGGCCTCCTTTTATAGCTCAAGGGGTCACCGACAGGTGTCAACGTAGGAGAAAGGAGTAAAAATGTAACTTTGGTGGTAGTTGTAACAGTGCGGGAACAGTGGACGAACAGTGGTGATCACCTACTTTGACAGTGGGGGACAAGATCATTAAATGCCCGTCGCCGTCGACCCCAAAAGTGCCCGCCCTTGCGTCTCCGTTCGCCACGGTGGTAGCTTCGTCACCGTGGAGCGCCACCGTGTCCCCCAGGCTGCACAGCCATCCGCCACGCGTCCCTGGAATGGCCCCAGGGCGACGCGTGGGCCGATGAGCTGGAGCGCGGGCACACAGTGCAGACTTCCCCCGGCAAGCACCTTTCCGGGGTCTTGATCTTGTCGGGTCGGGAAGCTTGTCGCTCCCCGGGTCTTGCCGGGGTGCAGGGTGCGCCGAGGCGTGTCTTATAAGAGGCAATCTTCTGGTCTTCCTGTCAAGCTCCTCTTGCCAGGGCCTTGAGTTAATGAGGTAATCTTGAGCCTGGGACGGCCTTCCCGGCAAGCTCCACTTGCCGGGGCCTTGATCTTCTGTCTTGTATACTTTGTTTTTGAATGGCTTAATAAGGACCAGAGAGGTTTCCGGCAAGCACATGGTAGACCCGGCCGCGGGAAGCTGCTACTGCCCGTGCACAAGTTGGGGTACTAAGGTACCCCTATCTTAGTACACCGACAATGAAGAACATGGTGCTACTTTGAAGCACAAGTGTAGAAAAAGATAGTAGCAATTGTCCCTTTTTCTTTTCTTTTTTCTTTTCTTTTTTGGGCCCTTTTTTTCTTTGGCCTTTTATTGGAGGGGCCTTTCCTCACATGGGACAATGCTCTAATAATTATGATCATCACACTTTCATTGAATTACAACTCGATACTAGAACAAAGTATGACTCTATATGAATACCTCCGGTGGTGTACTGGGATGTGTAATGAATCAAGTGTGACATGTATGAAAAATTATGCATGGTGGATTTTCCACAAATACGATGTCAACTACATGATCATGCATGGCAATATGACAATATGAAGCGTGTCATATGAACGGAACGGTGGAAAGTTGCATGGCAATATATCTTGGAAATGCCATGATAGGTAGGTATGGTGGCTGTTTTCAGGAATATATATGGTGGCTGTTTTGAGGAAGGATATATAGTGGGTGTATGGTACCGGCGAAAGTTGCGCGATACAAGAGAGGCTAGCAATGGTGGAAGGGTGAGAGTGTGCATAATCCATGGACTCAACATTTGTCATAAGAACTCATATACTTATTGCAAAAATTTACGAGTCATCAAAACAAAGCAATCAACGCATGCTCCTAGGGGGAGGTTGGTAGGAGTTAACCATCGCGCGCCCCCGACCTCCACAGAAAGCTTGACACTTTACAAATACCTCATGCTCTAACTTCGTCACATAGCGTTTCACCATACGTGCATGCTACGGGAATCACTAACCTTAACACATGTATTTCTCAATTTCATAATTACTTTCACTAGCATGACACTAATATCACTATCCTCATATCTCAAAACATTTATCAAGCATCCAACTTCTCATCATATTCAATGCACTTAGTGTGAAAGTTTTTACTACATTGATATTGGATGTCTATCATGTGAAGACTAGTTTTATAGCCTAAACACATTACCATGTTGTTTTAATAGACTCTCAAATAGATATAAGTGAATCATGAGAGATCAAGAATTTCTACAAAATAAAACCACCGTCGTGCTCTAAAAGATATAAGTGAAGCAGTAGAGCAACAACAAACTACTCCGAAAGATATAAGTGAAGATCAATGAGTAGTTGAATAATTATGTAACTATGTGAAGACTATCTAACATTTAAGAATTTCAGATCTTGGGATATTATTCAAACAACAAGAGAAACAAACTAAAATAAATTGACGCTCCAAGAAAAACACATATCATGTGGTGAGATTCTTCTTGCTACTTCTCGAGCTTGCGTTGTATTCCCTCAAAGAGGGAAGGGAAATGCAACACAGTAGCGTAAGTATTTCCCTTAGTTTTTGGGAACCAAGGTATGAATCCAGTAGGAGACCACGCGCGAGTCCCTCGCACCTACACAAACAAATAAGAACTTTGTAGCCAACTCGATAAGGGGATGTCAATCCCTTTACGGTCACTTACGAAAGTGATATCTGATAGAGGTGATAGTTTGATATTTTTGGTATTTTTGATTATAAGAACAAAAAGTAAAAGTGGAAAAAGTAAAGTAAGTGTAGATTGATATGTTGAGAATAGACCCGCGGGCCATAGTGTTCTCTAGTGGCTTCTCTCATGATAGCGATATTCTACGGCGGGTAAACAGATTACTGTCGAGCAATTGATTGAAAAGGGAATAAAAAGGAGACTATCTATGCATGATCATTATATATAGGCATCACGTCCGAGACAAGTAGACCAAAATGATTTTGCATCTACTACTATTACTCCACACATCAATCGCTTTGCAGCATGCATCTAGTTTATTGAGGTCATAAGAATAGAGTAATGCCTTAAGCAATATGACATGATGTAGAGGGATAAACTCAAGCAATATGATATAAAGCCCATCTTTTTATCCTCGATGGCAAAAACACAATACGTGCCTTGCTGCCCCTAATGTCACTGGGAAAGGACACTGCAAGATTGAACCCAAAGCCAAGCAATTCTCCCATTGCAAGAACTATAGATCTAGTAGGCCAAACCAATCCTATAATTCGAAGAGACTTGCAAGGATATTATAATCATACATAAAGAGTTTAGAGAAGAACCAAATATTTCTCATAGATAATCTTGATCATAAACCCACAATTTATCGGATCTCGACAAACACACCGCAAAAAGATATTACATCGAATAGATCTCCTCGAAGACCGAGGAGAACTTTGTATCGAGATCCAAAGAGAGAGAAGAAGCCATCTAGATACTAGCTATGAACCCGAAGGTCTGCGGTAACTACTCACAACTCGTGGTGAGGCGATGATGATGATGTAGAAGCACTCCGTGGAAGATCCCCCCTTCGGCGGAGCTCCGGAATAGGCCCCAAGATGGGATCACACGAGAACAGAAGGTTACGGTGGTGGAACTAGGGTTTTCTCTGTTGTTCTGATGGTTTTGTGGTACGTAGACATATACAGGAGGAAGGAGGGCACCGGGGGCCTTACGTGGGACCCACGAGGCAGGGGGCGCGCCCTAGGGGGGCGCCCCCCACCCTCGTGGGCACCTCGTAGACCCTACTCCGTGGTTCTCAAGTCTCTTGTGCGTGATTTTCTCCAAAAATATCTCTCCCGAAGGTTTCATTCCGTTTGGACTCTGTTTGATATCTCTTTCATGTAAAACCCTAAAACAGGCAAAAAACTGCAATCTGGACTGGGCCTTTGGGTTAGTAGGTTAGTCCGAAAAAATAATATAAAAGTGTATGCCAAAGCCCATTAAACATCCAAAACATCATAAATAATAGCATGGAACAATAAAAAATTATAGATACATTGGAGACGTATCACCCAGCCATCCCCACGTTACAAAGGGTGCAATGTACATAAAGGCAGGACGTTACTGATAACGCCTGCAATAAAGGGTGATAAAGGCATTCATTACTGCAGAATGAATGCACGACCGTTGCTGGCCTTACGGGATCTTTGACCTTCGGGGGTCAAGTGTTTTTGTACGGCCGAGTGTCCTCATCCTTCCGAGTGGATTTGAGTCGTCTGATTGGAGGTATGCAGTCGAGTGAAATGTCTTCTTGAGCCGTATCAGTCGACTGTTTGTGTTGTCTTTGAGTTGCCTCTTGAGCTTTTGGGTAGCGACCTTGGGTGGGCTACCTGGGTCAGGCCCATGACCCTACCCTAGGTCTGTAGCATCATCATCCTCACCTCATCGGTGGAACCCCAATCAAGACCTTTCCAGGTCGATGAGGTTAATCTCATTGGTGGCCCAAACGTAAACTCGGGGGCTTTCGTCCAGGCCGCATCCCGTGGCTCTGTGATATAGAACCATTCCCTTTGCCACACCTTGACGGTGTCGATGAATGAGCCCTCCGGCCATTGTACTCAAGTGAGCTTGCTGATCATAGCGCCACCACAGTCAGCGTGGGCGGCGCTGACCACCTTCGGCCTAACGTTTAAGACCTTCAGCCCCAGGCTGAAGTGCGACTGGACTCGTAGAAGGGTCTCCCAAATAGTGATGAAGGTGGAGATGTGGAGAAGGGAGTTGTGGGCTAGATAGTGAAAATCTAGCCCGTAGAAGAACATCAATCCCCACATGAAGGGGTGCAGCGGAAATCCCAACCCATGGATGAAATGGGAAAGCAAAACCACCCTCTCGCCTGGGGCATGGGGACGACCCGACCCTTCTCAGGGGCCCAGTGAGCATCGTCGGACGACAGATAGGTGGCTTCCTTCAAATCCTTGATGTCACTGTTGGTGATGGTGGAGGCCTCCCACTTGCTATTAGCACCAGATCCAGCCATTGCCGTAGCTAGGAGAAGGTAGGGAGAGGAATCACCACGGGGGAGTAAGGCAGGGCACCGGAGTTCTGGATATTGGAAAGTGACATCGAGAGGTGGAAGAAGGCGTACGCCGGTAATTGCAGCTATTCCCCTTTTTATGGGCTGCGGGGATTTTAAGTTTTCTTTTCTGACACCGCAGACCTCTCCACTTCCCGATACACACGCTACGTTATGCGCTGATGGGGGAATCAAAATCATTTATCAAATCCCCCAAAAGCGGGTCACAATCTTTGCCTTGATGAGACGTGCCAATGGAGGGGCGGATCGAGCCACATATCGAGAATGTCAGAGCCGTTTGGTATTATGACCAGACGCGACCCCTCGCCAAAAGTTGTTAGGTGAGGACACTATTCACGTTGAAGCACCTTAGCTTTCAGAGCTAAGTAAAGGCAATGCTCCGGACTCCGGATACTACTCGACTCTGACCACACACGAAGCAAAATGGAGAACTCACCTCGCAAGCTGAAGACCGTTGGATATGAGGATGCCGGACATAAACCTTGGCATGGAGGCTAGTTCGGGAGCTACTGAGGGAGTCCTGGATTAAGGGGTCCTTGGTCCGCCGGTCTATTGCTTATGGGCCTGACTGATGGGTTGCTATGAAAACTAGCTAGAGCGTGATCCGTGACCGGATAGGAGATCTTCGGGCACGTGGTGTGTCACCCAAGTCAATATCAAGCATGATCTTTCCATCATTGTAACCGACCTCATATAACCCTAATCCTATTGGTGTCTATATAAACCGAAGGGTTTTAGTCCTTAGGGCTAGAGCTACATTCGACACGTCATTAACCCAGGGTTAGCTCGCTAGATCCCTAGGTAGATCCACTCTGTAACCATACCATACACATCAAATACAATCAAGCAGGACATAGGGTTTTACATCCTAGAGAGGGCCTGAACCTGGGTTAACATCATGTCCTTCGTCTCTTGTTCCCCATCGATCCTAGATCCACAGCCCGGGACCCCCTACCGGAGATCCGCCTGTTTTGACACCGACACCATGGCTATAGGAACTTATCACTACAACATTATATAGCCTTGTCATGCTCCCTCTTCTTAACACAGAGTATAAATCATGTACTACCCCAGTGTCAACCAAGAAATTGGTTCATACTTTTTAACACGCTTCAGATTTTCAAACTATTCACACAATACATGAGCGTGAGCAATGGATATAGCACTATAGGTGGAATATAAGGTGGTAGTAGACAAAATAAGGGAGAAAGTCACACATAAACTAGGAAAATTAATGGATTATGGAGATATCCATCAATTAATATCAATGTGAGTGAGCTGGCATTGCCATGTAACACATGCACTAGAGCTATAACTGTATGAAAGCTCAAAAAGAAAAATAAGTGGGTGTGCATCCAACTTGCTTGCTCATGAAGACTTCGACCATTTGAGGAAGCCCATCATTGGAATATAAAAGCAAAGTTATATATATAAAATCCCCACTAGTAATATATTGAACGAAGAGACCACGATACACCTCTTTTGGGTCAGTCGCTCCTCGAGCTCCACGGGAAGCGTAGACGGGCTTAGGTTGCGACGCTCTGGAGTGGGGGATGGGGATGTGTTTCGGGATCTGTGGGAAAGGGGGCATTTGGCATGCGTCATCTAAGAAACTAAGGGCGACCTAGGTTTGGAGATCGGTGGGTAAGCTACACGGGCAAACCGGCATATGTTGACAATGGAGGCCTTGCAGCTGTGGGGACCTTGCTAGGGTTTCGAGCGAGGGAGGGTGTGTGTGTGTGCGCACGCCCCCGAGGAGGTTTTGGTGTGTGTATGTGTGCGTGTGCGTGTGGAGGGCGGGCGGGGCGGGGGTGTGTTTGAGGAAATGATGCGGGTACTGAAAATTTTACTACGTAGGAGTGAAATGCCTAGGCTATTGAAATTTTTGATGATGGTGCATGGCACATGTCCGGAGATAACAACCGTCTGTTATGAAACCCTCGAGGCTGGTAGATATTTTCGAGGGATGCAGGCGGGATTGGGAACAAGAAACATCACACACGGTTAAAACACAATAACTGTGTGTTATCAAACATAAAAAAGCTGCCGGTGGGTAGATATTTTTTAGAGGGGAAGCATTGTGAGACCAATGTACTGTGCGGATGTGTGCGTGACAGGGGCACCGGCGTGGCACACAGTTAGTTTGAGTGAACTGTGTCTGTTGCATCATTAGGTGAAAAATGACGTGGGAGAGGGTGAGAACACGAACACGCTTGCATGTGGACCAAATTTATGTATAAAAAGGGTGGTTTGATGTTCAAATACCAAAGGCAACTTCGATGTGGCACCTATCACGCAAAGCACACATTATTTGTTGCCCTCCTTGTGTCGGCACGAAGGGAATCCTAAGCTATGAATGCATGACCCCCTAACTGAGGTTCACCTAGCAAAGTGAGAAGTAGCTAGCAGCCCCCCCTCATGTCGGCACGAAGGGAATCCTAAGCTATGAATGCATGCCCCCTCCCCCAACAAAGGTTCACCTAGCAAAGTGCGAATTAGCAGCCCCCCATACACACTTTTAGTCGGCCGGTAAGAGAGGAATCTCACCACACAGGCCCACAAATATATAGGCATGTTGCCGATAACCACGCAAGGGAGTGTACCGTTCAAAGACAACCACTACATGCATAAGTATGGAGGTGATGCGTGCATGCATGTTTGAATATGATTTCACAACATTGATATGGCGCGTGCGTCGAAAATCATACAGTCCCCATATAGAGCGAGATAGGTTCATGATGTGTCATTCTACTAGCCACTTCGACTCGATGGGACGCATTCATGCATACACATGCAGGTGTGTGTGCTCAAACTGTATCATATCATCCGAGAGCATGACCTATATATATCGTATTACAAGCAAAAAAATAATCCCCTCCTAAGTCAAATTAACCTCTCTCATTGTGAAGAAAAAAGTAGTGATGGACCAAGCAGGCCCACAGAAGGAAAGCATCGATTTTCGCTGATAACCGCTTAAGTGGGTTTGAGAGGACAACCACCATCGCTTTGCATGTGGTCCAAACATATGTTGAATACCCAAAATTCACAACTTTGATGTGCCACATGCCTCGAAAACTGTAAACCCCCCACATAGAGCGAGGTTCATGAAGAGTGCTACATATGATGGTCCCCTTCCCCCACTTCGAAGCATACTATATGCTCCTTCCATAATACAACCCAAAAAAATTCCACCTCGATGGTGAAATTAATTGACCTATTCCGATGTAGGTCAAAATGATGCATGCATCTATGATGGGCTCGTGGGCCCACAGATGGAAGCATCACACGTGAGTTTTCTAGCTAGGATAACCACCGCCTGCATGCATGTGGCCGAAAGAGGTGTTGTGTGATGTTTGAATAGCCAATTTCACAAATTTTATGTGGCATGTGCCTCAGAAACCAAAAAGTCCCGACACTGAGTGAGGTGTACTTGTTCACGGACTTGTACGTATAGTATATATGCTAGTCCCCTCCCACCTCTTCGACTTGTACTATATATATACTCCCACCATAATACAAACAAAAAAGATTCTACCTTGCTGGTCAAATTAATCTCACAGCCGGCTATTCGTCCAAGTGATGGACGATGACCTCACAGGCCCACAGAAAGTGTCACACACGAGTATCGAGTGTTGCGTATGTTGGAAATATGCCCTAGAGGCAATAATGAAATGGTTATTATTATATTTCCTTGTTCATGATAATTTTCTATTGTTAACCAGAAACCGTAATACATGTGTGAATACATAGACCATAATATGTCCCTAGTGAGCCTCTAGTTGGCTAGCTCGTTGATCAATAGATGGTCACAGTTTCATGACCATGGAGATTGGATGTCATTGATAACGGGATCACATGATTAGGAGAATGATGTGATGGACAAGACCCAATCCTAAGCATTGCAGAAGATCATGTAGTTCGTCTGCTAAAGCTTTTCCAATGTCAAGTATCTTTTCTTTGGACCATGAGATTGTGCAACTCCCGGATACCGTAGGGGTACTTCGGGTGTGCCAAACATCACAACGTAACTGGGTGGGTATAAAGGTACACTACGGGTATCCCCGAAAGCATCTGTTGGGTTGGCACGAATCGAGACCTGGATTTGTCACTCCGTATGACGGAGAGGTATCTCTAGGCCCACTCGGTAAGACATCATCGTAATGGGCTCTATGTGACTAAGGAGTTGGTCATGGGATGATGTGTTACGGAATGAGTGAAGAGACTTGCCGGTAACGAGATTGAACAAGGTATCGGGATACCGACGATCGAATCTCGGGAAAGTACTATATAGGTAGACAAAGGGAATTGTATACGGGATTGATTGAATCCCCGACATCGTGGTTCATCCGATAAAATCATCATGGAACATGTGGGGGCCAACATGGGTCTCCAGATCCCGCTGTTGGTTATTGGCCGGAGAGATGTCTCGGTCATGTCTACATGGTTCCCGAACCCGTAGGGTCTACACACTTAAGGTTCGATGATGCTAGGGTTATAGGAAATACATGTACGTGGTCACCGAATGTTGTTCGGAGTCCCAAATGAGACCCCGGATGTCACGAGGAGTTCCAAAATAGTCCGGAGGTAAAGATTTATATATGGGAAGTGATGTTTTGCTCACCGGAGTGATTTCAGGGGTCACCAGTATTGTACCGGGACCACCGGAAGCTGTCCCGGGGTCCACCGGGCGGGGCCACCTACTCGGTGGGCCAAGTGGACTAAGCAAAGGGGGGGGGGAACCAGCCCCTAGTGGTCTGGTGCTCCCCCCAAGGGCCCAAGGTGCCTAGGGCTGGGGAAAACCGTAAATGGGGGGCGCCCCCCCTTGGCTTGGGGGGCAAGCCTCCTCCCATGGCCACCCCCCTCAAATTGGATCTGAGGGGGCCGACCCCCCTCTCCCTTTCCCCTATATATAGTGGGGGGAGGTGTGAGGGCAGCCGCACCCATTTCCTGGTGCAGCCCTCCCCCCTACCAACTCCTCCTCTTCTCCTGCATAGCTTGGCGAAGCCCTGTCGGAGTACCACGCTCCCCCACCACCACCACGCTGTCGCGCTGCTGCTGGACGAAGTCTTCCCCAACCTCTCCCTCTCTCCTTGCTGGATCAAGGCACGGGAGACGTCACTGGGCTGCACGTGTGTTGAGCGCGGAGGCACCGTTGTTCGGTGCTTAGATCAGATTCGGCCGCGATCTGAATCGCTTCGTGTACGACTCCACCGACCGTGTTCTTGTAACGCTTCCGTAACGTGCTCTTTAAAGGTATGAAGATGCACTTCCCTCTCTTGTTGCTAGTCACTCCATAGATAGATCATGGTGATGCATAGAATTTTTTTGAATTTCTGCAATGATCCCCAACAGTGGTATCAGAGTTAGGTCTATGTGTAGTTTCTATGCACGAGTAGAGCACAAGTTGTTGTGGGCGTCGATTTGTAAATTTACTTGCCTTTACTAGTCTTATCTTGATTCGACGGCATCATGGGATGAAGCGGCCTGGACCGACCTTACACATACTCTTACGTGAGACAGGTTCCATCGACTAACATGCACTAGTTGCATAAGGTGGCTAGCTGGTGTTTGTCTCTCCCACTTTAGTCGGATCGGATTCGATGAAAAGGGTCCTTATGAAGGGTAAATAGTAATTATCATATCACGTTGTGGTTTTGGCGTAGGTAAGAAACGTTCTTTCTAGAAACCTATAGTAGCCACGTAAAAACATGCAACAACAATTAGAGGACGTCTAACGTATTCTTGCAGCATGTGCTGTGTGATGTGATATGGGCAAAAGGATGTGATGAATGATATATGTGATGTATGAGATTGATCATTTTCTTGTAATAGGAATTACGACTTGCATGTCGATGAGTATGACAACCGGCATGAGCCATATGAGTTGTCTTATTTTATTGTATGACCTGCGTGTCAATGAAAACGCCATGTATTTACTTTACTTTATTGCTAACCGTTAGCCATAGTAGTAGAAGTAACGTTTGGTGAGACAACTTCATGAAGACACGATGATGGAGATCATGGTGTCATGCCGGTGACGATGATGATCATGGAGCCCCGAAGATGGAGATCAAAAGGAGCAAAATGATATTGGCCATACCATGTCACTATTTGATTGCATGTGATGTTTATCATGTTTTACATATTATTTTCTTAGAACGCCGGTAGCTTAAATAAGATGATCTCTCACTAAAAATTTCAAGAATTGTGTTCCCCCTAACTGTGCACCATTGCTAAGGTTCGTTGTTCTGAAGCACCACGTGATGATCGGGTGTGATAGGCTCTAACGTTCGCGTACAACGTGTGTAAGCCAGATTTACACACACAATACACTTAGGTTGACTTGACGAGCTTAGCATGTACAGACATGGCCTCAGAACACGGTAGACCAAAAGGTCGAACATGAGTCGTATAGAAGATACGATCAACATGAAGATGTTCACCGTTGGTGACTAGTCCGTCTCACGTGATGATTGGACATGGCCTAGTCGATTCGGATCATGTATCACTTAGATGACTAGAGAGATGTCTATCTAAGTGGGAGTTCATTAAATTTGATTTGATGAACTTAATTATCATGAACATAGTCTAAAATCTTTACAGCATGTCTTGTAGATCAAATGGCCCACGCTAATGTTGCTCTCAACTTCAACATGTTCCTAGAGAAAACCAAGCTGAAAGACGATGGTAGCAACTATACGGATTGGGTCCGTAACTTGAGGATCATCCTCATAGCTACCAAGAAAGCATATGTCCTTGAAGCACCGCTAGGTGACGCACCCATTTTCCGAGCAACTCAAGACATTATGAATGCCTGACAGTCGCGTAGTGATGATTACTCCCTGGTTCAGTGCGGCATGCTTTACAGCTTAGAATCGGGGCTCCAAAAGCGTTTTGAGCAACACGGAGCATATGAGATGTTCAAAGAGCTGAAAATGATTTTCCAAGCTCATGCCCGGGTCGAGAGATATGAAGTCTCCAAAAAGTTCTACAGTTGTAAGATGGAGGAAAATAGTTCTATAAGCGAGCATATACTCAGAATGTCTAGGTTGCACAACCGCTTGTCTCAGCTGGGAGTTAATATCCAGATGACGCGGTCATTGACAGAATCCTCCAGTCACTCCCACCTAGCTACAAGAGTTTTGTGATGAACTACAATATGCAAGGGATGGAGAAGGCCATTCCCTTGTTATATTCAATGCTGAAATCAGCAGAGGTGGAGATCAAAATGGAACATCAAGTGTTGATGGTGAATAAAGCCACTAAGTTCAAGAAAGGCAAGGGAGTTGTCGCGCCCGGTAAGCCAGTTGCCGGGAAGAAGCCAAAGAATGGACCCAAGCGTGAGACTGAATTCTTTTATTGCAAGGGAATGGGTCACTGGAAGCGGAATTGCCCCAAATACTTAGCGGAGAAGAAGGCCGGCAACGTCAAAGGTATATGTGATATACATGTTATTGATGTGTACCTAACCAGCGCTCGTAGTAGCTCCTGGGTATTTGATACCGGTGTAGTTGCTCACATTTCTAACTCAAAGCAGGAGCTGCGGAATAAGCGGAGACTGGCGAAGGACGAGGTGACAATGCGCGTCGGGAATGGTTCCAAGGTCGATGTGATCGCCATCGGCACACTACCTCTCCATCTACCTTCGGGATTAGTTTTAAACCTCAATAATTATTATTTAGTACCAACTTTGTGCATGAACATTATATCCGGATCTCGTTTAATGCGAGATGGTTACTCATTTAAATATGAAAATAATGGTTGTTCTATTTATATGAGAGAAATGTTTTATGGTCATGCCCCACTGGTCAATGGTTTATTTTTATTGAATCTCGAACGTGAGTTACACATATTCATAGTGTGAATACCAAAAGATGTAAGGCTGATAATGATAGTCCCACATACTTGTGGCACTGCCGCCTTGGTCATATTGGTGTCAAATGCATGAAGAAGCTCCATGCGGATGGACTTTTGGAGTCTCTTGATTATGAATCATTTGACACGTGCGAACCATGCCTTTTGGGCAAGATGACCAAGACTCTGTTCTCCGGAATAATGGAGCGAGCAACCAACTTGTTGGAAATCATACATACCGATGTGTGCGGTCCGATGAGTGTTGAGGCTCGCGGTGGTTATCGTTATGTTCTCAGCCTCACTGATGACTTGAGTAGATATGGGTATGTCTACTTGATGAAACACAAGTCTGAGACCTTTTGAAAAGTTCCAGGAATTTCAGAATGAGTTTGAGAATCAACGTGACAGAAAAATAAAGTTCTTACTATCAGATCATGGAGAATATTGAAGTCACGAATTTGGCACGCACCTAAGGAAATGTGGAATTGTTTCACAACTGACGCCGCCTGGAACACCTCAATGTAATGGTGTGTCCGAACGTCGTAATCGTACTCAGTTGGACATGGTACGATCTATGATGTCTCTTACCGACTTACTGCTATCATTTTGGGGTTATGCTTTAGAGACTGCCGCATTCACTGTAAATAGGGCACCATCTAAATCCGTTGAGATGACACCGTATGAACTATGGTTTGGGAAGAAACCTAAGTTGTCATTTCTAAAGTTTGGGGATGCGATGCTTATGTCAAGAAACTTCAACCTGAAAAGCTCGAACCCAAATTGGAAAAATGTGTCTTCATAGGATACCCTAAGGAAACTATTGGGTATACCTTCTACCTCATATCCGAAGGCAAGGTCTTTGTTGCCAAGAATGGATCCTTTCTGGAGAAAGAGTTTCTCTCAAAAGAAGTAAGTGGGAGGAAAGTGGAACTTGATGAGGTGGTTGTCACCCCTCTCGAACCGGAAAGTAGCACAGCGCAGGAAGATGTTTCTGTGGTGCATGCACCGACTAAAGAGGAAGTTAATGGTAATGATCATGAAACTTCGGATCAAGTTACTGCTGAACTTCGTAGGTCCACGAGGACACCTTCCGTGCCAGAGTGGTACAGCAACCCTATCCTGGAAATCATGTTGTTAGACAACGGTGAACCTTCGAACTATGAAGAAGCGATGGCGGGCCCGGATTCCAACAAATGGCTTGAAGCCATGAAATCCGAGATAGGATCCATGCATGATAACAAAGTATGGACTTTGGTTGACTTGCCCGATGATCGGCAAGCCATAGAAAATAAATGGATTTTTAAGAAGAAGACTGGCGCGGATGGAAATGTGACCATCTAAAAGGCTTGGCTTGTCCCTAAGGGTTATAGACAAGTTCAAGGAATTGACTACGATGAGACTTTCTCTCCCGTAGCGATGCTGAAGTCCGTCCGAATCATGTTAGCAATTGCCGCATTCTATGATTATGACATATGGCAAATGGACGTCAAAACGGCATTCCTTAACGACTTCCTTAAGGAAGAATTGTATATGATATAGACGGAAGGTTTTGTTGATCCTAAGAATTCTAACAAGGTATGCAAGCTCCAGCGCTCCATCTATGGGCTGGTGCAAGCATCTCGGAGTTGGAACATTCACTTTGATGAAGTGATCAAAGCGTTTGGGTTAATACAGACTTATGGAGAAGCCCGTATTTACAAGAAAGTGAGTGGGAGCTTTGTAGAATTTCTCATATTATATGTGGATGACATAATTTTGATGGGAAATGATGTAGAACTCTTGGAAAGCATAAAGGCCTACTTGAATAAGTGTTTTTCAATGAAGGACCTTGGAGAAGGTGCTTACATATTAGGCATCAAGATCTATAGAGATAGATCGAGATGCCTCATTGGTCTTGCACAAAGCACAGACCTTGACAAGATATTGAAGAAGTTCAATATGGATCAGTCCAAGAAAGGGTTCTTGCCTGTGTTACAAAGTATTAGATTGAGCACAGCTCAATGGCCGACCTCGGCAGAAGATAGAGAAAAGATGAGTGTCATCCCCTATGCCTCGGCCATAGGTTCTATTATGTATGCCATGCTGTGTATCAGATCTGATGTGAACCTTGCCATAACTTTGGTGGGGAGGTACCAAAGTGATCCTGGAATGGAACACTGGACAGCGGTCAAGAACATCCAGAAGTACCTGAAAAGGACTAAGGATATGTTTCTCGTTTATGGAGGTGACGAAGAGCTCGTGGTAAAGGGTTACATCGATGCTAGCTTTGACACAGATCCGGATGACTCCCACAAACCGGATACGTGTATATTTTGAATGGTGGGGCAGTCAACTGGTGTAGTTGGAAGCAAAGCGTCGTGGCGGCATCTACATGTGAGGGGGAGTACATAGCTGCTTCCGAAGCAGCGCAGGAAGGAGTCTAGATGAAGGAGTTCATCACCAACCTAGGAGTTATTCCAAGCGCGTCGGGCCCGATGACTCTCTTCTGTGACAACACTAGAGCTATTGCCATTGCCAAGGAGCCCAGGTTTCACAGAAGACCAAGCACATCAAGCGCCGCTTCAACTCCATTCATAGTTATATTCAAGATGGATACATAGATATTTGTAAAGTGCATACAAATCTGAATGTTGCAGATCCATTGACTAAACCTCTTCCACGAGCAAAACATGATCAACACCAGAACACTATGGGTGTTCGATTCATCAGAATGTAACTAGATTATTGACTCTAGTGCAACTGGGAGACTGTTGGAAATATGCCCTAGAGGAAATAATAAAATGGTTATTATTATATTTCCTTGTTCATGATAATTGTCTATTGTTCATGCTATAATTGTGTTAACTGGAAACCGTAATACATGTGTGAATACATAGACCATAATATGTCCCTAGTGAGCCTCAGTTGGCTAGCTCGTTGATCAATAGATGGTCACGATTTCATGACCATGGACATTGGATGCCATTGATAATGGGATCACATCATTAGGAGAATGATGTGATGGACAAGACCCAATCCTAAGCATAGCACAAGATCGTGTAGTTCGTCTGCTAAAGCTTTTCCAATGTCAATAATCTTTTCCATAGACCATGAGATTATGCAACACCCGGATACCGTAGGGGTACTTTGGGTGTGCCAAACGTCACAATGTAACTGGGTGGCTATAAAGGTACACTACAGGTATCCCCGAAAGCATCTGTTGGGTTGGCACGAATCGAGACTGGGTTTTTTCACTCCGTATGACGGAGAGGTATCTCTGGGCCCACTTGGTAAGACCTCATCGTAATTAGTTCTATGTGACTAAGGAGTTTGTCACAGGATGATGTGTTACAGAACGAGTAAAGAGACTTGTCGGTAACGAGATTGAACAAGGTATTGGGATACCGACGATCGAATCTCGGGCAAGTAGTATACCGGTAGACAAAGCGAATTGTATACGGGATTGATTGAATCCCTGAAATCGTGGTTCATCCGATAAGATCATCGTGGAACATGTCGGATCCAACATGAGTATCCAGATCCCGCTATTGGTTATTGGCTGGAGAGATGTCTCGGTCATGTCTGCATGGTTCCCGATGACACTAGGGTTATAGGGAATATATGTACGTGGTTACAGAATGTTTTTCGGAGTCCCGGATGAGATCCCGGAGGTCACGAGGAGTTCTGGAATAGTCTGGAGGTAAATATTTATATATGGGAAGTCATGTTTTGGTCACCGGAGTGATTTCAGGGGTCACTGATATTGTACCGGGACCACCAGAAGGTGTCCGGGGGTCCACCGGGTGGGGCCACCTACTCGGTGTGCCAAGTAGACTACTCAAAGGGAGGAACCAACCCTTGGTGGGCTGGTGCACCCCCCAAGGGCCCATGGCGCCTAGGGTTGGGGGGAAACCCTAAAGGGGGGGGGGGGCGAATTAATTATATTGGGTGTTTCAGTATCATATTGTAAACTTTCAGTTCTTTGTGATATTCTCATGAGGCAACTTAATTACTAAAGATTCATTATCTCAATAAGCATTTGTCATTTGATTGTGAAAGACTCTTTGATAGCATGTCACCACAGAAATTATGCTTGTTATCATTTACCTACTCGAGGACGAGCAGGAATTAAGCTTGGGGATGTTGATACGTCCAAAATGTATCTATAATTTCTGCTTGCTCCATGCTTCTTTTGTGTGATATTGCTATGATATTTATGCACTTCCATACACTTTTGATCATATTTGGACTAACCTATTAACTCAGTGCACCCCAGTGCCAGTTTCTGTTTTCTGCTGTTTTTGTATTTCAGGTTTTCCCATTACTTAAATTGCCAGAAAAATTCCGGGAAAAATATATAAAAAATCAGCGTTCCGGAAGCTTCCACGCGCCAGAAGAGGGGCCAGAGGGGAGCCAGGGAGGCTCCAGGCGCCCTGCCCAGGCGGCCCCACCCTGGCCGCCTCGCCAGGACGCCTGGGCACCCCTTACCTCCTCTGGTGACCCCCTTTGGCATATATTTAACACCCGTCGCGGAAACCCTGATTCCGGACCCCTTTTCTCCAGAAGCTATTCCGATCTCCGCCGCCATCGCCACCAAGTTTCGGGGGACCAGAATTCCTGTGCCGGCACCCTGCCGGGACGGGGAAGTGCCCCCGGATTCATCTCCATCGACGTTGCTTCCTCCCTCCATGATGCGGGAGTAGTTCCTCCTCGGGGCTGAGGTTTCTACCAGTAGCTATGTGGTCAATTCTCTCTCCCATGATGTGATCTTCGTTGTGATCATAGGCTATGTTAATCTAGGGTGATCCCATGATATTTCCCCTTCCTCTATGTATTGAATTGATGTACTCACTTGTCTTTATCTAGTATAATCCCCGAGACCAAGGTGACAGTTGTCTATTGGACATGGATTAGAAGAATATTTTCATGAGTGATTTCCTCTTTTGTGTGTTGATTGAAGATTGAGAGTCTCTTGGTGCTTGTCTTTGACTATCCTTGAGATATGTTATGGTGATTGTGGTACTCTCTTTGGATGGCCGAGGTGACATTGGGAAATCCATAGATTGAGAACTACGAACTTAGAGGTGTGCTTTTGTAGCCCTACATAATTCTCGTCCTCTCTTGACCACAAAGGAATGACCTCCGAGTGCGTCCCCCTTGCATGTTTTATGGGAAATATCATGTGATTAGATATGTTAATGTTGTTGGGAGTTGCCACTAGTGAAAGTATGAAGCCTAGGCCTTGTTTCCACCATTGCAATACCATTTGTGCTCACGTTTACCACTTGTTTGCTTGCTGCACTTTTTATTACAGATTTATATTACTTTGCTTTGCCACTCCTATCATCCATATTTTACCATCTCTTCGCCGAACCAGTGCACCTATTCAACTCCTAGTTGTATTAGGTGTGTTGGGGACACAAGAGACTTCTTGTATCTTAGTTGCATGGTTGCTTGAAAGGGGTACGTTCAACCTCCACTTCCCTGAGTTCGATAAACCTTGGGTTACTCACTTAAGGGAAATTTGCTGGTGTCCTACAAACCTCTGCTCTTGGAGGCCCAACACTGTCTACAGGAATAGAAGCGTGTAGTAGACATCAAGCTATTTTTGGCGCCGTTGCCGGGGAAGTGAGGTAAGTGAAGGTACCTTCTCTAGATCTTGCAATTAAATCTTTTCGTTTCTTGTTTTTAGTTTCACTAGTTATGTTTATGGAAAACCACACTCTTAGTTCGCTGCTTGGGGAAGGCCGCTTTACCACACCCGTGGTAGAGAAGTCTCCTCCAACTACTGAATGTATCCCGTTCCAAATACCACTTGGGATAATTGAAATAATTTTGAATGATTGTTATGATGGGACGGTCAATCCTAGTATTCATTTGTTGAAACTTACAGAACTTTGTGAGTTGTTTAAGATTTCAGGTTTGACAAGAGATGGAGTCATGAGGAAATTATTTGCCTTGTCACTGAAAGGAAAAGCATTGGAATGGTATAGGCTACTAGATGACTCTCACCTGCTGGATTGGGAAGAGATCCAGTCTCTCTTTTACTCCAAGTTTTATCCTCTTCATGAAGTCCATGAGAATAGGAATTATGTTTATAGTTTCTATCCTCATGACGGAGAGAGCATAGCTCAAGCTTGGGGGAGACTGAAAATGTTAATGCTAAAATGTCCTAACCATGGGCTCCCCAAAGATATGATTATTACTAATTTCTATGCGAGGCTTTCTCGACAGGATAAAGATTTGCTCGATGCTTCCTCTATGGGTTCTTTCAGAAACGAAATGATTGATGCTAAATGGGAACTCCTTGAAAGAATTCAACGCAACACTGAAAATTGGGAGATCGACAAAGGTATAGAGTCAGGTATAATTTATGAGTATGATTGCATTAAGTCCTTTGTTGAAACTACAAGTTTTAATAAGTTTAGTGCTAAGTTTGGGCTTGATTCTCAACTCCTTGTTGATTTCCTCAAATCTTTTGCTTCACATCTTAATATGCCTAAGGAGGATTGGATCAAGCATCATGAACCTTTTAAAGAGATTTGCAAAGAAAATGAAATTGTTCATGATGATTGCAACATGCATGATCCAATTCCTAAAAATGAAGTTTTATATAAGCATGTTAATTTTTGTGGAGTGGATAGACCTTGTGAAAGGCCTATGATTGAAGAAGAGAAGTATTGTAAGCAACATAAGCATGAAAGAACAATCACTTGGGTCAAAGATTTAAATGAAATTGCTAGAGAATTGTGTGACCTTTATCCTTTTACTTGTGAACTTTGCTGTATAAAGGGTCACTTTAATTTTCAATGCATGCACTTTCAAAACATAACTGTTAACCAGTTGTGTGATAACATGATCACCTCTGATCTTTATGATGAGCTTATGTTATTTTTGATGTGTGAAGAGTTATCAGAAAAGACTTCTTGGCTGGATGTCAATGCCATAGGAATAAAAAACACTTTACAAAATCGCCATCTCTATTGTGTTGTTAATTGCCATGAAAATGATTACATAAGTAAGATTAGAAAGGAGGGAACTTTACCAAAGTATAAAAATGTCTCTTATATTTCTGCTAATAAAAAGGAGAGTTTCTCCCAAGTTTCCCCTATTGTTTCTAATGATAAACCAGGATATGTGGAGAAGCTTCATCTCCAACCACCCCCTCCTAAGGTGAAGAAGAAGAAAAATAAGAGGAGGAGGAAGAGGAGCAAGAAGGAATAAGAATGGGTATCAACCTGGCCTGAGCATATTCCTCCCATCAACTTTTATCCTAACGGTTGTAAGTTTAAAGAAGAAGGTGAAGTTTATTGCCTTAATTATCATCTTGATGATACGTCCGTAGGTACTATTGAAGATTATTTTGATTATGATATGCATGTTACTTATTGTGATTGGGAAAATGATGATAATGCTACTTATGATCTTGAAAATCTTTTTGGTACCAACTCTGAAAGTGATGATATGGAAAGCTCTAAGCTTGGGATGATAGGATTGCAAATCCTTTACCCACTAGTGATGTGACAATTGATAATTCTTTTGCTAGTAAGAATAAAGACAACATGTTTACAAATATAGTTGCTAGCAATGATAATGCTCTTCTCTACTATGATGATGTTATAACTCCAATCTATAGTGATTATGAAGGTACCTATGACATAAGGAGAAATTATCCTTATGAAACTTGTCATAATCATGGAGGGAATTACTCCCTTGTTGAACACCATCTTCCTAATACACAATTAATCTATAGTGTTCAAGTTGTTTATGATAGTCCTACTCCCACTATTACCAATGAGAAAGATTATGCTTATGTGGAGAGTAAGAGTACCTTTTTGCATGTGGATCATGATAACAATGCTTTATTTGATGCTTATATTGTTGAGTCTATTCGTGATCCCACTGAAAATTATTATGAGAAGGGAACATATGCTTATAGATATTTCAATAATAGCAAGTTCCCTCTCTTTATGTTGATGGTTTTGAAGCTGCACTTGTTTTGTCTTCCTATGCTTATTGCTTTGTGCTTCAATGAATTATTCTATTGCAATATTCCTATGCATAGGAAGCATGTTAGGCTTAAATGTGTTTGGTATTTGCTTCTTGATGCTCTCTTTTGTTCTTCAACTCTTATTCCTACGAGAGCATCATTAAAGTCTTAAGCCTATCTTTATGGCCATAAAGAAAGAGCTCTAGGGAGACAACCCTTGTTATCTTTGCTTTCAGTTTGTTCTTTCAGTTTTTAGTGGTCTTAATGTTTGTTACTACTGTAGCAACATCATTGTATCTTTATTTTTCAGCTTTGTGCCAAGTTTAGCCTCCGATTGCAAGAAAATTCGAAAGTTGTGATGTGCTGTCCAGGAAACAGATTCTGTCCTTGGACAGAAAAATTCGTATAAAATCACCAGATCACCTTTTTGGTCTGAATTTTTTCGACAGCGTGCTCTATACAATTGTCTTTCGGGCGTCTGTTCTGAGTTTTTTGATTTCAGTTGCAGAAGTGCCCCGAAAAAATTATTTACTACCTGCTGGTCTGTTTTTCACAGATTCTGTCCTGTTTTGCCTTTTCTTCGTTTTGCAAATCTTGAGCTTGCTTTTTCTTTGCAAAAACCTTTTGGCAATCTTGAGAAACAGTAGCTCTTCAATATTATCTTTATTTCCAGCAAGGAAAAGTTATTTTATTGTGGGTACTAACCTCGCTAATCAGATTATGATGAGTTATGTATGAAGGGAGTTTTCAAGTGTGCGAGGGAAGATGATAAAAGAAGATTCAGGAGTGTCAAACGCTCAAGCTTGGGGATGCCCCCGTGCACCCCCAATAAATATTCAAGAAGACTCAAGCGTCTAAGCTTGGGGATGCCCATGCATCCCCTTCTCCATCAACAATTATCAGTTCTTCTTTCGTTCCACTATATTTTAATCACTTCATGCGTTATGTGCTATGCTTGGAGCGTCTCGCTCTTAGTTTCCTTTTTAGTTTTCTTTAGCTTTGCTTGCTGTTCATAATAAGTTAGATCCTAGCCTTCATTGTTTGGGATAGAAATACGCTCCACTCCACTGTAGAACACAACATAGGCTTGCATGCGTATCTTCTTGTGTGTGTTCTTTATCTTTTCATAGCTGCTGTAATGCTTAGCTCTTAGTTTTCATGCTTATCTTTTTAAGAGCTTTTGCTTAGGTTGTTGCTTCTGGAACTCTCTTGAGTTATCATGCTTATCTTGTTAAGAGAATTGGCTTCTGTGGCACTGGTTGATATGTCTATGATAAAAATGCTATGTGCATAATGGTGCTTAGTAGTTCATGTTTTCTTATGGTTAGTCTCAAGTAGCTGGGGGTTCTTAATGTGTTATTGAAGTGCCAGCATGATTTGTTTGCCTATGATGTGGTATGGTTTAGTGATATCTTCCTCCAAGAATTTATTTTGATTGACTTGGCATATGCTCACGCATATTTAAGACTGTAAAGAAAGTCTATCAAGCCTTGATGATCTTTAATTTCTGAGTAGTGATATAACTTCCATGCCCGATTCAATGTTGCTTTGTCGCTCTGCATGATTATGGCCGTCGTTGCTCTCTTAGTTGGTCGCTCCCAGTCTTTTGCTAGCCTTCACCTGTACTAAGCGGTCTGACTGCTTGTGCATCCAAAATCCTTGAAACCAGTTATGCCGTATGAGTCCACCATACCTACCTATATGTGGTATTTCACTGCCACTCCAAGTAATTTACATGTGCTACCTTTAAAACCTTCAAAATAATTCCTTGTTTTTGCAATACATAGCTCATGGGAAAGTAGCTTAAGAACTATTGTGGTAAAGAATATGTCGCTTATGTATCTTATTTCTTATAAGTTGCTTGTTGAGCGGTATCCATGTTTCTGGGGACGCCATCAACTATTACACTTTTGTTGAATATCATGTGAGTTGCTATGCATGTTCGTCTTGTCTGAAGTAAGGGTGATTTGCCATGAGTTGAATGGTTTGAGTATGCATATTGTTAGAGAAGAACATTGGGCCGCCAACCAAAGCCATGTATCATGGTGGAAGTTTCAGCTTGGACATTAATCCTCAATCTCTTATGAGAATATTATCTATTGTTGAATGCTTAAGCATTAAAGAGGAGTCCATTATCTATTTTCTATGTTGTCCCGGTATGGATGTCCTCAAGTTGAGATCTATCAAAAACGAGAAATCAAATGCGATCTATCTCCTTGGACCTTTGTACAGGTGACATAGAGGTACCCCTTTGTGACACTCGGTTGAAACATATGTAATGCAATGATAATCCATGGAAATCCGAGCTAATTAGGACAAGGTTCGAGCACTATTGGTATTCGATGCATGAGGCTTGCAACTTATAGAATGTCTTATGCATAACACATATTAAGTATTACTACCGTTGACAAAATTGTTTCTATGTTTTCAAAATAAAAAGCTCTAGCACATGAGTAATCCTTGCTTCCCTCTGCGAAGGCCATTCTTTTACTTTTATGTTGAGTCTCCACCTTCTTTCTTCAAAGCACCAACTATTGAGAGCAGGATTGTCATTCTGAGTGTAATGTGCATTGTCCCAAAGTACCATTGTCTTCTTCATGATTGTGATAGCGCTTATTCTGAAATCATTGTATCTAGTCGTCACTTAAACTTCGGAGGTTCTCCTGCATTTATGTTTTGCTTCACTAAAGAGGGCAAGCGAGGTATCACTTTGTCATGTTTGCACACCATGCTCACTACAAATCTATTGGGTGTTTCAGTATCATATTGTAAACTTTCAGTTCTTTGTGATATTCTCATGAGGCAACTTAATTACTAAAGATTCATTATCTCAATAAGCATTTGTCATGTGATTGTGAAAGACTCTTTGATAGCATGTCACCACAGAAATTATGCTTGTTATCATTTACCTACTCGAGGACGAGCAGGAATTAAGCTTGGGGATGTTGATACGTCCAAAACGTATCTATAATTTCTGCTTGCTCCATGCTTCTTTTGTGTGATATTGCTATGATATTTATGCACTTCCATACACTTTTGATCATATTTGGACTAACCTATTAACTCAGTGCACCCCAGTGCCAGTTTCTGTTTTCTGCTATCTTTGTATTTCAGGTTTTCCCATTACTTAAATTGCCAGAAAAATTCCGGGAAAAATATATAAAAAATCAGCGTTCCGGAAGCTTCCACGCTCCAGAAGAGGGGCCAGAGGGGAGCCAGGGGGGCTCGAGGCGCCCTACCCAGGCGGCCCCACCCCTGGCCGCCTCGCCAGGCCGCCTGGGCACCCCTTACCTCCTCTGGTGACCCCCTTTGGCATATATTTAACACCCGTCGCGGAAACCCTGATTCCGGACCCCTTTTCTCCAGAAGCTATTCCGATCTCCGCCGCCATCGCCACCAAGTTTCGGGGGACCAGAATTCCTATGCCGGCACCCTGCCGGGACGGGGAAGTGCCCCCGGATTCATCTCCATCGACGTTGCTTCCTCCCTCCATGATGCGGGAGTAGTTCCTCCTCGGGGCTGAGGTTTCTACCAGTAGCTATGTGGTCAATTCTCTCTCCCATGATGTGATCTTCGTTGTGATCATACGCTATGTTAATCTAGGGTGATCCCATGATATTTCCCCTTCCTCTATGTATTGAATTGATTTACTCACTTGTCTTTATCTAGTATAATCCCCGAGACGAAGGTGACAACGGTCTATTGGACATGGATTTGAAGAATATTTTCATGAGTGATTTCCTCTTTTGTGTGTTGATTGAAGATTGAGAGTCTCTTGGTGCTTGTCTTTGACTATCCTTAAGATATGTTGTGGTGATTGTGGTACTCTCTTTGGATGGCCGAGGTGACATTGGGAAATCCATTGATTGAGAACTACGAACTTAGAGGTGTGCTTTTGTAGCCCTACATAATTCTCGTCCTCTCTTGACCACAAAGGAATGACCACCGAGTGCGTCCCCCTTGCATGTTTTATGGGAAATATCATGTGATTCGATATGTTAATGTTGTTGGGAGTTGCCACTAGTGAAAGTATGAAGCCTAGGCCTTGTTTCCACCATTGCAATACCATTTGTGCTCACGTTTACCACTTATTTGCTTGCTGCACTTTTTATTACAGATTTATATTACTTTGCTTTGCCACTCCTATCATCCATATTTTCCCATCTCTTCGCCGAACCAGTGCACCTATACAACTCCTAGTTGTATTAGGTGTGTTGGGGACACAAGAGACTTCTTGTATCTTAGTTGCAGGGTTGCTTGAAAGGGGTATGTTCAACCTCCACTTCCCTGAGTTCGATAAACCTTGGGTTACTCACTTAAGGGAAATTTGCTGCTATCCTACAAACCTCTGCTCTTGGAGGCCCAACACTGTCTACAGGAATATAAGCGTGTAGTAGACATCACACGATCTTCAAAGGTATGAAGATGCACTCCCCTCTCTCGTTGCTAGTCACTCCATAGATAGATCTTGGAGATGCGTAGAATTTTTTTGAATTTCTGCAAGGATCCCCAACAGTGTAGGACAACCATCGACTGCATGTGGCCAAAACATGTATGTATGAAAGGGTTGTGTAATGTTTTAAATAATGAATTCACAACTCTGATGTGCCACCTGCCTAAGAAAACGGCCAACCCACATGATGGCTCACAACTTGTAGTGTATTGGGAACCAGCCGCCACCCCCAGACGCACACACCCACACACACACCGTGAATCCACCGCAACTACGATGCATGTTAAATTATCCCACGGTGAACATATGTTACCAAAGGAGGGACGTTTTAATTTCGAGAAAAAAACAGAGATCATTAAGCCGTTTTAGTACATTAATTGATTGATTTTCTATGGGTATAATGTGCAAAAATCAAATTTGAGCTACATGCGTAGGTGACAGTGCACCTAAATGGATTGCAAAAACACATGTATCTCATTTTGTGCATGTTTACTCCCCGTGCAACAAATTTCAACCATTGAGAATCTTGAATTTTAAATTCTAGTACATCCAAAACTTATTTGAAGTTCATGAAACTTATCTTGTTATCATATGACACCAATACAAAGTGGCAATGTACTTTTTTTGTAAAATTTGAGACCAGTTTTGATGTAATCTTTATCTAATTACAAACAGGAGATTATTAATAATTGGGAACCAATATCCCAAATAGATTATTTATTCGAACCGTGAGCGTTAGACGAACAATGGATACATGCCGTGCTTCGGTTAAGCAATAAAGCGGTAGCACTAATTCATCCAAATAGAAAAATAATATACGTGCCGCCACGTGACCCGTGTGCCTTGCGAGCAAGTGTGAGTTGACGGGATGCATATGCAAATGTTCCATTCATTACATACAACAAGTCATCAACACATAACGACAACGAGGATACATGTTGGATAATAGATTATTCCCAACAAAACATTCTAGTAAATACTAAAGTTTTTATCACACAACAGATAACAAGCAATGAAATGAACTTCATCTCAACCAATCCTCGGCGTTGGAAACGCTTGCTCTGAACCATAAGTCAGCCTCTGGCCAGGTCCAACTTTTGTCATTATCGAGACCAACGCAGGACTCATCATCCAGGCTGAAGCGGCCGAGACTGGGATGAATATTGTGGTAGCCCGTGTAGGGAACCATAGCAATGTCTGAGTTATAGATACAATTGCTTCTCATAAATGGTAGTAACATTGTGCCAATAGTAGCCGGATCACCTTTCAGCATCATTGGATAGTTTTGTCCAAGGAAGAGCGAGTTTTCTCCAAGACTATCAATACGCAACCATTCAGAAGGTGCTGGCGCTAGCACATTAGTATCCACCCCGAATACCCTGCAACGGATGTTGGAATAGGTCCGGAGAGTGTTATCTTCTGTACACATTTTGATAATTTTTGTTTCTCAAACACATGTTGATTGGCTTGAATGAAGGTCTATCCCATTACTTTATGACATGTTTCCAAAACATGGACCTCGAGGTTAATTCAACTAATAGGACGGAGCACTATATAAATTCAAAGCAATTAAATGTTTTCCAAAAAAAGTCATGTATGTCAAATTAACTCTGTGTACTTGTTCTCAAATTAACCTTTGGCTCTTGCAGGAGTGCTGCAATGTGTCAGCATCAATTGCAAATGAGCCATTTTCAACACATGTTAATCTAAGGTCTATCGCGCTACTTTACGACATGTTTCAAAAAAGCATTTCGCCAGGTTTGTCAATAGCCCCCAACTACATGTTCGCTAGGATGGACACCACCAAGATGTAAAGGACCTCAAGAATTCGGGCATCGCCTGCCATTTGGTTTTGCAATGATGTATTTTTAAGTATATATGTTGATGCTATGTAGATAGAGCAAATCACATGGCGAACAGACTAAACAATGGAACTCGTCCGTGATGATTTCATCAATCACTGACAATTGTATACCAGCAATCGTTTGCTAACAACACACACGCCTTGTTAACATGAATCCACTGTGTTGTTATAGGTCTTCCCACACGTTCCCGATCACATACATCTTGTTAAGTTGAACCATTTCTGTTCTCTTGGCTCAACGCAAACAGTTCCTCCGATTGAACTGTATGACATATATCGCACACGCCTTCATCTGGCTGCCCGTTTCTATTATTCTGCCTCATCACAAACAGTTTATCTGAGTGAACTGTATGCCGCATATCACACACACCTTCATCTGGCTGCTCGTTTCTTTTGTTCTGCCTCATCGCAAACAATTAAATGAACTAAACTGTATGCCCCGCATCACACACGCAACTAAAATCTGAACTATGTTTGATGTATCCTTCATCGCAAATGTTTTTCATCTTTTCTGACGGTTATTTTACATCACCGTTTGCGATTAATTCATCGCACACAGTTTCGTCAAAGGGTCTCTAATCATAGTGTTGCGTTAGCAGCATCCTGCAGTAGTGAATGTTTGTTGGGGCTCTCCTTTCCGTCTTCATCTCTGTTCTAAAACTAACATTATTCATTTGTTTACCGACCAGCCAAACTCTCCACCCCTCTTTCTCACACACACACACACAACTCCTGCTTCAACTCCCCCTTCCGACTACCGTCTCTCTCTCTCTCTGACAAAACTCTTGATTTCGCACCGCCGACTCATATTCATCTCACAAACATTGTTCGACCAGCCTCTAGATACGTTTATCCATCCACACACTCTTGCTTCCACTATCTGTACATGTCTCTCTCGCGCTACTTGTATCAATAAAGATTTTTCGTCCCTTCTTGAGACACTACCTCTCGATCCTGCACACACACACTATCTCCTCATTTTATGGTGATACCTCTCACACACACACTCTTTGTGTCTTTGTCACACACGCACTCCCTCCTCCTCCTTTCTCCCTCTCTCTCACACACACCACGCACACACATGGGAGTTTTGCAACAATATATAACTTCTCGAATCTTGAAACCAACCACATTCATCCCTTATCTCATCAAAACCGCCAAAGGAATATATTTTGAGTGAAACATAACATTTTCAAGTGATATACGTATTTCAAAACTAGACAGTTTTCTATCAAATCGGTGAATATGTATTAATCTACTTTGAATGCGTTGCAACACATTGGCACATTGCTAGTTATTAATGTATTATTTTTTGGACACCAGAAAAAAGATGGAGTACATATACGAAGAGAAGAGGCGCACACACGCAGTTCATCTCTTATTGTCACACACACATGAGAGTTACGTAAAGCCACCATAAATAAATGAAGCATGGTGCATGATTGATGCATGCGCGGGTACCGAGTACGTGTTGGAGCACACCATTGTAGGAATAGCCTGCCCATGTGATAATTTAATCTGTAGGAGTTGATGGTTGGAGACCATATGTGAATGACGTGGAGGCGGTGGTTCACCCGTCGCCACAGATCGGATTGCCACATTTAAATATTGATTTATAGGGGGGGTAAGAGTTTCGATGTCGCGTTGTACAATTTTTTAGAACAATTGGTATGGAGCAAAAAATGTAATTCATCACTACTACCTCCATCCTGGTTTACTAGTCCCCATCCTATTTTGGTAAAAGTTTGTCCATGAATTTAAGTTGCAAAATGTGAATGCGAAGTGAGATTATCTTCTCTCTACTCTTTATCTCACCTTCTCTCTTCTCTTCCCTTATCACCTCTCTTCTCTCTTATGTAAAAACCGAGTTTGCGATGATGGTGTGCCTGCCATCCTGCAATATAGACCGTCCAATCTATAGCTGACGAATAGAAAGAAAAAACTATGGCATTTTTGCAAAAAGATACCAACACCTCTCTCTACATTCGCACATACACTACTAGGGAAAACCTTATACATAGAACTTAGCAGTATCGCAGGATAAAAAGCGGCGCTACTGATAATTAGCTGTAGTGCGTGTCAAAACTAGGCGCTACTGTTATTTACTTAGCAGTAGCACGGCAAGGAAAAATGCCGCTACTACTAAAATTGCCCCATCATTCCCGCCACGCTAGGTTTAGCAGTAGCGCGCCTCAGATAACCGTGCTACTACTAATTGATTAGTAGTAGCCCATATTTTTGGTAGGGCACTACTGATAATTTTGAACCTTGCCACATGACGGGCCCCAATTAGCAGTAGTGCTTGTACCCGGGCCGTGCTACTGCTATATTATTAGCAGCAGCATGTTTTACACGCCAGCGCTACTACTAAACTGCAGCCACTACCTTTTTCCTCCCCCTCCCCCATCCTCTCTTCCTTCACTTTCCCCTAGCTCCCACCTCCTCTCTCCCTCACTTTGCTTCTTCCTCACTACTTCTCCCCCCATTACTCTCCTTATTATACCTCTCTTTATCTCTCTTTATTGCTCCTAACTAACGACACCACCTTCATTAATGCATCTCCTTTCTCTTTTTGTCCCTCCTCCACTGGTTGAACTTATCTCCTTCCCAAAATAGCTAGGTAGATCTAGCATTTAGTGAAGTGACCAATGTACCTACCTAAATAGATCTAGCCTTGTCAAGAAGTAAGTTTTGTCCACTTTTAATCATTCCATAGGTGTGTGGCAACACCGATCGACATCATCATCATCATGCTCGATCTAGAGATAGGTGATTAAAAATTTGTGCTTTTGCAAGAATGGAAGTATGTGTATGTGTGCGATATGACATAATCGTTCGAATGATGGAAACTGAGTGTGTGGCATGAGTTGCCGTCGAATTGTTCTTGAGTTGCCTATGTTTTTTTGAAATCTTGATTTATTTCCGTTTCGGTGAATTTCAGGCAAACTGAAGTTACTAGAGAGAACAACTACACTTTCATGCGTTGGTTCAAAGAGCATTTTCTTGCCAATCCCCCGAAAGATGGCTCTAAGGACGGATTGCTCACATACGCCTTAGCACATGGCCCCTCGCCCCACCTCGTGATCAATCAGGCATACGATATCAATGGATACACGTTCTACACGGAAGTCGAAAGATATGAATAGTGATTTTCAGAACTCAGGGGTGACGATGAATTGCATGACCGACAGTGACAACGGCGCAACTAAGAGATTTTACGAAAGGGTCTAGGAGATCTAGGAGCTTGACTACTCTTGACTACACAATGCGATGATGTTCCGTGTCAGATGGGATAAAAATGTCTAAAGAGAAAACCGGTATTTCACTACCATGACTATAACCGACGCCAAGAGCGCTACCGTGAACGCCATCACAAAAAATGAGCCATGGGTACACGCTAAGTATATGACACAATGCTTCTGCATAAATGACCCGAGCAATCCGAACTGTGTTGTCGTGAGGAGAGGCCAAAAGAACATCATTGGAATGGATGGAGTCGCCAACGAGGAAGACTACGACCAGTACGGCAACCTGATGAGGGATGATGATGATGACGATGAAGTATACGTCAAAAGAAGAATCAAAACTACATTATGTAAGAAAGATCATACTCCATGGAAAAGGAAAAGTCACAATGAGGGGCTCAATTATTCATCAACGAACAAGAAGGGAAAGAAGCTCACAAAAAAAATGAAAATGCCAACACTGAGAAACCTTTATTGGTCAAATGATGTAATATACATGTTCCTATTTTGTGTAGACACTTAACCGTTATGCATGGGTCAAATGATATAATATATATGTTCCAATTTTGAATACACACTTGACACTCAAATGATGCAATACATATCGCCTTATTTATATACATAGATTGTGTCACCTTCGCTTCGTTCCCGCTCTCGAAAAAAATGAAAAGAAAAGAAAAGAGAATAAACAAACAGGAAAATAAAATAAGAGCAGTAGCTACGGTTGAAGAAAAGGGCTATAGTTACCAGAAAATTAGTAGCGCTTTTACCTAAAACGCGCTATAGCTACCAGAATTGTAGTAGCGCTTTTCTCTAAAAACGCGCTATAGCTATGTTAGATAGCAGTAGCGCTTCTCCCTGAAACGCGTTATAGCTACCTTATCTATAGCGCGTATCTTAGAAACACACTACTGCTATCTTGACATAACCCCCGCGCGGGCTTCCTCCTCTTCTTCTTTCCTCCATGCCATTCCCCATTTGATCCCTCTCCTCTGACGCCGCCGTTGCCCTCCAACGCCGCCATCGCCCTCCATCACCCTCCGACGTCGCCGTCACCCGTGCCCCTGCCCTCGCCGCGCCCCTGCCTTCAGCGCCGCTGGAGCCCTGTCCCCACCCTCGCCGGAGTCTTTGTGTCCTCCTCCTCGACCTCGCCGGAGCCCTGCCCTCTCCCTCGCCGGAGTCGCCGTCTCCCCCGACGCCGCCTCACCTCCGACACACCTCGGTGCCATCGTCTTTCCCTCATCACCGCTAGAGCCCGTGCTCTCTGTAAGCCCTCTCCCCACACCTCTTCTCTACTCTCTACTCTCTACTCTCTCTCTCCCTCTCTCTCTCTCTCTCTCTCTCTCTCTCTCTCTCTCTCTCTCTCTCTCTCTCTCTCTTAGTATGAACCCTAGCTATTTAGTGCTAGTTAGTATGAACCCTAGGCTATTATTTAGTGCTAGTTAGTTATTTATAATTAGTATCAACCCTAGTCAATTAGTTGGTATGAATCCTAGTTAAAAAATATAGAATTAGTATGGGTTAAATTTATTCTAGGTACTTTTAGTTAAAGCAATAGTTGCTATTTAAATACATAATAGAATTTTTTAACCCTAGTTTCAAATATTGTGTAGAAAAATGATTTCTTGCATTTTTCTTCAAGTTATATATTTTTCTTCTTGTTATATGCAAATGTGAAGTGGACTCGTGATTTGTGGACATGTGATTTGGACATGTCGTATTGGGACGTGTGATGTTTTGGACATGCCGTATTTGGAAAATATTAATTATGTGCATGGTAAATGATCCGAGTGGCCTATGTTTCGCCAGAATGTTGATTCATTTCCATTCCGGTGAATTTTAGGCGCTCAATATGTCCACTTTCTAGCAAAGTTCATGCTGAAATTTCCCGTGAATTTTGGCATGACTTGTGCTAGAAACTAGGCATATCGAGTAGTGTCGGGATTTCCTGCCACGGGAATGAAACGACATTCCGGCAAACCATGAACCTTTTTAGTGTCATTTCTCATTTTTATTATAGTTTAAGAATTAAACAGGAAGACTTAATTGTATGAAAATGTCGAAAAACAAAGAAACCGGGCCTTCTTTGCATGACGTAGATGAGATGGATTATGAGGGTGAACAACACTACCTTGAATTCTTGTCTGCTAAGCACAGGCAAGCTTCGTAGGGCGGCCTCGATGATGGTACTGATGCCGACATCGACACCGACGGAGCCAGCACGGATGGCGGCACCGAGACTGGTGAGGAAGGTACCAGCGAGGAATATACCGGCGAGGAAGGTACCAGCGAGGAAGGTACCGGCACCGAAGCCGCTACCGAAATGAAGAAGCAGAGGATACGAAAACCTAACAAACTCGGCATCGGACGACTGGTGATCACAAAGATGCCCCCTAGGAAATTTGAGCCATTAGACCTGGAAGAACCTCACAAGTGCTACGAGAACCTAGTCAGATGCATCCTACGTGAATGCACGAGCATCAATGACAATGACTTAAGGGGTAAAGAACATTTGAGGCAGTTACTTCTGACGAAGTTGCACAAGTGATTCAAGTTCCCCGACTGGGATGATGGCATAGAACACCCGAGGGAAGATCCGAAGATGAAGAAGATTAACAATCATGCCATGGGCATGTTCAGCAATGATTTGGCCTCCTGGAAAGGGAGAGTGAAACAAGCTATTGAGGCTGAGGAACCCCTGTCCAAGATTCTGGAGGAAAACTCGACACTTACGAAAGAGCAGTTCCAAAATTTCAAGGACACATGCGCTACCGAGGCAGCCAAGGCTAAGGCTAAGAAATTCAAGAGCCATCAGCAAAGGAACACGGGGAACCAATGCCTCGTAAATCATGGCTACCTTGGCAAAACGCCATATGGGATAAGGAGGACGCAGAACGTGAAGCAGCGGGTCTCCCAGACCCCTTCGTGAATTTCACCAACCCCTTGGAGCATGACTTCATCAGGGCCCGCAACAAGTGGAACAAGGAAAATAAGGTTTTTTACACGAACCCGATCACGAGAAAATTGATTAGAATAATGGTACCTATTCTTTTACCACCTTACATTTAGCTTCTAATCAAGTCAACTACTCTTTCTTAAACGGTTCACGTTCCTTCTGTAGGACAAGCAACACAAGCTTGCAGCCGAAAGCTAGTCTTCGACAATGCGGCCCAAGTGGGAGACCCCTCTCAACCGGGCCATGAACGAACTTAAGGAACTCCCGACCCTTTGGACCAGCGACCGCAATATGGACGCGTGCATGGCGCCGGGGACGATGCCACATGGAATGTCTTTTACAACAAGGGCCCAAAGGCCAAGAAGTAGAAAAAGAAGTTCAGTCAGATGGACATCGACGAGAAGGTGAAGCTTGCATTCAAGAAAAAGTAGCTGAGGATGCAAATAAAGGAGCTGAGGAGAAAAATGAGTTGCTATAGCAGGCAGTCGCTGCAGCTGTCGATGCCTGCAGAAATGATTTCACTACTAACTTGACCTCGACTATCAACAACTGGACGAAGGAAAATCCAGATAAGACAGTACATGATTTCCCCATGCCCAACTTCGTAGGGAGTAACTTGGTGAATAACACAACCGCACCATCACCTGCTCACGCAACTGCGCCTGCTAACACACCCGCACCCGCTCATAGCAGCCCGTCCTTAGTCTCTGGCACGCTAGGCAAGCCTTCGTCTTTGGCTGAGCTTGACGCTCTCACGGTAATTACATGTTGCACCAACATATATCTATAATACTACGTTTTCGTTGCCTTTCTGATGTTGTATGCCACATGCATGTGTTTGTAGGCCGGCGAAGGTGGACGCGGGAAAGGCAATGATAACGAAGCCCTTGGAAATCACGTTCCATGGACATCCATTCCCCGGTGGGCACTTCAGGGTTACCTTGTCGAGTGTGAAATCTGGGCACGAGGATTGGCCTCCTCCAGTACGGCTAAGGGGAGAGGATGACGAGACCCCACCGTGGCTTGGAAACTGCAATTGTTGGGTGCTGCTATGGCCGAAGAATCTTCTTCTTGTGGAACTGGCCGAGAGCACACCAATAACCACACATCGGCAACAAGGTATGAACATCTCCACCCCTCCTAGGCAATTACCAGCGCCTATAGTGCCGAGTGAGAGCGGCAGACGACGCGAGGAAGGGGGTCCAATATTGGCTGATGAAATCGCCCCCGTAGAACAAGGATGGATGAGGAGATGGAAAAGGATGACCCTATTTGGTTCCTCAACACAGGCGCCTATGATGACTTACAATTGATGAGACAGCCATATGATGACTCGGGCTATCATCATGCTAATGAGGAGATGGATGATGTGCCTACCGGGTTGGATTGTCCTAGTAGGGTTGATTGCAAGAAGTCTCTCTTCATGCAATCCTCAGAGGACACGCCTGAAGATGCCGCCTCAGCGCAGGCTCAACTAGCCGAGGGTCGTATAGTGCTTAGCCCAAAAACTCTTCTGCAAGGCTTAAGGAAGAGTTTGGAGGGTAAGCCCAAGAAACATGAGAGGAAGAGATCTGCGAAGAAAGGGTCTGCTGCCTAGAAACAAGCTAGGGCACATAGCAGCCAGACGGCGGATTATGAATAGCGTGTACCCGTCAAAGTTGCGGCCATGTACCATGTCACGGGCCAGCCGATGCTACCGCTGCAACCGCTAGAGGCCATATCAGGGGATCTCTGGAGACTGCACGACCAAGTGTTATCGACTGAGATAAGCCTACTAGCCTCGAAGGATCCAGGATATCCGAAAGACGCGGCTCGTTTGCATGAGGGAGAGTTCTACGTCGACACACGGCCGGCGGAGGTGTTCTTCCTATGGTTTGAGCATTTCTTTGAGATGTTTCTAACAAGGCGACTCGATATTACAATCATCCGCCTTTTTGCGCTACATATGAGCTCCGTCATGAAGAGAGAACATGTCTCGCAAATCTGTGTGGCGGATCCATACTACATGCACGAGTCCTTCTTGAGTCTCAGTGACTTTGAGCATAAAACTGCTAGGGAGTACCTCGGAAACTTCATGATAAGGAATAAGGACCAGGAAATTGTCATCCTGCCTTATCATCCAAGGTAAGTCAGTGCCAGACATCCCGTTCGTATATTTCAATCATTCCTTCTCGCTCATATGGAGAAAAATTCGAGGTCTTTTTCACCGCAGCAACGGGCGCGCTATCCTTATCATTCTTTACCCACGAGTCTCCCACGCCGTGTATTTCAACCCCACCAGAAACTACCAGATGAAGGACTACACACTTAATAAATATTCTAGATGATGCTCTCCAAGGCTTAAGCTTGAGGGTTGGCACATGCAGATCGGGAAACAAAGGAACAAGAAGACGAGTTTCTCGCATAAAACTAACTTCTACTTCATCCATGTCCCGAAACCAAGCAGGAACGATGGATTCTACCTCCTCCATCTCATGATGGAGTTCAGAAGGGATCACCAAAAGCTTTGCATGACAACAGGAGGCGATGATCATGTTCACAAGTGGGAAGAATCCCAAGGAGAAGCGGATTATAAACTTAGAGATTACTTCTTTCGCATCCCGAGGGACATTGCAACGATCTTCATGAAAGAAGTCATCAAAGACAATGGGATGTTCCACCATGGCCCTATATCGTGAGCTGACATCCGGACTCGCATAGGCATGCAACATCGGGACCTCACACCATTCAAGAAGCTAGGGTGCATCCTCGATGATACAAAAGGATGGAAGTTCTAGTGATTTAAGATACCAACGATGATGATATGTGCCGGTTGAACTTGTATACTTTTTTTGCGATGAAACTTTGTGATGTCCTTGGTCCCTGCCGAACTTGCGGGACGCTACTTTCTTACGTTGGGTACGATGACCTGCGTACCTCTAGTTTATCTTCCAGTAGTGCGATGATGATGATATGTGACCCTTTCTTTTTCGTGTTGCTCGAGTATATTTTGTTGCATATGATTTTACATTCTCTTGATGGATATGCATCTCTAATAGGTACCTAGATCCTTTATGGCGAAGAAGCAGCGCTATGTTGTGTACACATGGAAGGTTCCGGGAGTGTACGATGAGTGGCACAAGTGTCCAGTGCAAGTGGATCGGCTCTCGGGTGCCAGCCATAAAGGCTTCAAAAGCAGACAAGAAGGAGAAGCTAGTTAATTGAGGTAAACGCTAGCGCGAGAGAGGACTCATAACCGATGCCTCATGTATTGCATAATTCCGCTCTCACTCATAGTGACAACTCTTCACATGTATATCATTGTTTAGATGTATGATTATTTAGTTGGAAGTATTCGAGAGTTGTATTGCTATTTTCGAGATGATGACGAGTGATCACTTTGTGTTGGATGATGACATGATTTGACGATACTATTTGTATGTGTATGCTATGATTACATTTGTATGTGTATGATATGCTATAGATTATTGTGTAAATCATGTACTAATGCAAAACAAATATGCAGAAAAATCGGAAACTAATAAAACTAGCACTAACGAGGGGAATAAAGTCAGCAGCAGCGCCCACTATAGCAGTAGCGCTGCTTACACTACTGCAGGATGCTGCTAAAGTGACACTACAATCAGAGACCTTTCGACAAAACTGTGTGTCATGCAATAATCGCAAACGATGGTGTAAAACCCCATCAAAAAAGGTGCAAAATGTTTGCGATGATGGATGCATCAAACACGGTTCAGATTTTAGTTGCGTGTGCGATGTAGGGCATACGGTTCAGTTCAATTGTCACATCCCTAGTTCTGGTATGCACTAGGCTAGCCTTTCATGTGTGCATCATGTTTAATTTCTTGCATGAAACTTGAAATGGGGATTGCATAAACCCCTAGAACCACTTTAATCAACTAGGGTTTACCAATTTTTTTTTTTTCAATGGACCTGAAATGCCCTTAAAAATGTTCATGATTTAGGGAAAAAGGTGAAAACCCTAACCATAAATACCGCACGTTTTTGTAGGACCAAAATGGGAATTGAATTAAACCAGACCATATTTGAATTGAGGCTATTTAAATAATATATATTTTGAAACTCCAAATATTTTGAAACTTGAAGAGGGCCCCTAGAATATTTCAGAGTCAGCCCACAAAAAGTTTCAAAGTTATAAAAAATGTTTTAGTGCCTAAACTAAAACAAACAGAAAGAAATAAAAAAAAAGAGAAAAGAAATAGAGAGAGAGAGAAACCTACCAGCAGCCCAGGACTGTGCGGCAGAGCTGGGCCGGCCCAACCGCCAATCGTCGTCCTCCTCGCGACGACAGAAGGGCACGCGCTCACCGCCCGCGCGCATGGGCGCCACGTACTTGCCCGCCTACCTATTTCCTTCCCGCTAGCGCGACGTCGTGTTTGATCCCCACGGTGCCGTCCGGATCGAGTCCTCCCCCTCACTCACCCAGTATCCCTCTCCCTCGTTCTCTCCGGCGAACAATCGAGCGCTACCGTCGCCGCCGCTCGCCGTTGCTATAGCCATGGCCATCGCCTCGCCCCGTGGACGTGTCCCACCGCTCCGCCGAGTCCTCCTCGTCCTCTCCGTCCAGCCGTGCATCGTCGGACGCCCTGTGAAGCCGCCATCGCCGTCGTCTTCAACCTCCAGCACTGGAGATCGCCTTCACTGCCCTACATGCTCCGGGCCTCCCCCGAGCTCGCCGACGACGCCTCACGATCCTCTGTGAGCCCCGCAGTCGCTCCCCCTCACCGTTTTGTCGTTCGCGCACCGTAGCCGTGCCACCCACTAGACCCGAGCGGTCGCGCTGTCGTGGTTCCTCTCTGTCGTGGCCAGAGCCACCGCGGCTCACAACCGCGCGCGTAACCCTGCTCATGGTGATGCCAGGAGGCCATAGAGCCGCTCTGATGGCTCTCCCGTGCACCTCAGCACACCGCCTGTCGAAGATATTGACCACAGTTGTCCTCATCGACCACCCATGGTATTTCAACACAAATTGGGGGCCGCCTGTCACCCCCCAGCCGCCTATTCTTTGAGCCGCCTCCTGGGGCAGCAACGCCCAGGAGCCGGCTGCCAGCAGGCGGTAGGGGCCTGGACAGGCGGCAACCTCACGGCCAGCGTCCAAACGACGGCCCCACGCCTCCCCCTCGGGACGCATGCTGGGGAACCACGACAAAGCTAAGGTATGGCTACAGTTGAGCATGTCCTTAGAGAATCTATAATGGTGTGTCTACAGTGAGGGCGTATCTTACGCACGCTTCTTAAGCGGCGTATCACTGTAGCCATGCTGCCAATGACCTAGCCACGGTCAAAGGACACCATGATCCCACTACCCACAGGCGGCTGGACCAACCGGCCAGTGAGTGAACAAGAAGCAAGCGACCCCTGGTAGGCGGCTTGGGGGACGGGCAACCTGGTAGCAGGCGGCTCACCGTGCCCTAGGAGTCTGAACCTCATCAAGATGACAAGACAGGACGTGGTGGCAGCGTACGGCAGGAGGCAGCGGCACTGTAGCCATTCCCCCCTGACGATGGTGCCGTCAGCAGAAGAGCGCCCACAATGAAAGGCAATCACGAGGGCCCACAGACGGGGGGGGGGGGGCAGTAGAAAGGCGGGAAGGCCGACACCCGAAGACGCTGACAGCTGGGGGCCATTCCGCCTAGATTACTATTGTACCCCTGGGGGGTAGGCCTATATAAACCCCCCAGGGTCCTCCATGCGGAGGGGTTGGACTCTAAGAAGAAGAGAGACACATAGAGAGATAGGGAGAAACCCTAGTGACCATTCCGATTCCCTAGAGCGGAGGTAGAGAGCTAGCCTTGCCCTTCTTCCTCCTCTAAATGACACAGCTCAAGGAGCAACCTTGTAGCTTCCATATTGACATTAGTGAAGGAAATATGCCCTAGAGGCAATAATAAAGTTGTTATTTATATTTCCTTATATCATGATAAATGTTTATTATTCATGCTAGAATTGTATTAACCGGAAACTTAGTACATGTGTGAATACATAGACAAAACAGTATGTCCCTAGTATGCCTCTACTAGACTAGCTCATTGATCAAAGATGGTTATGTTTCCTAGCCATAGACATGAGTTGTCATTTGATCAACGGGATCACATCATTAGGAGAATGATGTGATGGACAAGACCCATCCGTTAGCATAGCACTATGATCGTTTAGTTTAACTGCTATTGCTTTCTTCATGACTTATACATGTTCCTATGACTATGAGATTATGCAACTCCCGAATACCGTAGGAACACCTTGTGTGCTATCAAACGTCACAACATAACTGGGTGATCATAAAGATGCTCTACAGGTGTCTCCGAAAGTATTCGTGGTGTTGGCATAGATCAAGATTAGGATTTGTCACTCCGAGTGTCGGAGAGGTATCTCTGGGCCCTCTCGGTAACACACATCACAATAAGCCTTGCAAGCAAAAGACTAATGAGTTAGTCACGAGATGATGTGTTATGGAACGAGTAAAGAGACTTGCCGGTAACGAGATTGAACTAGGTATAGAGATACCGACGATCGAATCTCGGGCAAGTAACATACCGTTGACAAAAGGAACAACGTATGTTGTTATGCGGTTCTGACCGATAAAAGATCTTCGTAGAATATGTAGGAGCCAGTATGAACATCCAGGTTCCGCTATTGGTTATTGACCGGAGATGAGTCTCGGTCATGTCTACATAGTTCTCGAACCCGTAGGGTCCGCACGCTTAACGTTTGATGACAATCGGTATTATGAGTTTATGAGTATTGATGTACCGAAGGTAGTTCGGAGTCCCGTATGAGATCACGGACATGACGAGGAGTCTCGGAATGTCCGAGACATAAAGATTGATATATTGGACGGCTATATTCGGACACCGGAAGTATACCGGAAAAGTTTCGGATTTATCGGGAATGCCGGAGGGGGTTACCGGAACCCCCTACGAGAGGGGATGGTCCATAGTGGGCCAAAAGGGAAAGAGAGAGGCAGCCCATAGGGCTGTCCGGCGCCCCACCTAGGGTTCCTAGTTGGACTAGGATTGGGGGGGGGGGGGCGCCACCTCTCCTATTCTTTTCCCCCCTTCTTCCTTTCGGTGAATCCTACTAGGAATAGGATTGCAATCCTATTCCTAGTAGGAGTCCCTCCCTAGCCGCACGAGGAAGGGCCGGCCGGCCTCCCTCCCCTGCTCCTTTATATACGGGGGCAGGGGGCACCCAAAGACACAGAAGTCGAATTGTTTTAGCCGTGTGCGGTGCCCCCCCTCCACAGAATCACACCTCGGTCATACCGTCGCGGAGCTTAGGCGAAGCCCTGCGCCGGTGAACACATCATATCCGTCACCATGCCGTCGTGCTGACGAAACTCTCCCGTGAAGCTCAGCTGGATCAAGAGGTCGTGGGACGTCATCAAGCTGAACGTGTGCTGAACGCGGAGGTGCCGTACGTTCGGTGCTTGATCGGTTGGATCGCGAAGAAGTTCGACAACATCAACCGCGTCACTTGACGCTTCCGCTCCCGGTCTACGAGGGTACGTAGATACACTCTTCCCTCTCGTTGCTATGCATCTGGTAGATAGATCTTGCATGATCGTAGGAAAATTTTAAAATACTACGTTCCCCAACAGTGGCATCATGAGCCAGGTCTATGCGTAGATGATATGAACGAGTAGAACACAATGAGTTGTGGGCGATACTAGTCATACTGCTTACCAGCATGTCATACTTTGCTTCGGCGGTATTGTGAGATGAAGCGGCCCGGACCGACATTACGCGTACGCTTACGCGAGACTGGTTTCACCGTTACGAGCACTCGTTGCTTAAAGGTGACTGGCGGGTGTCTGTCTCTCTCACTTTAGCTGAATCAAGTGTGGCTACGCCCGGTCCTTGTGAAGGTTAAAACATCACATACTTGACGAAACATCGTTGTGGTTTTGTATGCGTAGGTAAGAACGGTTCTTGCTAAAGCCCGTAGCAGCCACGTAAAACTTGCAACAAACAAAGTAGAGGACGTCTAACTTGTTTTTGCAGGGCATGTTGTGATGTGATATGGTCAAGACATGATGAGTTATACGGTTTTGTATGAGATGATCATGTTTTGTAAAGTTATCGGCAACTGGCAGGAGCCATATGGTTGTCGCTTTATTGTATGAAATGCAATCGCCATGTAATTGCTTTACTTTATCACTAAGCGGTAGCGATAGTTGAGGAAGCAATAGTTGGCGAGACGACAACGATGCTACGATGGAGATCAAGGTGTCGCGCCGGTGACGAAGGTGATCATGACGGTGCTTTGGAGTTGGGGATCAAAAGCACAAGATGATGATGGCCATATCATGTCACATATTTTTTGATTGCATGTGATGTTTATCTTATTATGCTTCTTATTTTGCTTAGAACGACGGTAGCATTATAAGATGATCCCTCACTAAAATTTCAAGGTATAAGTGTTCTCCCTGAGTATGCACCGTTACGAAAGTTCGTCGTGCCGAGACACCACGTGATGATCGGGTGTGATAAGCTCTACGTTCAAATACAACGGGTGTAAGCCAGTTTTGCACATGCAGAATACTCGGGTTAAACTTGACGAGCCTAGCATATACAGATATGGCCTCGGAACACTGGAGACCGAAAGGTCGAGCGTGAATCATATAGTAGATATGATCAACATAAGATGTTCACCATTGAAAACTACTCCATCTCACGTGATGATCGGACATGGTTTAGTTGATTTGGATCACGTGATCATTTAGATGACCAGAGGGATGTCTATCTAAGTGGGAGTTCTTTAAATTAATATGATTAAATTGAACTTTAATTTATCATGAACTTAGTCCTGATAGTTTTTGCATATCTATGTCGTTGTAGATCAATGGCCCGTGCTACCGTTCCTTTGAATTTTAATGCATTCCTAGAGAAAGCTAAGTTGAAAGATGATGGTAGCAATTACACGGACTGGGTCCCTAACCTGAGGATTATCCTCATTGCTGCACAGAAGAATTATGTCCTTGATGCACCGCTAGGTGACAAACCTATTGCAGGAGCAGATGTAGACGTTATGAACGTTTTGACAAAAGCTCGATATGATGACTACTTGATAGTTTAGTGCACCATACTTTACGGCTTATAACCGGGACTTCAAAAACGTTTTGAGCGCCATGGAGCATATAAGATGTTCCAAGAGTTGAAATTTGTATTTCATACTCATGCCCGTGTCGAGAGGTATAAGACTTCTGACAGTACTTTGCCTACAAAATGGAGGAGAATAGCTCAACCAGTGAGCATGTGCTCAGATTGTCTGGGTACTACAATTACTTTAATCAAGTGGGAGTTAATCTTCCAGATAAGATAGTAATTGACAAAATTCTCTAGTCACTATCACCAAGTTAGTAGAACTTCGTGATGAACTATAATATGCAAGGGATGACGAAAGGAATTCCCAGCTCTTCGCGATACTGAAGTAGGCGAAGGTAGAAATCATGAAAAAGCATCAAGTGTTGATGGTTAACAAGACCACTTGTTTCAAGTAAAGGGCAAAGGGATAGAAGGGGAACTTCAAGAAGAATGACAAGCAAGTTGTCACTCCCGTGAAGAAACCCAAAGCTAAACTCAAGCCTGAAACAAGTGCTTATACTGCAAAAGAAATGGTCACTAGAAGTGGAACTGCCCTAGATACTTGGCGGATAAGAAGGATGGCAAAGTGAACAAAGGTATATTTGATATACAGATTATTGATGTGTATTTTACTAGTGTTCATAGCAACCCCTCGGTATTTGATATTGGTTCAGTTGCTAAAGAGTAGTAACTCGAAGTAGGAGTTGCATAATGAACATAAACTAGTTAAAGGATGAAGTGACGATGTGTATTGGAAGCAGTTCCAAGATTGATATGATCATCATCGCACACTCCCTATACTTTCGGGATTAGTGTTGAACCTAAATAAGTGTTATTTGGTGTTTGTGTTGAGCATGAATGTGATTTGATCATGTTTATTGCAATACGATTATTCATGTAAGTTAAAGAATAATTGTTGTTCTATTTACATGAATAAAACCTTCTATGGTCATACACCCAATGAAAATAGTTTGTTGGATCTCGATCGTGTGATACACATATTCATAATATTGAAGCCAAAAGATGCAAGGTTAATAATGATAGTGCAACTTATTTGTGGCACTGCCGTTTAGGTCATATTGGTGTAAAACGCATGAAGAAACTCCATAATGATGGACTTTTGGAATCACTTGATTATGAACCACTTGGTACTTGCGAACCATGCCTCATGGGCAAGATGACTAAAACTCCGTTCTCCGGAACTGTGGAGCGAGCAACAGATTTGTTGGAGATCATACATACAGATGTATGTGGACCAATGAGTGTTGAATCTCGCAGCGGGTATCGTTATTTTATGACCTTCACTGATAATTTGAGCAGATATGGGTATATCTACTTAATGAAGCACAAGTCTGAAACATTTGAAAAGTTCAAAGAATTTCAGAGTGAAGTAGAGAATCATCGTAACAGGAAAATAAAGTTTCTACGATCTGATCATGGAGGAGAATATTTGAGTTACGAGTTTGGTCTTCATTTGAAACAATGTGGAATAGTTTCACAGCTCACGCCACCCGGAACACCACAACATAATGGTGTATCCGAACGTCGTAACCGTACTTTATTGGATATGGTGCGATCTATGATGTCTCTTACCGATTTACCACTATCGTTTTGGGTCATGCATTAGAGACAACTACATTCACGTTAAATAGGGCACCATCTAAACCCGTTGATACGACACCTTATGAACTATGGTTTGGCAAGAAACCAAAGTTGTCGTTTCTTAAAATTTGGGGCTGCGATGCTTATGTGAAAAAGCTTCAACCTGATAAGCTCGAACCCAAGTCGGAGAAATGTGTCTTCATAGGATACCCAAAAGAGACTGTTGGGTACACCTTCTATCACAGATCCGAAGGCAAAATATTCGTTGCTATAAACGGATCCTTTCTAGAAAAGGATTTTCTCTCGAAAGAAGTGAGTGGGAGGAAAGTAGAACTTGATGAGGTAATTGTACCTTCTCCCAGATTGGAAAGTAGTACATCACAGGAAATTGTTCCAGTGATTCCTACACCAATTAGTGAGGAAGTTAATGATAATGATCATGAAACTTCGGACCAAGTTTCTGCTGAACGTCGTAGATCAACCAGAGTACGTTCCGCACCAGAGTGGTACGGCAACCCAGTTCTGGAAATCATGTTACTAGACCATGATGAACCTACGAACTATGAGGAAGCGATGATGAGCCCAGATTCCGCAAAATGGCTTGAAGCCATGAAATCTGAGATGGGATCCATGTATGAGAACAAAGTGTGGACTTTGGTTGACTTGCCCGATGATCGTCAAGCCATCAAAAATAAATGGATCTTCAAGAGGAAGACCGACGCAGACGGTAATATTACTGTTTACAAAGCTCGACTTGTTGCAAAAGGGTTTCGACAAGTTCAAGGAGTTGACTACGATGAGACTTTCTCACCTGTAGCGATGCTTAAGTCTGTCCGAATCATGTTAGCAATTGCCGCATTTTATGATTATGAAATCTGGCAAATGGATGTCAAAACTGCATTCCTGAATGGATATCTCAAAGAAGAGTTGTATATGATGCAACCCGAAGGTTTTGTCAATCCTAAAAGTGCTAACAAAATGTGCAAGCTCCAGCGATCCATCTATGGACTGGTGCAAGCATCTCGGAGTTGGAATATACGCTTTGATGAGGTGATCAAAGCATATGGTTTTATACAGACTTTTGGAGAAGCCTGTATTTACAAGAAGTGAGTGGGAGCACTACAACCTTTCTGATAAGTATATGTGAATGACATATTGTCAATCGGAAATGATGTAGAATTTTCTGGAAAGCATAAAGGAGTGTTTGAAAGGAGTTTTTCAAAGAAAGACCTTGGTAAAGCTGCTTACATATTGAGCTTCAAGATCTATAGAAATAGATCAAGACGCTTGATAAGACTTTCGATGAGTACATACCTTGATAAGATTTTGAATTAGTTCAAAATGGATCAGTCAAAGAAGGAGTTCTTGCCTGACTTGTAAGGTATGAAGTTGAGTAAGACTCAAAGCCAGACCACGGCAGAAAAATATAGAGAGAATGAAAGTCATTCCCTATGCCTCAGCCATAGGTTCTATAAAGTACGCCATGCTGTGTACAAAACACGTTGTGTACCTTGCCAAGATTTTGACAAGGAGGTACAATAGTGATCCAGGAGTAGATCACTGTACAGCGGTCAAAATTATCCTTAGTAATTGGATGACTAAGGAAAAATTTCTCGATTATGGAGGTGATAAAGAGTTCGTCGTAAAGAGTTACGCCGATGCAAGCTTTGACACTAAATCCAGATGACTCTAAGTATCAATCTGGATGCGTATTGAAAGTGGGAGCAATTAGCTAGAGTAGCTCCATGCAGAGCATTGTAGACATAGAAATTTGCGAAATACATAGGGATCTGTATATGACAGACCCGTTGACTAAACTTCTCTCACAATCAAAACATGATCACACCTTATTACTCTTGGGTATTAATCACATAGCGATGTGAACTAGATTATTGACTCTAGTAAACCCTTTGGGTGTTGGTCACATGGCGATGTGAACTATCAGTATTAAATCACATGGCGATGTGAGCTAGATTATTGACTCTAGTGCAAGTGGGAGACTGAAGGAAATATGCCCTAGAGGCAATAATAAAGTTGTTATTTATATTTCCTTATATCATGATAAATGTTTATTATTCATGCTAGAATTGTATTAACCGAAAACTTAGTACATGTGTGAATACATAGACAAAACAGTATGTCCCTAGTATGTCCCGAGTATGCCTCTACTAGACTAGCTCATTGATCAAAGATGGTTATGTTTCCTAGCCATAGACATGAGTTGTCATTTGATCAACGGGATCACATCATTAGGAGAATGATGTGATGGACAAGACCCATCCGTTAGCATAGCACTATGATCGTTTAGTTTAACTGCTATTGCTTTCTTCATGACTTATACATGTTCCTATGACTATGAGATTATGCAACTCCCGAATACCGTAGGAACACCTTGTGTGCTATCAAACGTCACAACGTAACTGGGTGATCATAAAGATGCTCTACAGGTGTCTCCGAAAGTATTCGTGGTGTTGGCATAGATCAAGATTAGGATTTGTCACTCCGAGTGTCGGAGAGGTATCTCTGGGCCCTCTTGGTAACACACATCACAATAAGCCTTGCAAGCAAAAGACTAATGAGTTAGTCACGAGATGATGTGTTACGGAACGAGTAAAGAGACTTGCCGATAACGAGATTGAACTAGGTATAGAGATACCGACGATCGAATCTCAGGCAAGTAACATACCGTTGACAAAAGGAAGAACGTATGTTGTTATGCGGTTCTGACCGATAAAAGATCTTCGTAGAATATGTAGGAGCCAATATGAACATCCAGGTTCCGCTATTGGTTATTGACCGGAGATGAGTCTCGGTCATGTCTACATAGTTCTCGAACCCGTAGGGTCCGCACGCTTAACGTTTGATGACAATCGGTATTATGAGTTTATGAGTATTGATGTACCGAAGGTAGTTCGGAGTCCCGGATGAGATCACGGACATGACGAGGAGTCTCGGAATGTCCGAGACATAAAGATTGATATATTGGACGGCTATATTCGGACACCGGAAGTATACCGGAAAAGTTTCGGATTTATCGGGAATGCCGGAGGGGGTTACCGGAACCCCCTACGAGAGGGGATGGTCCATAGTGGGCCAAAAGGGAAAGAGAGAGGCAGCCCATAGGGCTGGCCGGCGCCCCACCTAGGGTTCCTAGTTGGACTAGGATTGGGGGGGGCGCCACCTCTCCTATTCTTTTCCCCCCTTCTTCCTTTCGGTGAATCCTACTAGGAATAGGATTGCAATCCTATTCCTAGTAGGAGTCCCTCCCTAGCCGCACCAGGAAGGGCCGGCCGGCCTCCCTCCCCTGCTCCTTTATATACGGGGGCAGGGGGGCACCCAAAGACACACAAGTTGAATTGTTTTAGTCGTGTGCGGTGCCCCCCTCCACATAATCACACCTCGGTCATACCGTCGCGGAGCTTAGGCGAAGCCCTGCGCCGGTGAACACATCATATCCGTCGCCACGCCGTCGTGCTGACGAAACTCTCCCGTGAAGCTCAACTGGATCAAGAGCTCGTGGGACGTCACCAAGCTGAACGTGTGCTGAACGCGGAGGTGCCGTACGTTCGGTGCTTGATCGGTTGGATCGCGAAGAAGTTCGACAACATCAACCGCGTCACTTGATGCTTCCGCTCCCGGTCTACGAGGGTACGTAGACACACTCTTCCCTCTCGTTGCTATGCATCTGGTAGATAGATCTTGCGTGATCGTAGGAAAATTTTAAAATACTACGTTCCCCAACAATTAGTCATGACATGGAGTCCCCGCAGAGCAGGACTAGGGGTGTTATCTCCACGGAGAGCCCCAAAGCTGGGTAAGATTCGCAGGCGTCCTAAGTATCGTCTTATCCCGGTTCCAGGGCCCGACGACGTTCTATTGTCCCCATGCATGACAAGCCATCCTTTGGCATATGTCGCACCAAAACCCCGACACCGCCCGCACCTGGCCGTACTCCGGCCGCCGCCGCGAACTTTGCTCCGGCGAGCTCAGACCACCCCACCTCCTCGCACCTGCCCCTTGGATGAGAACGAGCCTGGGCTACACTGCGGTGCTCTTTGTCGCCGCCCTCGTCGCATGTAGTGCGGACACCGACGCGACCAGAGGTCTTCGGCGGCAAGAGACCCCACCAGCCAGGTGATTAACCTAAGCTAATCACCACCTAACCAAACCCCCCATGACAGTAACATGTGGGCTCCGGCACCCTAATCTTTTTAGATAGATTAGAAATACCCCCTGTTAAACCTGTGACACTGACGTGTGGACCCCACACGTCAGGTTTGACCAGTCAGCGCTGTTGACTTGCTGATGCAGGCATGACACAGTGCTGACACAGTAAATGATTTTCTGGATTTAAAATAACTCAGGAAATTCCAGATAATTGTTTAAGCTTCAAAAAATCACAGAAATTTAACCGCAGCTCAGATTGAAATAATTTATATATGAAAAATTATCAAAAAAATTAATCTTTCCATCTGTACTAGCCTCATGCATGACAAACTAACTTGTACCTATTATATAAGTGAAAAACACTTAAATGGCATTTATAAATGTTTAATTTAGAGTTGGTTCAAATGGACTTCACCCAAATGAATGCTAGTTACATTAGCTCAAACAACATCACATATTCATGCCATGTTCATGCATCATATTGTTGCCTATACTTGTGTTTTGATTGTCGACACCATCCTTCTCGATAGGTCGTGCTCCGGAGACCGTTCCGGAGTACCTGTCTGTGGAGCAGTGCCCCCCTGTTGATCTATCGGGCAAGCAAAACCCCCTTGAGCATTCCGATACAATGCCACTCTCTCGCGCCTGCTCTCTTTTATTGCATTAGGACAACAATGATTCAACTGCTACTTTATGTTGTGGTAGTTGAACCCATTCCTCTGGATGACCTGTCATTGCCACAGTAAATTGATGAAACCCACTAGCATGTGTAGGAGTTGATTGAGCCATGTTGTGTTCCTACCATACCATGCCTTCTATAGCTTAGAGTTGTGTCAGTCTGATTCATTGGGAATAAATTGGAGTGTTATGCCATGTTCCGATGCTGAGAGTTAAGTGTGTGAACACGATTTGGTAAAGGTAGTGATGAGAGGCCATGTAGGAGTACATGGTGGGTTGTCTCACTGGAACCGTCCTTAAGCATTGAGTTCTGTGTATGTTTTCCAAGGCTAGCTACTAACACACATTGGGATCCTTAATTGACTCTCTTGACTTATTAACTGACTTGATCTCTGTCCAGGAGTTGCAACTAGTTTCTGGTGTTTGTTGGTAGTGTTATTTTTCTACCGAGTGGCACCCGGCAGGGTGGACTTGGGATAGACTAGGCACCATGGCACGATGCACCAAGCATAGATTCATCCAGCGAGGTGGGCTTGGGAACCCTGCGCACATTGTTTGGGGCCGTGAGCGAAACCCCGGCCGGATCTCCTTGCGGATGGAACCCAAATAGGCGATAAACCTGGACTAGAGTCTTGTGTGGTTAGTCAAGTCATGGCCGACACCCTCGTCAGGCTTCCGCTTGAAGGTTGTCGTGATACATGACGTGTACATGGCGGTAAGTGGCGAGAGTGTGTGTCAAGAAGTACACTCCTGCAGGGTTAACATGATCTATTTGAATAGCCGCGTCCACGGTTATGGATACTTGGATACTTATATGGTACATAGACAACTTGAAGTGGATACTCTAAAATGCTCGAGACAAGTGTGAGTTCTATGGATGGCCTTCTCATAGGGAGACGGGAATGAATTCATAGTAGTGTATTGATGTGGTGATTAGCGTACTGGTGTGCGCTTTCTTACCTCAAAGATGTTACTCGTAGTCGTAGAACAGGATAGCCACTGAGTCAAAGCTGGCTTGCTGCAACTAAACCCCACATTGCCTTCTTGATACTAATACATGTATGATAGGATCTAATGTAAGTCTTGCCGAGTACCTTTGTACTCACGTTTTCTTAAATTATGTTTTGCAGATGTGAGATCTGTCTCACAAGTAGTTCCCCTTGGACTTTGACAAGTAGCTTGTTACCTCAGCTACGATCTTGTACGGGTGTTGTAGATAGTCAGGCTCCTCAGCCTTTTTCATTTGTAGTTGTCTGTACTCAGACATGTTATGCTTCCGCGCGTTGCTTGTATGCTCTGTATGTTGGGTCGTGAGACCCATGTTCGTAATATCTGGCTCCTCGGAGCCTAATGAATTAATACTTTGATTCATACAGTTTTGTTGTGATGCCATTTTGTATTTGCACATATCGAGCATATTGTGTGCGTGTTATTGAAATGATTGGTATCTGTGGGATACGACAACCTAGTTGTTTATTCTTGGTAGCCTCTCTTATGGGGAAATGTCTCCTAGTGCTTCCACTGAGCTATGGTAGGTTGCTACTGCTCCGGAACACTTAGGCCGGCCGGCATGTGTCCTTCTTCGTTCCTGTGTCTGTCCCTTTGGGGAAATGTCACACGTTGTTCCTTTAAGTCCTTGTAGCTTGCTACGACTTCGGTTCATACGTTGATGACCGACACGTTCGTTGCTGGGTCATGTATGCATGTCCCTGTAAGTTAGTGCCACTTTGGGTTTACAGCTAGTCAAGTCGGCTTGGGTTCTCTGTCATATGGATGCTAGCGACACTATCATATACGTGAACCAAAATGCACAAACGGTCCTGGGCCAGGTAAGGTGGCACCCATGGGGATACCGTGCGTGAGGTCGCAAAGTGATATGATGTGTTACATGCTAGATTGGTGTGACTTAGTATCGGGGCCCCGATAGCTTTGGTATCAGAGCCTGACTGCCTGTAGGATTACCAAGCCAAACTGGTCGATGTTGAGTCTAGAAATTCTTTAGTTATGCAAGGGAATTGATTGTGGAAGGGGATGTAAGGCTCTTTTACTCCTTATACTTTATGCCTTCTGATCTGAGTCATCCTATCTTTCATGCGGGGTTAAGGAACTAGGCTTTCTCTTCCGTTTATCAGGATCACGTGTTACTATTCCGTAGTCCCGTACAATTGGTTGATCAGGGTCATACTCAAGTTTCATGTACTTCCTTTGTAGTCTGTTTAGTACTATCACAAAACCTTGAGTGATGATGTTGAGTAGGGTAGTGCCCTATCGTTTGCAGGATGTCTCATTTTGAGCATTTTACTGCCGTTATGCTACCGGAATTATCCTAGGAGTTTGCGAGATACTGATTTTCTTGTGCTACATTCCATCCTATAGTTGATGATGATTTCGTCCTTGGTTTCGTTTCTCAGGATGTCGTTAGTTACTCGAGGTTCAGTTGCTCATAGACAGAACCACTGAGGTGGTAGGGATGAGGAGGATCCTCCCGACTAGCCTTCGTTGGCAGAGTTCATGTTAGAGATGGAGAGAAATAAGCGAGAGACTAACCGCTTGTTAGCAAGTATTGAGGAGAACACCACACATCAGTGCAAAGAGTGAGCGACCATCCATGACTTCATTGGTCTAAAACCACCCACCTTCCATTATTCCATTGAGCCACTAGATGCTGATGACTGGCTCCATAGTATCACTCACAAACTGCGTTCTATGAACGTAGCTAAAGGTGACAAGGTCACCTATGCCACATAGCACCTGGAAGGTCCTTCTAGTGTTTGGTGGCAGAACTATGAGGCCATGATTCTAGCTGGCCAGATTCCTACCTGAAGATATTTCACCGAGGCTTTTCGTGAAAATCACATTCCTCTGTCTCTCATTAATCGTAAGAGAGAAGATTTCTGTTGTTTCACCAAGGGTAAGATGGCCGTTGATGCCTACATTAGAGAGTTTGAGAACCTCGCCTGCTATGGTACAGAGGAGGTGTCCATAGATGCCAAGAAGCAGGCTAGGTTCCGGAAGGGTCTCAATCCCAAGTTGCGTCGTGATCTTCACCTGCACCATTGCAATACATTCCAGGCTCTCGTGAACAAGGCCATTAATGCATAGACAACTCAACTAACTTACGAGGAGTCTCTTAAGCACAATCGTGGTTTGGGATCTTCCTTCAGTTCTAGTTCTCAGAAGTGCCGGATTTGGGATCCGAACTCTGCTCTTCCACCCGGTTATACACCGAGGTCATATTATGTGGCACCTCATCCAGTTCAGTAGTATGCTCCACCCAGGCCAATTGCTGGACCGCTTGCCAATGTGGGTCGACATCCTACCTCCACGATTTGTTACAAGTGCGGAGAGCCAGGCCACATTGCCCGTAATTGCACTCAGACCAGTGTTGCTCCACCCCAGCCCGAGAAGTCTGTTGAACGTGGTAAGCCATCACGCAAGATGATGAGTGCCAAGTCAGCTCCCACTGAACGTGGACATGTGCATCACGTCTTAGCTAAAAATGGTCAAGATGATCTGGATGTCGTTCTTGGTACGCTCCTTGATAATTGTCATCCGGCTTTGCTTATGTTCGATACTGGAGCGTCTCATTCCTTCATTTCCGAAAGCTATGCCCGCTTGCACGACATGTCATTTTGTGATATGCCCTCCTCACTACTCATTCAAACTCCTGGATCCAAATGGCAAACTTCAAGTGTAAGCCACGGTAATGAAATCCATGTTGATAGACTTGTATTCCTTGCATCACTTATAGCTCTCAAGTCTTCAGGTATTAACATCATCTTGGGTATGGACTGGATGACAGCTCATCATGCCAAGATTGATTGTTTCAGCAGGTCTGTTCAGCTTACAAACCCATCTGGCAAGATAGTCACTGTCACCACTAGAGTTGCAATGCGTCAACTCTATTCTCTTAATGCCAGCCCTCTCCCAGACCTTGAAGATATCCCGGTAGTCCGAGACTTTTCGGATGTATTTCCAGAGGGGCTACCAGGTATTCAACCTCACAAAGATGTAGAGTTTGTCATAGATCTTATCTCGGGAACCGCTCCAATCTCTAGGATACCTTACAAGATGGCACCCTTAGAACTAGCTGAGCTTAAGAAACAACTTGATGAGTCATTGCAAAAGGGTTTCATCCATCCTAGTTCTTCTCCATGGGCTTGCACCATCCTCTTCGTTAAGAAGAACGATGGTACTGATTGGATGGTTGTAGATTATCGTCCCATTAATTTGGTCACTGTAAAGAACAAGTATCTGCTTCCCAGGATCAACGACCTGTATGATCAGCTCACTGCATCCTCAGTCTTCTCTAGGATGGATTTGAGGTTAGGCTACCATCAAATCGAGATCAGAAATGGAGACATTCCTAAGATGGCTTTTGTCACTCGTTATGGCCAGTACGAGTACACCGTCATGTCCTTCGGTCTAACCAATGCTCCAGCCACATTCTCCCGCTTGATGAACTCGATCTTCATGGAGTACTTAGATAAGTTCATCATGGTTTACCTCTATGATATTCTTATTTACTCGAAGAACTAGGAAGAGCATGCCGAACATCTTAGACTTGTGTTAGAAAAACATAGAGAGCACCGCCTTTATGCCAAGTTGTCCAAGTGCAAATTTTGGTTGTGAGAAGTGACCTATCTAGGCCACGTGATATCTGGTAAGGGCATTGCTGTCAATCCCAAGACAGTTCAAGCCGTTCTTGATTGGACTCCACCTGAAATGGTTAAACAAGTTAGGAATTTCCTTGGTCTAGCCAGGTATTGTCGCCGCTTTGTTGAGAACTTCTCCAAAGTGGCCAAACCTCTCACGAAACTTCTCAAGAAAGATAAAAAGTTAGAGTGGTCCCCATAGTGTGAGCACAGTTTTCAGGAACTGAAAAGACGCCTGACTTCTGCTCCCATACTTGTGCCACCGGATTTCACTAAGGTCTTTGTTATCTATTGTGATGCCTCACGACAGGGACTAGGTTGCATTCTTATGCAGGATCGTCATGTGATTGCCTATGCATCTCGACAGTTGCATACACGTGAGGAAAATTATCCTACACATGATCTAGAGCTTGCAGCCGTAGTCTATGCACTTAAGACATGGCGACATTACCTTCTTGGTAAATGTTGCAAGATCTACACCGATCACCAGAGTCTTAATTATATCTTCACCCAACCAGATTTGAACCTTAGGCAAATACGTTGGTTGGAGTTGATCTTAGATTACAACTTAGGGATTACTTACACCCCAGGCAAGGCCAATGTCATGGCTGATGCACTAAGTCGTAAGTCCTATTGCAACAATCTCAGGTTGCAGCAGGGCCAACCACTTCTCCATGAGGAATTATGTAAGCTTAACCTTCACATTGATCCTCACGGATTCCTTTCTACCTTGGTGGCGAAACCTACTGTTGAGGATCAGATCATAACTAGCCAACAGTATGATGCGGGTATTACCCGAATCAAGGATAATGTTAAGAAGGGATCTACTGGTAGTTTCTCCGTTGATGATCGAGGTGTTGTCTTCTTTGAGAACCGTCTGGTGTTTCCCAAGAAGCAACATCTGTGACAATTGATCCTTAAGGAGGCTCATGAATCTCCTCTGACAATTCATGCCGATAGCACTAAGATGTATCATGACCTACGCTAGAGGTTCTGGTGGGCTAGGATGAAGAGAGAAATTGCCGAGTTCATTGCTAAGTGTGATGTTTGTCGTCGCGTTAAGGCAGAACATCAGTGGCCTGTTGGCACCCTTCAGCCTTTAGCTATTCCTGAGTGGAAATGGGATAAAGTTGGTATGGACTTCATCACCGGATTTCCCAGGACCATGAGAGGGAATAATTCTATCTTCGTAGTCATTGATCGTCTCTTCAAAGTGGCTCACTTCCTACCTGTTCGAGAGAGTATCACTGCTAGTCAGCTTGCTGACTTATATATTTCTCGAATAGTGTCACTTCATGGTGTTCCACTAGAGATCAATTCAGACCGTGGTAGTCTTTTCACTTCTCATTTCTGGGAGAGTTTCCAGACTGCCATGGGAACCCATCTTTCCTTCAGTACCGCTTTCCACCCTCAGTCGAGTGGTCAGGTGGAATGGGTCAACCAAATGCTCAAAGACATGCTTATAGCTTGCGTTATCTCATTCGGTATGGATTGGGAGAAGTGTCTTCCTTTCTCCGAGTTTGCTTATAACAATAGCTACCAATCCAGTCTCAAGAAAGCTCCCTTCGAGATTCTGTATGGACGAAGATGTCGAACAACTTTGAACTAGTCAGAAACCGGTGAAAGATAATTCTTTGGACCGGATATGATCCAAGAAGCAGAGGAGCAAGTTCGCATTATTCGTGAGAATTTGAAATGTCTCCTAGTGCTTCCACTGAGCCATGGTAGCTTACTACTGATCTGGAACACTTAGGCTGGCCGGCATGTGTCCTTCTTCGTTCCTGTGTCTGTCCCTTGGGGGAAATTTCACACGTTGTTCCTTTAAGTCCATGTAGCTTGCTAAGACTTGGGTTCATACGTTGATGACCGACACGTTCGTTGCTGGGTCATGTATGCCTGTCCCTGTAAGTTAGTGCCGCCTCAGGTTTACAACTAGTCATGTCGGCCCGGGTTCTTTGTCATATGGATGCTAGCAACAATATCATATAAGTGAACCAAAATGCGCAAACGGTCCCGGGCCAGGTAAGGTGGCACCCGTGGGGATACCGTGCGTGAGGTCGCAAAGTGATATGATGTGTTACATGCTAGATCGGTGTGACTTAGGATCGGGGTCCCGACATCAATTAACTGTTTGCGATGAGGAGGAACAAAAGAAACAGGCGGCCAAATGAAGGTGTGTGCAATATACCGCATACGGTTAACTCGGATGAACTGTTTGTGATTAGGCAACACAAAAGAAACGGTCAACCAGATCAAGGTGTGTGCAATATACGGCATGCGGTTCACTCGGATGAACTATTTGCGTTGAGAAAAAAGAACAGAAATAGTTCAATATAACAAGAAGCGTGTGATACGCGGCAAACAAGTCTGTAATCGAAAATGTATGGGAAGACTGATAACAACAAAGACGATTCCTATTAACAAGCCGTGTGTGCTGTGAGCAAATGATTGCTGGTATACAATTGTCAGTAATTGATGAAATCATCATCATCGAGTTGCATTGTTTAGTCTATGCGCGATTTGATTTTCTCTGTCTACAGAGCATCAACATATATACTTAAAAGGACAATATTGCAAAACCAAATTAAGCATACATTTACACAAGTGACGACACATAACATTTCTACACACCAAATCATACATTCATCTACTTATTGTTGCAATGACGCTTCCCATTGCTCTGCTTCCGGCTAGATCCCTGCCCTTTTGGGAAAGGAGGCACTTGCTCATTTCAATGATCCACTTGTACATGTCGTAGCTCATGTGCGCCTCCTTGGCCACATACACGACGTGAGCTTTGTCGAGTTTCTCCATCCAGGCCGAGTGCCAGGCACGCTTGTCCTTGTTGCAGGAATCCTTCGTGTCTTTGTAGTATGGGTCGATGATGGCCTTGGCAAGGTAAACCAGTGAGTCCTTCTCATGCTCCTTGCTGCCCCAGATCTTGTATTAGCCCTGGATGTAGACAAGATTCTGGCAGGTGGTGCCCGAATTCTTGAGCGCCTTTACATCTTCGGTGATGTCCACCGTAGCAATCATGTAGTGGGGGCTGTTGATAAACCTTGCGAAACGCTCACAAGGACTTGTGGCCAAGCAGTAGTGGTAGATGAGGACATGGTGGCGCACGCAGATCTGGGCGAAGACGACCTTGGGATGAGACCCGGCATGAGCACGGGTGTACTCGAGGTCGAACCCAACCACCTTGTACTTCTCCTCGGCAAGCAACAACTCCATGATGTCGATGGAGTGCTCCAACCAGACCGGGTCATTGGTGTACACCACCGAGAGGTCTATGAACCTTATGTGGGTGTCTACCATAGCATGCATGGTGAAATACTGCTCGTCGTCGGCAGCCGCTTGGAGCGCCATTGGAGCCGCGGAGGATACCCTCTAAGAATTTCTCGTGGTGGGCGTGCTTCTTACTATGGTGGGGCGCGATCGAAAGGTTGAAGAGACACAAGGGTTAAATGGCCAATGTATTAAATGGGGGTCGGCCGGCCTGTAATCATCACGTCTTATCACGGCGTTCATAGCGTAGGATTCAAGTGCACGATTGACAACACCGCACCACACGTGTTTTGTTTGACCATGCGTGGGCTCGAAGAGGCGCCAAATGTATCGTCGGTGAGCATGTTCCCATGATACCATGCAGTTTATGACGCTAGCTTCCTGCATGGCTAGTTTGGCCACGTGTCGGCTTGAAGAGGGACAAATCGTGGGCATTTATTAGAAAAAAGCTTTGTAAAAATGAAGTGTGTGGAATGACTTCGGTCATAAGTTTACCCGTGGGTGATGAGATAAATGTTACATAGAAAGGTGATGATGGACACTCGAGTGCTATAATTAATTCTGCGCTCTACAGGGCAGACGGTTGAAGAAATCAACTGTGTGCAATAATGTCGAAGATCGCAGTCGAGTTAGCTATACAGATCATGTGCTGTGAGATCGACAAGGTAAACATATTTGAGAATGGTTAATAAAATCTAAGACCATTACATATTATGGTCAAAATAGTGCTACCAATATACGAGTCGCATACGATGCCATTTCAACAATTGTACCACAAAAGCTCGAAATATTACAAGGTTCAAATTTCAGAGTTATATGGCTCAAATTTGAAGATTACAAGGTTCAAACTGATATTAGAAATGAAATTCAGCTCAACAGATGCAAACGCTCGCGCTGATCTGCTGAACATGGATATCAGAGATGTGCAAACTAATATTATCACTTCTAACTTTGGTTTCTAAACCTCATAATTTTTGCAAAGATGTCAGCAACTGGGAAGTCATGTATGGGGTTGACATGATGAGTTCCGATTACTCTGTCATCTGAAGTTCCAAAATGAAATTCAGCATTTTTGGAGCCTATTCCATTCTGCCGCAAGCGCCAGCGCTGATCAACAGACCATTCATTTTTGTGAAATAAATGCAGGGAAAACCTCATTACCTTCAGCACCCTTGCTCTGACAACAAAGAACCTAGCGAATATAGTCTCCAGTAAGGTCCCTCGATAGGAGTTCAAAGTAATATTTGAGAGATGTAGATCTAGGCATTCGACGTGATTGTTATATTGTATCACATTACCCACCATTGGGCCTAATCTTATCTGCAAAAGGAGAAAACGTGTTAGTACCTACATGCAGTTTTGGACACTACTACAGGCATATTTGGTTTGCAGGATTTGTAAAAGGCACTAACATGCCATCTTCGATATGACATGATTAACATGGGCATTTGATTACATTCTAGAAAAATGTAGCCATCTTCACAAGAGGTTGGAGTGGATGCAAAGTTCCTTAAGAAAACTAGTACAGATCAATCCAAAGGAGAAATGCATATGGATAGTAACGATATGGATCAAGCAACCAATATGGGGGGGGGCATGTATGTACTGAAATCCTCAAAAAGAATCCTTCAGAAATCATAATACATTGTCATTGTACACTTGGAAAAAGGTGTCACAAATTGAACTCCCTTATGATTAACATTTAACAGGAAAGGAACATCACCTCGATATATAGCTTCTCCACACACGGAAAGCATCTCAGGAAACTGACAACTTGCTCCAGGTTGGGGCCAATAGATTGTAGTGCCAAGACGTACACTATGCGCAGTTTCGGGGTCAAGCTTGTCGGAATCATTTTCTGAATGATAGACGAACAATCATCTTCAAAATGAGAAACAATGTTAATTTGTAGAGGAGAGGTAGAAGGCAGCTAGGAATTATTAGCACAAACACTAACTCTAGTCAGATTACTAGCAGAAATTATTTGCACAGATGAAACAATTAATCACTTATCACTTGTAACAATCAAACAATCAATACACTACACGGATCTAACGAAACTTACTCAGATTTCATGGATTGGGAGAACGTAACCATAGGATTTCTATTCCAAAGGGGGGGTGCAGGAGTAACCATAGAAACCCTAGGATCTATTTGACACATAAATGGTTATAGATGAATAACCACTTGTCCGTCGTTGTCGGAGTCATCGCCGGAGTGGTCGTCGAAGTCGTCGCCGGGGTCGTCGCCTGAGTCATCACCAGAGTCGGTGTGGAACTCCACCTCCGGCTGTGGAAGCTCGTCGCCGTTAACGACGTCAGGGTTCAGCGATAACTCGCTAGCGGTGACGGTAACCTGTGTATCCATCTCCATGCCATGCTCCGGTGCTTCAGCAGCCGCGGCGTCACCACTCCCTCCGATGGGGCGCTTCGACGGCATCCTCATACACTGACGACTTTAAGGCCTGAGAGCAGCATCGAGGAAGCAAGCGGAGAGAGATGATTGTGTGTGCGGCGAGGATGGGGGTGTGGCCGCTTGGGCGCACCATTAATATGGAGGAATGGGAGAGAGGTGGGCGGCGGTCAAACCGCTGGATCGCCTCCCGGTGAGCGTGTGCACTGGACTTCCGGCATGCCTACCGTCGTTTCACACAGTGAGCATGCCTCTCGATGACACTTTGCAGCGAGCAAGCCTCCGTCCAGTCACACACCTGCATGCACGCCTCCTGGTCTGCCTGCATGGCGGACTTCTCGCATGCGTGCCGTCAACTCACGCCTGCTCGCACGGCACATGGGTCGCGTGGTGGCACATATATTTTTTATTTGGAGGATTAATGTTGCCGCTTTATTACTTAACCGAAACATGGCATGTATCCATTATTGGTATAAAGCTCATGGTTCCAATAAATAATCCATTTGGGATATTGGTTCCCAATTATTAATAATCTCCCGTTTGTAATTAGATAAAGATTACATCAAAACTGGTCTCAAATTTGACAAAAAAGATACAATGCCACTTTGTATTGATGTCCATATGACAACACGATAAGTTTCATAAACTTCAAATAAGTTTTGGATGTACTGGAATTTAAAAATCAAGATTCTCAATGTTTTAAATTTCTTGCACTCGGAGTAAACATGAACCCAGTGAGACACATTGGTTTTTGCAATCCATTTAGGTACACGGTCACGTGTGCATGTAGCTCAAATTTCATTTTTGCACATTATACCCGTAGAAAGTCAATCAATTAATGTACTAAAACATTTTAATGATCACTGCTTTTTAAATTAAAACGTCCCTTCTTTGGTAACATATGTTCACCGCGGGATAATTTAACATGCATCGTACTTGCGGTGGATTTGTGGTGTGTGTGTTTGGGTGTGTGCGTCTGGGGGTAGCGGGTGGCACGCAGTACACTACGAGTTGAGGGGCACTGTGTGGGTTGGTCGTTTTGTTAGGCAGGTGCCACATCAGAGTCATGAATTCGTTGTTTAAAGCATTACACAACCCTTTCATACATACATGTTTTGGCCACATGCAGTCGATGGTTGTCCTACACAACACTCGATATTCGCGTCTGATGCTTTCTGTGGGCCTGCGAGGCGTCCATCACTTTGACGAACAACATGTAATGAGGTTAATTTGAGCAGCAAGGTAGAATCTTTTTTTGTTTGTGTTGTGGTGGTATACATTACGCGTCGAAGAGCTAGGAGGGGACTAGCATATATACTATACGTACGCGTCCGTGAACAAGTACACCTCACTCAGTGCCGGGACTTTTCAGTTTTCGAGGCACGTGCGACAGCAAAGTTCTGAAATTGGCTATTCAAACATCACACAACACCTCTTTGGGCCACATGCATGCAGGCGGTGGTTATCCTAGCTAGGACACTCACGTGTGACGCTTCCATCTGTGGGCCCACGAGGCCATCATCGATGCATGCGTCACTTTGACCTACATCAGAAGAGGTTAATTAATTTCACCATCGAGGATGACTCTTTTAGGGTTGTATTACGATAGGAGCATACAGTATGCGTCGAAGAGGGGGAAGGGGGCCATCATATGTAGTACGCTTCATGAACCTCGCTCTGTGTGATGCTTTCCATCTGTGAGCCCGCTGGTCCATCACTACTTTTTGCCTTGAGAGAGGTTAATTAGATTCAGGAGGGAATTATTTTTTTGCCTATAATACAGTATATATATATATAGGTCATGCTCTGGGATGACATGATACAGTTTGATCACACACACATGCATGTGTACGCATGAATCCCTCCCATCGAGTTGAAGTGGCTAGTACAATGACACATCATGAATCGATCTCGCTTTGTGTGGGGACTGTACAATTTTCGACGCACGTGCCACATCAATGTTATGAAATGGTATTCAAACATGCATGCATCCATCACCTCCATATGTACGCATGTAGTAGTTGTCTTCGAAGGGTACACTCCCTCGCGTGGTTATCGGCGAGAAACCTTTATATTTGTGGGCCTGCATGAACATCCATGATCACCTTGACCAACAACAAGATAGGTTAGCATGGTAGATTCTTACTTTGGTTCGTGTTAACATAGTATAGGTCATGGTGAGATTCAGGCCTAATCAAGTTGGAGCGCATATACTATTGCTACCTCTTGAGCATGCGTTGGTTTTCCCTTGAAGAGGAAAGGGTGATGCAGCAAAGTAGCGTAAGTATTTCCCTCAGTTTTTGAGAACCAGGGTATCAATCCAGTAGGAGACTACATGCAAGTCGCCTAGTACCTGCACAAACAATCAAGAACCTTGCAACCAACGCGATAAATGGGTTGTCAATCCCTTCACGGCCACGTGCAAAAGTGAGATCTGATAAAGATAATAAGATATGTATTTTTGGTAGTTGTGTTGTATAGATTGGAAAAAAAGATTGCAAAATAAGTAGTAAACTAGAATTGTAGATCGGAAACTTAAATGATGTAAAGTAGACCCGGGGGCCATAGGTTTCACTAGTGACTTCTCTCATGATAGCATATATTACGGTGGTTGAACAAATTACGAGCAATTGATAGAAAAGAGCATACTTATGAGAATATCTAGGCATGATCATGAACATAGGCATCACGTCCGTGTCATGTAGGCCAAAACGATTCTGCATCTACTATTATTACTCCACACATCGACCGCTATCTAGCGTGCATCTAGAGTATTAAGTTCATAAGAACGGAGTAACGCCTTAAGAAAGATGACATGATGTACAGAGATAAACTCAAGCAATATGATATAAACCCCATCTTTTTATCCTTGATGGCAATAATATAATACGTGTCGGTTCCCTTTCTGTCACTAGGATCGAGCACTGCAAGATTGAACCCAAAGCTAAACACTTGTCCCATTGCAAGAAAGATCAATCCACTAGGCCAAACCAAACTGATAATTCAAAGAGATTTGCAAAGATATTAAATCATGCATATAAGAATTCAGAGAAACACCAAATATTGTTCATAGATAATCTTGCTCATAAACCCACAATTCATCAGATCTCGACAAACACACCGCAAAAATAATTACATCGAATAGATCTCCAAGAACATCAAGGAGAACTTTGTATTGAGAACCAACGAGAGAGAATAAGTCATCTAGCTAATAACTATGGACCCAAATGTCTGTGGTAAACTACTCACACATCATCGGAGAGGCTATGGTGTTGATGTAGAAGCCCTCCGTGATCAAATCCCCCTCCGGTGGATTGCCGGAAAGGCCCAAGATGGGATCTCACGGGTATAGAAGGTTGCAGCAGTGGAAAAGTGGTTTCGTGGCTCCCCTGGATGTTTTCAGGGTATAAGAGTATATATAGGCGAAAGAAGTAGGTCGGTGGAGCTACGAGGGGCCCACAAGTGTAGCGACCACGATCCGAATGGACCGAAGTCTCTGTGTTCTGTGTCATCCCTGGATCGGTAATGCTGACACACACAGTACTTGAAGGATTTATAACAGAGTGGCAATCACACACTTATTACATCGAATGTCTCAAAAGAGAACTTATTACAAAAGTATATGGCATAAGACCATCTAACAAAATAACAGCGGAAGGCTTGGAAGATAAGTAGGTCCATCAACTCCAACGGCATAGCTGAGTGCATGACAAACGACCTAGCGCACCTTACTCCTCTTCTGAAAAGTCCGCAACATAACATGTTGCAGCCCGAAACGGGTCAGCACATGGATTATGCTGGCAAGATAACACAGTAGAGAAAGTAAGAGAGTAAAGGCTACACTATATGCATATTTGGCTGGTGGAGGCTCTAAGGTTAATTTTTTACATAAAGCCAATTTTTCCCTACAACAAAGGAATAAGTTTTATTTTAACTATCATGGTAGTTGAAACATCATTGAGAAGGTACCTCCAACTCAATCCCAATTAAAGTAGCCATCATTAACCCAACATATTGATTTTAGAGTGATGAGATCGACCAATAATTCAAGTACCAGATACTCAAGATGTCCATAACCGGGGACATGACTAATCTTGATTAGTTTGTACACTCTACAGAGGTTTGCGCACTTTTCCCCACAAGACTCAATCTCCTCCGTTGGATTTCTCGCACTTCATGGTGTTTGAGAAACGGATGACCGAGGCACAGTCTTTCAGAAGCATTTACCCAGGGTGGACCCGTACACCTACTTTCCCCTACATCTGCTAGTCCACCATTGAAAGAGCTCAGAAAACTTAGTCATACAATGCCAGAGCCCATAATGGCTTTGTGGCTGCACACGGAAGTTTCTATCATGAATAGTTTTATGATCCCTTTGATCCTGGGTGGCATTCCATAGGAAAAATCACACGGTTCCTCCGGGATTTCCTAGGGCAACACTGGATTCTCTAGGTGCCCTGCAACCAATCCACCCAGATGTGTATTAAAGTAGCCACCTTAAGTTGAACCATTAATTAACATCTCACATCTGTCATGGATACACTCAAACCCAATCCACGTCTACGAGCATAGCATGGCAACCTAAGCATAACGTAGAAGTAACTCCTAGGGTATGATGATAATGTAGGTAATAGGTTCTACCTCAATCTACTTCCCAGACCCACAAGTTAAGAGATCCTACTCATGCAATGTGTGAGGGATTGATCTAATGCATAAAAACTGGGTAATAAAGGGTATGATCAAAGTGTTACTTGCCTTGCTGATGATTTGCAAAACCTTGGGACTCGTAGTAGCACGCTTCGCACTCTGGGAATTCTATCGCAATAAAAAAATAGCATTCATAAGAAATCAAGGAAAGATGCACAGATAAAACTCCAAATAAGAAGATCCAACCAGAAAGTTCAACTTAAGAACTCCGGAATGCAAAAAGAATCAAATCAAACGGAGCAACGAAACTCAAACTACGAAAGAAACAAGATCCGTTTACTAGTTTGATCTAATTTCAAATTTAAAGTACCAAAACTTTGTTCAAGTTGGTTAAACGAAAAGAGGGCTTCGAGACGAAGATCCGGGCGCTTGGATCGCGTGATTCCGACTTACAAGCGAAAAGAAAAACTAAAAACAAGATCAGGGTGGAAATCGCGATTGAAAATAATCGCGGAAAACCTTGAAAAAGAAAAAGGGACGAACAGGCTAACGAACGAACGTTCGTTGTATACTACTAACGGACGAACAACGTTCGCTAAACGAACATACGGACGAACGTCCGTTATTTAACCAAACCGACGGAAAAACAGATCTACTAAAAAAAACAGATCTAGGGTTTCGAATAAAACCGATCGGTTTTCTTGAGAAAACTGACGGCGACGGCGGCAACTACCTCGGCAATGGCTCCGGCGGCGGCGGCGCGTAGCGTAGCTGCTAAGATAGCGGTGGCTCGGGCGGGCAGCACGGCGCGGGCTGGGGCGGGCTGCTGCGGCCGTCGGCTCAAGCTTTAAAGGCCCCATAGCGGAGTCCTAGCCGGACACGGCCCAGGTAAGTCGGTTGACTTTTTTTTTATATAAACAATCCTCACGTACTAAAACAGGCGAAAAAATACTAAACGGACTGGAAAAATTCCGAAATAAATTTTCACCGTCCTCTAATAATATTTAGGACAAAGTGAACATTTTTCCCGGACCTAAATGCAATTTTGAAAAACGTGTATTTTCCCAATGCAAATAAATCGCAAATAAATCCGAATAAAAATACCAAAAGTGATTTTAATATTTTTTCCTCCAATATTTCTTTTATTTTGGAGAAGTCATATTATCTCCGCTCATATATTTTACTAAAAAATATTTTTTAGGAGAGAAAAATAATTAAAACCAAAGTTATCCCCGCACCGGTATTTGAGAAAACTCAAATACAAAAACGGTAAAATCCCCAACTCTCTCCGTGGGTCCTTGAGTTGCTTAGAATTTTCGAGGATCGCAACACCCAAATGCAATAAAATATGATACGCAATATGATCTATTTATAACATTCCAAATTGAAAATTTGGGATGTTACAAACCTAATCCCCTTAGAATGAATCTTGCCCTCAAGATTCGGGTTGGCTAGAAAATAGGTGTGGGTGGTCCTTGCGTAGGTCGTCCTCTCGTTCCCTGGTGGCTTCATCCTCGGTATGGTGACTCCACTAAAGTTTGCAAAACTTTATAACCTTGATGCGGGTAACTCTGCTCGCAACCTCAAGGATCTTGACGGGTTTCTCCTCGTAAGTCAAATTACTATCCAACTGAATTGCTTCCAGGGGCACTGTGTCTCTTAAAGGAATATCGCCCATCTCCGCATGGCACTTCTTAAGCTGGGAAACGTCAAACACGTCATGAACTCCTGATAATCCTTCGGGTAACTACTACTTGTAGGCAACCTCTCCCATGCGTTCCAAAACACGGTATGGTCCCACAAATCTTGGGGCTAACTTTCCCTTAACTCCTAAACGTTTAACTCCTTGCAGAGGCGACACTCTTAGGTACGCTCTATCTCCGATTTCATAGACTACTTCCTTGCGCTTCGAGTCTGTATAACTCTTCTGCCTGGACTGAGCTACCTTCACTCTATCTCGAATCAGCTTAACCTTCTCTTTTGACTCTTTGATCAGATCTGGTCCAAACAACTGACGGTCTCCGACTTCATCCCACATCAACGTCGTTCGGCATCTCCTCCCTTACAATGCTTCGAACGGTGCCCTCTTCAGACTGGCCTATTAACTGTTGTTGTACGAGAACTCCGCATAAGGTAAGTTGTCATCCCAACTAGATCAATACTCTAGCGCACAAGCTGTTAACATGTCCTCCAGAATCTGATTGACTCTCTCGGTCTGTCCATCGGTCTGCGGGTGAAACGTTGTACTGGATTCTAGCCTTGTTCCCAAAGTCTGGTGTAGCTGGTGCCAAAACTTTGAGGTAAACTGTGTTCCTCTATCTGATACAATGGTCCTCGGAACTCCGTGCAGACATATGATCCTGGTCATGTATATCTTGGACAACTTTGCACTGGTATACGTGGTTTTCACGGGGATAAAGTGGGCTACTTTGGTCAAGAGATCCACTACTACTCAGATTGAGTCATATCCCGATCTGGTCCTGGGTAATCCGGTGATAAAGTCCATGCCAAGTTTGTCCCACTTCCATTCGGGTATCGGCATAAGCTATAGTAATCCTGCTGGCTTCTGATGCTCCGCCTTCACTCTCTGGCATACATCACATACTGCTACATACTCGGCAATATCCTTCTTCATTCCCGTCCACCAGAAACGTTCCTTCAAATCCAAATACATCTTAGTGTTTCCGGGGTGTATCGAGTATGGTGAATCATGTGCTTCCTGTAATATCAACTTCCTGATCTCGGCGTCATTGGGCACATAGATTCGGTCTTCAAACCATAAGGTGTCGTGTTCGTCCTGACGAAAACCCTTGGCTATTCCTTCACTCATCATCTCCTTGATTTTGGCAATCTCTTTGTCATCTTTCTGGGCTTCTAGTACCTTTCCCAACAATGTTGACTGAACCTCTAATGTTGCAACAAAACCTCTAGGAACTATCTCCAAATGAAGCTCCCTGAGATCTTCTGCTAACTCCTTTGGCAATCCTCCCTTTACTAGGGTATGGGCATAACTCTTCTAGCTCAAAGCGTCTGCAACGACATTGTCCTTGAGAGGATGATAGTGTAGCTTCATATCATAATCCTTTATGAGCTCCAACCATCTCCTCTGCCTGAAGTTCAGCTCCTTCTGAGTGAAAATGTACTTCAAACTCTTGTGATCCGTGTACACATCACAACGATTTTCAATTAGGAAATGTCTCCAGGTTTTCAACACATGCACTACTGCTGCTAGTTCCAAATCATGCGCATCATAGTTCAACTCGTGCGGTCGAAGTTGACGGGATGCATAAGAAACAACTCTTCCATCCTGCATGAGTACTCCTCCAAGTCCTAAGCGTGAAGCGTCGCAATACACATGGAAATCCTTGCGTATATTTGGCAAGATCAACACTGGGGCTGTCGTCAAACGTTTCTTCAACTCTTGGAAACTTTCTTCGCACTCTTCAGTCCAATGGAACTTGGTGTCCTTCTTCAACAATGCCGTCATAGGCTTTGCAATATTGGAGAAATTCTCTATGAATCTCCGGTAATTTCTCACGAGTCCAAGCAAACTATGGATTTCTCCAACTTAGGTGGGTGCCAACCACTCAGTGACTGCCTGTACCTTGGCAGGGTGCACTGCTATACCTACTCCTAATATAACGTGTCCTAAAAATCCATCTTATTTCAACCAAAACTAACATTTGCTAATCTTGGCATATAACTGATGTTCTCTGCGCTTCTCAAGAACCAAACGCAAATGCTCCTCGTGTTCCTCTTCGTTCTTCGAGTACACCAAAATATCATCAATGAATACCATGACAAACTTATCCAAGAACTCCACGAATTCATCATACTCAAGAAATAGGCAGGGGAGTTAGTCAATCTAAATGCAATAACCGCATGCTCATATAGCCCATACATTGTGGTGAAGGCTATCTTAGGTATATCCTTCTCTCGGATCTTCAACTGGTGGTATCCTGATCGTAGATCAATCTTGGAGAATACTTTAGCTCCTTGAAGTTGGTCGAACAAATCATTGATCATCGGCAGCGGGTACTTATTCTTAATCATCACTTCATTCAGTGCCCGATAATTAACAACCATTCTTAAAGATCCATCCTTCTTCTCAACCAAAAGCACTAGGGCTCCCCAAGGTGATGAACTTCGTCAAATAAATCCTTTCTCCAATAACTCCTTAATCTGCTTCTTGATCTCCTCCAGATCATTTGCTGGCATCCGGTATGGTCTCTTCGATATCGGTTTGGTGCCAGGCAATAGCTTTATCAAAAACTCAATATCCCTATCCGGCGTCATGCTTGGTAGCTCCTCTAGAAATACATCCGGATAATCCATTACTACCGACACTTCCTCCTAAACAACTCCCGAGAGAGAATTTACTCGTGTCCTTCTAGGCGAACGCCTAGATACGTACTTGATCCTTTTTCCCTCCGGGGCGGTAAGTAAAATAGACTTACTGGCACAATCGATGTTCCCTCCATACATCGATAGCCAATCCATACCTAGTATCACATCCAATCCTTGTGACTCCAAAACTATCAGGTCTGAGGGAAACACATGGCGTCCAATGGTCAACGACATCTAAAAACATCCTTGATTTGCCATATATTCCGCTCCGGATGAACTTAATAACATGGGGGTCATAGGGACTTTGGTGGGCAACTTATGTCTATTCATGAATCCCCTTGAAATGTATGAATGTGATGCACGCGTATCGAAAAGAACTACAACGGTAAATGACTTAACCAAAAACTTAACGACAACTGCATCAGGTTGCTCTTCAACTTCCTCCACAGTCACGTGGTTCACTTGCCCTTTGTTGAAAGGGTTGGGCTTCTTATCGGCGCTTCCATTTTCGTTCCCATTCTTTGATTTAGGGCACTCCGTGGCATAGTGTCCATTCGTCCCACACTTGAAACATGTAACGTGACTTAAATCCCTCTTGGCAGGTGTGGCTGGAGTGGAGCGGTTCTGATTATTGCTTGCTCCATTCCCATTTCCATTCTTACAGCCATTGTGGTTGTGAGAACTCCCTCCATTATGGGTGTGGCTTCCATGGTTATGGGTATATCCTCCCGAGTTCGGGGTGAAACGGGGCTTCTGCTGGGCTCCAGAATTATTCCTTCCTTGTCCATACTTCCTCTTACGGGTCTCAATCTGCTGCTGCTTCCCTTCAATCATAAGAGCTTTATCTACCAACTCCTGGTAGTTGTTGAAGGTTGCCACCGTCAACTGTATGCTCATCTCATCATTCAGCCCTTCCATAAACTTCTCCTGCTTCGCGGCATCCGTGGCCACATCATCAGGGGCATAACGAGATAGAGTACTAAACTCATCTACGTACTGAGCCACAGTACAATTTCCTTGGCGCAAGTTGCGAAACTCTCGCTTCTTCATGCTCATGGCTCCAGTTGAGACATGGGCAGTCCGAAAAGCTTGCTGAAACTGATCCCAAGTGACATTGGCTACAGGGAAAGTGGCTATGTAGTCCTCCCACCATGCTGCTGCTGGTCCAGCCAACTGATGTGTGGCAAAACGCACCTTCTCAGCATCTGTGCAATTTGCGGTGGTCAACTCCCTTCCAATATTGCGAAGCCAGTCATCAGCAACTATTGGTTCAATTCTACTAGAAAACACCGGTGGTTGCAACCTTAGGAAACGTGTCAGGTTGTCCACGGGTGGCGGTAGTGGAGGGTTGTTGTTGTTGTTCTAATTGTTCTGGACAAGAAGTTGCATCAAAGTGTTCTGCTGCTGGATCAACTGAGTGAGCTCAAGGGGAAACTGAAATCCGGGCTCACGTCTCGGAGGCATCTAATGGGTTTAGAGGGAAGAGATTAGAATATAAATGAGGTCTAAGGGAAAATTCACTATCCATATGCACATGAGACAAACACAATCATATCACACCAATCAATTTCAAGCAAGGGCATACAAAACATCTAACTAACGTTACAAAAGTGCTCTAAATTCTACTTTATGGGGAAACACTACTACTCATAGGGTGGTCATCTAGAAATTTTGATCGACGAAAGATTCCATGATATCTGCTCCAGCTTCATCTTCATAGTCATCATCACTATCATCGGGGTCTGAGTCGGTGTCGTCGATGATGATGTAGTCCTCAGAACAAATCTCCTTAGGTTCTTCTTCTTCTTCTTCTTCTTCTTCTTCTTCTTCTTCTTCTCCTTCTGGTGTTGGATCTCCCATGAATACTCCTAGCTTCCTTGTCAAGTCATCATTCTTCTCCACAAGTACTGTCATCTCCTCCTTGTATCTGTCACGTGTAGACTTGAGTTCCTCTTCTAGCTCCAAGTTACTGGTTAGCGCCTTCTTCAACTCTATCATCCCTGCGCACATCTGGTGCTCCTGTCAACAGATGTGCTTGTTTAACTCCTGGATGAACGCTGCAATGGACCCATCCTTCCGGGTACTGATCATGTCCCATTGCTCATCTCGGCGTCCACATATCTTGTAGATAGTGTCCTTCAGCTCCTGCTTGTAGACTTCTCCAATACGTCCCATGGTAATGTGGGCTGGCATACTCTTGCCTAGGCTCCAGGTTGGTGCTTCAAAAGAAAACTCTATGGGCTCAGTGGATGGTGCGAATGTCCTCCCGGGGATTTGAACTTGAATATTCCATCACTCCTCTTCTGGTAGAGTGGCGGTGTAGGTATCGGTGAAGCTTGGTATTCCGATGTTCAGGTACCTAGTGACTTCTTTCAAGTGTCGTCCAAAAGGTGTGTCTTCATCTGGTTGAGTGAACTTGTTCCTTGGGTCCACCATCCTAAAGAGTAGAAAATGGAGAGGGGTCAAAAATGAGTAGAGAAGAGTGACATGGAGTTTATCTTAGTGGTCGTGTCCTACATTCAGCGTGGGCTCTGATACCATCTTGTAGCGACCACGATCCGAATGGACCGATATCTCAGTGTTCTGTGTCATGCCTGGATCGATAATGCTGACACACACAGGACTTGAAGGATTTATAACAGAGTGGCAATTACACACTTATTACATGGAATGTCTCAAAAGAGAAATTATTACAAAAGTATATGGCATAAGGCCATCTAATAAAATAACAGCGGAAGGCTTCGAAGATAAGTAGGTCCATCAACTCCAATGGCATAGTTGAGTGCATGACAAACGACCTAGCACACCTTACTCTTCTTCTGAAAAGTTTGCAACGTAACATGTTACAGACCGAAAAGGGTCAGCACATGGAATATGCTGGCAAGATAACACAGTAGAGCAAGTAACAGAGTAAAGGCTACACTATATGCATATTTGGCTGGTGGAGGATCTAAGGTTAAAGTTTTTGCTTAAAGCCAAATTTTCGCTACAACCAAGGAATAAGTTTTAATTTAACTATCATGGTAGTTGAAAATCATAGAGAAGGTACCTCCAACTCAATCCCAATTAAAGTAGTCATCATTAACCCAACAAATTAATTTTAGAGTGATGAGATCAACCAATAATTCAAGTACCAGATACTCAAGATGTCCATAACCGGGGTCACGGCTAATCATGATTAGTTTGTACACTCTGCAGAGGTTTGCGCACTTTTCCCCACAAGACTCGATCTCCTCCGTTGGATTTCTCGCACTGCATGGTGTTTCAGAAACGGATGACCGAGAGACAGTCTTTCAGAAGCATTTACTCTTTACCCCGGGTGGACCCGTACACCTACTTTCCCCTACATCTGCTAGTCCACCACTGAAAGAGCTCACACAACTTACTCATACTATGCCAGAGCCCATAATGGCATTGTGGCTACACACGAAAGTTTCTAGCATGAATAGTTTTATGATCCCTTTGAGCCTGGGTGGCATTCCATAGGAAAAATAACACGGTTCCTCCAGGATTTCCTAGGACAACTCTGGATTCTCCAGGTGCCCTGCAACCAATCCACCTAGATGTGTATTAAAGTAGCAACCTTAAGTTGAACAATTAATTAACATCTCACATCTGTCATGGATACACTCAAACCCAATCCACGTCTACGAGCATAGCATGGCAACCTAAGAATAACGTAGAAGTAACTCCCAGGGTTTGATAATAATGCAGGTAATAGGTTCTACCTCAATCTACTTCCCAGACCCACCAATTAAGAGATCCTACTCATACAATGTGTGAGGGTTGGATCTAATGCATAAAAAATGGGTAATAAAGGGTATGATCAAAGTGTTACTTGCCTTGTTGATGATTCGCAAAACCTAGGGACTCGTAGTAGCACGCTTTGCACTCCAGGAATTCTATCGCAATCAAACAATAGCATACATAAGCAATCAAGCAAATATGCACAGATAAAACTCCAAATAAGAAGATCCAACCAGAAAGTTCAACTTAAGAACTCCGGTTTGCAAAAAGAATGAAATCAAACGGAGCAACGAAACTCAAACTGCAAAAGAAACAGGATCCATTTACTAGTTTGATCTAAAGTCAAATTTTACAGTACCAAAACTTTGTTCAAGTTGGTTAATTGGAAAGAGGGCTTCGAGACGAAGATCTGGGCGCTTGAATCGCCTGATTCTGGCTTACGAGCGAGATGAAAAACTAAAAACAAGATCAGGGCAGAAATCACGATTGAAAATAATCGCGGAAAACCCGAAAAAGAAAACGGACGAACAGGCTAACGAACGAACGTTCGTTGTCTGCGACTAACGGACGAACAACGTTCGTTAAAACGAACGTACGGATGAACGTGCGCTATTTAACTAAACCGACGGAAAAACCGAACCGATCAATTAAAAAAACAGATCTAGGGTTTCGAATAAAACCGATAGGTTTTCTTCAGAAAACCGACGGTGGTGGCGGCAACTACCTCGGCGGTAGCGGCGGAACTCCGGCGGCGGCGGTGGGGTGGCAGCGGCGCGGGCGCCGGCTCGGGCGGGCGGCGCGGCGCGAGCTGGTGAGGGTTTCTGCGGCTGGCGTGTAAGGCCCCAGATGTAACACTTTCCAATTATGACAATATATGAAACTTTGACTTCATCAATTCCATCCTGGGCTCTTCTTTCATTTCAGGTTTCTTCGTCTTGTCGTGTGCGTGTGTGCATTTTCATCCATGTCATGTTATCATGTGCATTGCATTGCATTCGTGTTGTCACTTGCACCCGGTCCCACTCGTCTCTTCCCGTTGTCCGTTTCGAGTTCCGACACTCACACACATGCCCGTGGCATCCCCGAGTCCTTCTTTCGTGTGTGGCCATGTAACTTTCTTGGAATGAGGCCAGACTTGTCGTGCGTTGTTGTTCTGGTACATGCAAGCCGCCTGTCAAGTCTCGTCGCGTTTGGAGTTCGTTTGGTACTCCAACGGTTAACCTAGTGGGCTAAAAGTACCCCTCCCTTTTGGCCCAAGACCCCCTCCACAACAGCCCACTAACCCAGCAAAACCCTTCCCATCATCTCGATCATTGGATCGTGATCGCGTGGCCGAAAACCGCTCCTCATTTGGACCTTCCTAGCTCCCTATGCCTATAAAAACGTCCCCCACGTCCAATTTGGGACGAAACCCTAGTCCTCCTGTTTTTTCCCTTTTATCCCGTGCCCGTAGTTCCTTCGCGCGCCGGACTTGTCCGCCGGCGCCGGACACGTTCGCCGCCGCCCCCGCGTCCAATCCTCAGGCGACATGTCACCCCGCCAGCCGCCAGCCACACGGGCCCCGCCAGGCCCATCCCCGGCCCTCCACCGCCGGCCTCCCGGGCCCTCTGCCGCCGCGCCTCGGGCGCATCTCGCCGTGGCCCTCGCCTCCGACGCCGGCCCCGCCTTGCCGGGCCGCCGCGCCACTCCGGCCCCCGGCGAGCCGCCGCCCTCCGCGACCGTTGTTCCCGGAGCCGCCGCCTTCCGCCGGTGCGAGCCCCGCCGCCGGGCCGCGCCAACCGCCTCCTGCCAGCCACCACCAGCTCCCGCAGCCGGCCGCCGCCGCCCCGGCTGCTCCCGCCGCCGCGCCGGCCCCGCGCCACCTCGCCGCCGGCGGTTACCTCGCCGAAGCCGCCGCTTCTCCTGGTCCCGTCCGGATCCGGTGGATCTGGACAAGATCCACCGGTTCCCCGAACCAAACGTCCCTTCGCGTCCCAGTCCACTCCGTCCCGGGACTTCCTCGTCCCGGGTTGACTTTTGTGAGGTTTCAAACAACTAAGTCTCTGAAACTTGTTGTCTGATGCATACTTTGCATGGCCGCAACTTTGTGCTCGTAGATCCGTTTTGGGCGTGTGATATATCAAAATGATCGTGGTGATGTGCTATACATTTTGTTCCATTGTGGCATGCTTGTTTGATATCATCTTGATGGCCTAATCATCGTGACAAGAGTTCTACTTGTTATAAACTGTTGTTACTTGTTAATTTGATGCCATGTTTGAGATATGATAACTTGGTGCATGTTTATCCAAATGGAGCATATGTTATGTCAAAATGTTTATTGTGAAGTGCTCTACATGATGGTTGCTGTAGCATTCATGTTAGATGTCATATTGCCATGTTGATCTCTGTTGCAAAAGTGCATGTGGATGTTAAGTGCTGAAACTTGTTATGAGATGCTGTTTTGACATGCTCATTGCTATTAATGTGTTTGTCCTCATGTCACATGCAAATATGTTTTACAAGCACCATCATATGGTCTTTGCTGTGGAGAAAACCACTTTCCATGATATGCCTTGAGGTGACTTAAACAAGCTTGTAAACATGCCATGCCAATGTTACTATTTTATACTTGGTGAAAAAACTGCTAAGTATGGAATCTGTTTTAACCTGATGCTATGTTTGCTTGATGCCCCACTCAATTCCATGCTTGTTTTGGCGTGGCCAATGATCATTCCTTGTTGTCCATGTTTTTGTCTATCCATTCATGCCTTTACTTGCACATATGGCTTTCTGTAGCTTATTTATTTCTTGCTCTCAAGTTGCTATAAATTATACCTGTCAGGTTTTTATCAGCATGATCAATTTGGTGTAGCTTATTGCTATTGATCCATGCCTCCTATGGAGTTGCTCCAATGGAGTTGTTTGCTGTAAGATATGTCTACTACATGTCCGTGATCTTTATAAGCTTATTGGAGTTGATATGCATGTTGTTTTGTGCCTCCGAAGGCAGCATCGTGATGATGTTTTTGCCTTCCCAGATTTTGACTAAGTCTGGATAATTTTATTGCAACTTGCCATGCTTGGTTAATTGTGTTCCAATAGGTTTTTTGGGTATGTTCTAAGTTCATACTTATTAAGTATCATGTATTCTCCATATCCATACTTCTTGTCACCATGTTTGGGTGTTGTAGCTTATATTTACTTTGCTCCAAAGTTGCTATGTGGCTGTTAACTTCAGCTTTGCATTGTATCTTGTTTCGTGTGTATGTGTTGAACCGTTGCTCCGTTTTGAGCGTGCCCTATATGAAACTTGTGTGATTTTGCATGTAGAATCATAATATCATGTTGTTTACATGTTTGGAGTGTGTTTGCTTGATGTTTGGATGCATCTTGCACCGTTGCCTTGCTTGTCTTGTTTTGCTCATATCTTCTAGAGCGTAGCTCCGAATTAAACAAACTTTATATGAAACATGACTAAAATTTCGTGTAGATCATCATGGTGCATGTTAACTTGCTGTTTAACAACTTTAACTTCAGGTTTGTTCAGATCTGGACCATTTTCAATATATGCATATCAGGACTTACCGGAATTGCTATATGTTGATTCCGGCCTCATTTAAACTTGTTGTTTTGTGTTGTTCTTGTGTGCTTCATCACTTGCCATGAAATGCATCATACTTGCATCATGTTGATTGAGCATTGCACCGTGTTTGATGTTGTGCCATGTTGTGTTCTTGTGTTGAGTAGAGCCGGGAGCCGAGACCGAGTACGAGGTTCCTACTGAGGTTTAGTACGAGGAGCCGTCTTACGATCCCATCGACGACTCGATAGGAAAGATGACCTGACCCATATATCATTACTATCTTTGCCTATTGCTAGATGCCTCGCTCTTTAGCTTATTGCCTCGATGCCCATGTTTGTTTGTCAGCCTCCTATTGTAGCCATGAATCTCTCTAACCACCCAACCTAGCAAACCTTTGTTTGGCTACGTAAGCTCCGCTCAGCCCCCTCTTATAGCATTGTTAGTTGTAGGTGAAGATTTGAAGATTCTTGTTTCATGATGAAGTTATTTTTGGGATATCACAGTATATAATCTGGTAAACTAAATCATCTATATATTGGTAATGGGTGGAAGACTAAGCCTCTTGCTTGGTGTTTTGTTCCACACATGCCACCCTAGGAACCGTTTAAACCGGTGTTATGTTCCTTGATTGTGCATCCCTAACACGGTTGGGGTTTATGGGCCCCCCTCGATAACCTGCTTAGCGCTAAAGCTTTTCCAGCAAGGCCCAACATTGGTTTTACATTTGCCTAACAACTAAAACTTGCATAGGGCGTTGCAAACCCGAGTTCTTAATCAACAACCCGGGCCAGTGCTCCACATGAGTGTTGGTCCAACCGGGCAGACTGCGGGGCCACCATGAGGAAACTCGAGGATTGGTATTTTCCTGTAGGCTGTCCCATCCGGTCGTGGCCTGAGACTAGATACGCGCGGCTACTGTCAGGGTGTAAGCACGCCGGAAGGTCTTGCTGGATTAGTTTTACCTTAGTCGAAATATCTTGAGCACGGGATTCCGAGAATACTCGGGTATTCCCACCTTGGAGTTGCGACTCCGCAGATCGTGAGCTTGTGATGGGCTAAGTTGGGACACCCCTGCAGGGTTTGATCTTTCAAAAGTCGTGCCCGCGGTTATGTGGCAGATGGGAATTTGTTAATATCTGGTTGTAGATAACTTGACACCATGTTCAGAATACACTACCAGCGTGAGTAACCGTGATGGTCATTTTCTGAAAGGGGCTCGGGAAGTGAACACGGTGGGGTTATGTTTGACATGCTTAGATAGGATCACTTCGTGACCGCCTTCCAACTCAAGGACCAAGCCGCTGATTGGTGGCAGCAGTACAAAGATTCTAGAGAAGGACATGAAATCTCGTGAACTGACTTCTGCAAGGATTTCCGCTCTCACCACAATCCAACTAGTGTCATCGAAGGTATGCGTGAGCAATTCCGCAACCTGAAGCAAGGCACCATGTCCGTCTATCAATACAATGTCAAGTTCCAGAACCTTGCCCGCTATGCCAAGCAAGATATCCCAGATTCCAAGAGCAAGATTTATCAGTTCCGTGGTGGTCTGAAGGATGAACTCCAGCTAGCTCTCACCTTGTTTGAGCCGGATGAATTTGATCAATTCTATAACATGGCACTTAAGCAAGAGGCAGCCCAACTCAAGGTTGAAGCTTCCAAAAAGAGAATCAGAGATGCTGTCAACTCCTCCTCTTCTTCCCAAGTGGTCGCAAAGTAGCAGAAGTTTTGGCTTCCACCTCCTCCAGTGCTCCGCCCTCCCAACAACAACAACAAGCATTCTGGTGGCCGTGGTTTCTCCCACCCACACAACCCAGGCAATCAATCCAAGTCGCAGTACCAAGCTCCAAGACCAAGTGTTCCTCCTCCTCGTCCAGTTTCTAAGGTCACTTGCTACAAATGTGGTCTGAAGGGTCATTATTTCAGCAAGTGCACCAACCAGAGGCGCCTTCGGCCTCCTTCACCTATCAGCACTGCTATTGTCAAGCACAATCCCAAGCATGCAAGAGTGAACCTGATGAGTGCAGCTGAAGCAGAAAATTCTTCTGATGTGACAATTGGTAATCTTCTAGTTAACTCTATTCCTGTAAAGGTCTTGTTTGATTCTGGTGCATCTCTTTCCTTCATATCATGTCCATTTGCATCTAAGCATAACATGGGCATAGTGGACTTGCCAAAGAGATTATCTATTATTTCTCCGGGCAAACATATGTCTTCCAACTCAGTGGCTCCGGATGTATCTATTCGTATGGGTGATTACCGCTTTCTGGTCTCTCTGGTTATTCTCGGCAACTCCGACATTGATCTTATTATTGCGATGGATTGGCTTTCACAGCATGATGCTCACATTGATTGTGCAAATAAGGAAGTCAAGCTTACTCATCTTGACAAAGACGTGATTATCTTCGCCTCTCGAGATAACACAATCAGGCTATTCTCTATCAATGACAAGGGCGAGATTAATGCCATCTCTCAAATTCTGGTGGTCAATGAATATGAAGATGTTTTACCTGAAGAGCTTCCAGGCATGCCTCTGCATCGTCAAGTTGAATTCGTCATTGAACTCGAGCCCGGTACCGAGCCAGCATGTCGGCGTCCGTACAAGCATTCCCCTGATGAGTTGAAGGAGCTGAAGAAACAACTCAATGAGCAAGAGCGTATAGGTCTAATCAGACCTAGCACTTCTCCTTGGGGCTGTGGTGTTCTATTTGTCAAGAAGAAAGATGGCAGGAAGCGCCTTTGCGTTGATTACCGGCCATTGAACAAGAAGACAATAAAGAACAAGTATCCGCTCCCCAATATCAATGAATTGTTCGAGCATCTCAAAGGAGCAAAAGTGTTCTCAAAGCTCTATCTCCGGATGGGTTACCACCAGATCCGTATCCGTGAAGAAGATATTCAAAAGACCGCATTCGGAACAAGCTACGGCTCCTATGAATACACGGTCATGTCTTTTGGCCTCGCAAATGCTCCACCCACCTTCTCGAGGATGATGCACTACATATTCAACCCCTACACCAATGAATTTGTTCTTGTCTATCTGGATGACATCTTGGTATTCTCCAAGAATGAAGAAGATCATGCCAAGCACCTCCGTTTGGTTCTCGACAGTCTCCGTGAACATAAGTTCTATGCGAAGTTCTCCAAATGCGAATTCTGGCTGGATAAGGTCTTGTATCTTGGCCATATGATCTCTGCTGAGGGTATTTCTGTCAACCCCGAGAAAGTTGAAGCGATTGTCAACTGGGAACCCCCGCAGAACGTCAAGCAACTCCGAAGCTTCCTTGGTCTCGCTAGCTATTGCAGAAGGTTCGTTGAGAACTTCTCCAAGATTGCCAAGCCTCTTTCCAACTTGCTGCAGAAGAATTTCAAGTACAATTGGTCTCCTGATTGTGATGTGGCATTCAAAACACTCAAAGAAAAGCTCATTTATGCTCCGGTTCTTACTCCTCTGGATGAGTCCAAGCCCTACGAAGTATTATGTGATGCTTCTCTACAAGGACTTGGTGGTGTTCTCATGCAAGACAAGAAAATTGTGGCATACACTTCTCGTCAATAGAAGCCAAATGAGAAGAACTACCCCACACATGATCTCGAGCTAGCAGCAGTGGTACATGCCTTGATCACGCGGAGACACCTTCTATTGGGCAGAAAAGTGGACATCTTCATCGATCACAAGAGCTTGAAGTACATCTTCACACAGCCAAACCTGAACCTTCGCCAGACTCGTTGGGTTGAGATGATCCAAGAGTATGATCCAAGCATCGAATACACACCTGGCAAGGCCAATGTCATTGCAGATGCCTTGAGCAGAAAGGCATATTGCAACAGTCTCCTTCTCAAGCCGTTTCAGCCTGAGCTTTGTGAATCATTCAGGAAGCTCAACCTCCAAGTTGTTCCGCAAGGCTTTCTTGCAAACCTTCAAGTTGCTCCTACCTTGGAAGATCAGATCCGTGAGGCCCAACTCACTGATTCTATGGTGCAGAAAGTGAAACATGGTATTGCAAAGGGTACTCCCAAATACAAGTGCTATCGTGTTGATGAGAAAGACACCTTGTTCTTTGAGGACAGACTTGTGGTTCCCAAGGGTGATCTCAGGAAGCTCATAATGAACGAAGCACATGACTCCCTCCTCTCAATTCATCCTGGAAGTTCCAAGATGTACCAAGACCTCAAGCAATCTTACTGGTGGACTCACATGAAAAGGGAGATTGCCCAATTCGTGAATGAATGTGATGTCTGCAGAAGAGTGAAGGCAGAGCATCAACGTCCAGCCGGTCTCCTCCAACCTCTACCTATTCCCGAGTGGAAATTCGACCACATTGAAATGGATTTCTTCACTGGGTTTCCCAAGTCCAAGAAGGGGAATGATGCTATCTTTGTTGTGATTGACAAGCTAACCAAAGTAGCTCACTTCCTTCAAGTCAAAGAATCCATCAATGCAGCTCAGTTGGCAGAGTTGTACACTTCTAGAATTGTGTCATTGCATGGCATTCCTCAAGTTATCTCCTCAGACCGTGGAAATTTGTTCACATCGAAGTTCAGGCACTCCTTTCAGTCAGCCATGGGCACTAAGATCCGTTTCAGCACTGCATTTCACCCTCAGACTAGTGGTCAAGTGAAAAGAGTGAACCAGATCCTCGAAGACATGCTCAGAGCTTGTGTCATCTCTTTTGGCATGAAGTGGGAAGATTGTCTTCCGTTTGCCGAGTTCTCTTACAACAACAGCTTCCAAGAAAGTGCCTACAAAGCTCCTTTTGAAATACTCTATGGCAGAAAGTGCCATACCCCTCTCAACTGGTCCGAGACTGGTGAACGTCAACTTCTTGGCAATGATTTGATCTCAGAAGCCGAAGAAATGTGCAAACTCATACGTGAGAATCTCAAGGCCGCTCAGTCGCATCAAAAGAGTTACTATGACGACAAGCATCGTGATTTGGCTTTCGACATTGGGGATCATGTCTATCTTCGTGTTTCTCCTATGAAAGGAACCCAAAGATTCGGTATCAAAGGAAAGCTTGCTCCTAGATACATGGGCCCTTCCAAGATTCTAGCCTACCAACTCGAGCTTCCATCCAACTTTGCAAATGTTCATGATGTGTTTCACGTGTCTCAACTCCGCAAGTGCTTCAAGACACTTGAACGCACCATTCCATTCGAGGAGATTGATCTTCAACAAGACTTGTCTTACCGTGAGCACCCTGTTGCTATTCTTGAAGAAACTGAGCGCAAGACCCGCAACAAGTCCATCAAGTTCTTAAAAGTTAAGTGGTCACACCATACCGACCGAGAAGCTACGTGGGAACGAGAAGATCACCTTCGTTACGAGTACCCGTCCTTCTTCCAGTCCTAGATCTCGGGATGAGATCTTTTCGTAGTAGAGGAGAGTTTGTAATGCCCCAGATGTAACACTTTCCAATTATGACAATATATGAAACTTTGACTTCATCAATTCCATTCTCGGCTCTTCTTTCATTTCGGGTTTCTTCGTTTTGTCATGTGCGTGTGTGCATTTTCATCCATGTCATGTTATCATGTGCATTGCATTGCATTCGTGTTGTAACTTGCACCCGGTCCCACTCGTCTCTTCCCGTTGCCCGTTTCGAGTTCCGACACTCACACACGTGCCCGTGGCATCCCCGAGTCCTTCTTTTGTGTGTGGTCATGTAAAGTTCACGGAATGAGGTGAGATTTGTCGTGCGTTGTTGTTTTGGTACGTGTAGGCCGCCTGTGAAGTTTCGTCGCGTTTGGAGTCCGTTTGGTACTCCAACGGTTAACCTAGTGGGCTAAAAGTACCCCTTCATTTTGGCCCAAGACCCCCTCCACAACAGCCCACTAACCCAGCACAACCCTTCCCATCATCTCGATCGTCGGATCATGATCGCGTGGCCGAAAACCGCTCCTCATTTGGACCTTCCTAGCTCACTATGCCTATAAAAACGTCCCCCACGTCCAATTTGGGACGAAACCCTAGTCCTCCTGTTTTTTTTCCTTTTTTTCCCGAGCCCGCAGTTCCTCCGCGCGCCGGAAGTGTCCGCCGGCGCCTGACGTGTCCGCCGGCGCCGGACACGTCCGCCGCCGCCCCCGCGTCCAATCCGCAGGTGACACGTCGCCCCGACAGCCGCCAGCTGCACGGTCCCCGCCAGGCCCAACCCCGACCCTCCGCCGCCGGCCTCCTGGGCCCTCCAGCGCCACGCCTCGGGCGCATCTCGCCGCGGCCCTCGCCTCCGATGCCGGCCCCGCCTCGCCGGGCCACCGCGCCACTCCGGCCGTCGGTGAGCCACCGTCCTCCGCCGCCGTTGTTCCCGGAGCCGCCGCCTCCCGCCGGTGCAAGCTCCGCCGCCGCGCCGCGCCAACCGCCTCCCGCCGGCAACCACCAGCTCCCGCAGCCAGCCGCCGCCGCGCCAGCCCCGCGCCACCTCGCCGCCGGCGGCTACCTCGTCGGAGCCGCCGCTTCTCCTCGTCCCGTCCGGATCCGGTGGATCTGGACGAGATCCACCGGTTCCTTGAACCAAACTTCCCTCCGCGAACTGATCCACTCCGTCCCGGGACATCCCCGTCCTCGGGTTGACTTTTGTGAGGTATAAAACGACTAAGACCCTGAAAGTTGTTGTCTGATGCATACTTTGCATGGCCGCAACTTCGTGCTCGTAGATCCGTTTTGGGTGTGCGTTATATCAAAATGATCGTGGTGATGTGCTCTACATTTCGTTCCATTGTGGCATGCTTGTTTGAGATCATCTTGATGACCTAATCATCGTGACAAGAGTGCTACTTGTTATAAACTGCTGTTACTTGTTAATTTGATGCCATGTTTGAGATATGATAACTTGGTGCATGTTTATCCAAATGGAGCATATGATATGTCAAAATGTTCATTGTGAAGTTCTCTAGATGATGGTTGCTGTAGCATTCATGTTAGGTGTCATATTGCCATATTAATCTCTGTTGCAAAAGTGCTGAAACTTGTTATGAGATGCTGTTTTGACATGCTCATTGCTATTGATATGTTTGTCCTCATGTCACATGCCAATATGTTTTAGAAGCACCATCATATGGTCATTGCTGTGGAGCAAAACACTTTCCATGATATGCCTTGAGGTGACTTAAACAAGCTTGTAAACATGCCATGCCAATGTTACTGTTTTATACTTAGTGAAAAAACTGCTAAGTCTGGAATCTGTTTTAACCTGATGCTATGTTTGCTTGATGCCCCACTCATTTCCATGCTTGTTTTTGAGTGGCCAATGATCATTCCTTGTTGTCCATGTTTTTTTCTATCCATTCATGCCCTTACTTGCACATATGGCTTGTTGTAACTTATTTATTTCTTGCTCTCAAGCTTCTATAAATTATATCTGTCAGGTTTCTATCAACATGATCAATTGGGTGTAGCTTATTGCTATTAATCCATGCCTCCTATGGAGTTGCTCCAATGGATTTGTTTGCTTTAATATATGTCTACTACATGTACGTGATCTTTATATGCTTAGTGGAGTTGATATGCATGTTGTTTTGTGCCTCCGAAGGAAACATCGTGATGATGTTTTTGCCTTCCCAGATTTTGACTAAGTCTGGATAATTTTATTGCAACTAGCCATGCTAGGTTAATTGTGTTCCAGTAGGTTTTTTGGGTGTGTTCTAAGTTCATACTTATTAAGTATCATGTCTACTCCACATCCATGCTTCTTGTCAACATGTTTGGGTGTTGTAGCTTATATTTACCTTGCTCCAAAGTTGCTATGTGGCTGTTAAGTTCAGCTTTGCATTGTATCTTGTTTCGTGTGTATGTGTTGAACCGTTGCTCCGTTTTGAGCGTGCCCTATATGAAACTTGTGTGATTTTGCATGTAGAATCATAATATCATGTTGTTTACATGTTTGGAGTGTGTTTGCTTGATGTTTGGATGCATCTTGCACCGTTGCCTTGCTTGTCTTGTTTTGCTCATACCTTCTAGACCGTAGCTCCGAATTAAACAAACTTTATATGAAACTTGACTAGAATTTCTTGTAGATCATCATGGTGCATGTTAACTTGCTGTTTAACAACTTTAACTTAAGGTTTTGTCAGATCTGGACCATTTTCAATATATGCAAATGAGGATTTACCGGAATTGCTATATGTTGATTCCGGCCTCATTTAAACTTGTTGTTTTGTGTTGTTCTTGTGTGCTTCATCCCTTGCCATTAAATGCATCATACTTGCATCATGTTGATTGTGCATTGCACCGTGTTTGATGTTGTGCCATGTTGTGTTCTTGTGTTGAGTAGAGCCGGGAGCCGAGACCGAGTACGAGGTTCCTACCGAGGTTGAGTACGAGGAGTTGTCTTACGATCCCATCGACGACTCGACAGGCAAGATGACCTGACCTAGATATCATTACTATCTTTGCCTATTGCTAGATGTCTCGCTCTTTAGCTTATTGCCTCGATGCACATGTTTGTTTGTCAGCCTCCTATTGTAGCCATGACTCTCAAACCACCCAACCTAGCAAACCTTTGTTTGGCTACGTAAGCTCCGCTCAGCCCCCTCTTATAGGATTGTTAGTTGCAGGTGAACATTTGAAGATTCTTGTTTCATGATGAAGTTATTGTTGGGATATCAGACTATATAATCTGGTAAACTAAATCATCTATATATTGGTAATGGGTGGAAGGCTAAGCCTCTTGCTTGGTGTTTTGTTCGACACATGCCACCCTAGGAACCGTTTAAACCGGTGTTATGTTCCTTGATTGTGCGTCCCTAACACGGTTGGGGTTCATGGGCCCCCCTCGATAACCCTCTTAGAGCTAAAGCTTTTCCAGCAAGGCCCAACATTGGTTTTACATTTTCCTAACAACTAAAACTTGCATAGGGCGTTGCAAACCCGAGTTCTTAATCAATAACCCGGGCTAGTGCTCCACATGAGTGTTGGTCCAACCGGGCAGACTATGGGGCCACCACGAGGAAACTCGAGGATTGGTATTTTCCTGTAGGCTGTCCCATCCGGTCGTGGCCTGAGACTAGATACGCGCGGCTACTGTTAGGCGGTCGGCACACCGAGAGGTCTTGCTGGATTAGTTTTACCTTAGTCGGAATATCTTGAGCACGGGATTCTGAGAATACTCGGGTCTTCCCACCTTTGAGTTGCGACTCCGCAGATCGTGAGCTTGTGATGGGCTAAGTTGGGACACCCCTGCAGGGTTTGATCTTTCGAAAGCCGTGCCCGCGGTTATGTGGCAGATGGGAATTTGTTAATTTCCGATTGTAGATAACTTGACACCATGTTCACAATACACTACCATCATGAGTAACCATGACGGTCATTTTCCGAAAGGGGCTCGGGAAGTGAACACGGTGGGGTTATGTTTGACGTGCTTAGATAGGATCACTTCGTGATCACCTTGACGCTCGTGGCACTTCTCTTCTCGCTCTAAACACGTAGGCTAGTGCTAGTGCAGCTGCAACCTTTGTTCTTTAGCCTTGTTCAACACCCAAGGCTTAGATAGTTTTGCTACCCGGGAACGGGATTGCTGAGTCCTCCGTGGCTCACAGATTCTACACAACACCAGATGCAGGTACTATGGTGAACTACACAGGTGATGGCACAGAGCTGTACAGGGAGTTCGACGAAGAGCGTTGGTGATACTACGTGTCTTACCCAGAGGATCAGTAGTGGCTTCTACTAGGGGCGATCAGACCTTGTGGTTTTATTTATTTGGAATCTTTCATTTGGATCTTCGTCCGTAGTCGGATTGTGATGTTATTTGGGTGATGATTGCTTATGTAATGTATTGTGTGACGTGGCGAGTGTAAGCCAACTACTCTTTTGCAATTTCATCCCTCTTTTACCTGAGTCGTGCAAAGATACCATACTTGAGATCATTCTAGTATGAGCTTATACCTTTAAGTCGTGCCTCGACACGTAGGAGGTATAATCTCATACTGGGCATTACACGGCGGCTTGGGCTTTAAAGGCCCCCTGGACGGAGTCCTAGCCAGACACGGCCCAGGTAAGTCGGTTGACTTTTTTTATAAATAGGCGAAAAAATACTAAACGGACTCGAAAAATTCCGAAATAAATTTTCACCGTCCTCTAATAATATTTAGGACAAAGGAACATTTTCCCGGACCTAAACACAATTTTGAAAAACATGTATTTTCCCTATGCAAATAAATCGCAAATAAATCCGAATAAATATACCTAGAGTGATTTTAATATTTTTTCTCCAATATTTATTTTATTTTGGAGAAGTCATATTATCTCCGCTCATATATTTTACTAAGAAATATTTTTTAGGAGAGAAAAAATAGTTAAAACAAAAGTGATCCCCGTACCGGTATTTGAGAAAACTGAAATACGAAAATAGTAAAATCCCCAACTCTCTCCGTGGGTCCTTGAGTTGCTTAGAATTTTCGAGGATCGTAACACCCAAATGCAATAAAATATGATATGTAATATGATCTATATATAACATTCCAAATTGAAAATTTGGGATGTTACAATAAGGGTGGGGCGCGCCTACCCTCGGGCACACCCTCCTGCCTCATGGCCGCCTCGTTACTTCCCTGAATTCCACTCCAAGTCTCCTGGATTGCGTTTGTTCCAAGAAAGATCCTCGCGAAGGTTTTGTTCCGTTTGGACTCCGTCTGATATTCCTTTTCTACGAAACACTGAAATAGACAAAAAAGAGCAACTGGCACTGGGCCTCCGGTTAATAGGTTAGTCCCAAAAATAATTAAAATGTATATTAAAGCCCATTAAACATCCAAAACAGATAATATAATAGCATGGAACACAAAAAATTATAGATACGTTGGAGACGTATCAGCATCCCCAAGCTTAATTGATGCTCGTCCTCGAGTCGGTAAATGATAAAAACTGAATTTTTGATGTGGAATGCTACCTAACATATTTATCAATGCAATTTTCTTTATTGTGGCATGAATATTCATATTCGAAAGATTCAAGACAAAGGTTTAATATTGACATAAAAATAATAATACTTCAATCATACTAACTAAACAATTATGTCTTCTCAAAATAACATGGCCAAAGAAAGTTCATCCCTACAAAATCATATAGTTTGGCTATGCTCCATCTTCGTCACATAAAATATTCAAATCATGCACAACCCCGGTTTCAGCCAAGCAATTGTTTCATACTTTAGTATTCTCAAACTTTTTCAACTTCCACGCAATACATGAGCGTGAGCCATAGATATAGCACTATAGATGGAATAGAGTGGTGGTTGTGGAGAAGAAAAAAAGGAGGAAGATGGTCTCACATCAACTAGGTGTATTAATGGGCTACGGACATGTCCATCAATAGATATTAATGTGAGTGAGTAGGGATTGACATGCAACGGATGCACTAGAGCTACAAATGTATGAAAGCTCAACAAAAGAAACTATGTGGGTGTGCATCCAACTTGCTTGCTCACGAAGACCTAGGGCATTTGTGGAAGCCCATCATTGGAAAATACAAGCCAAGTTCTATAATGAAAATTCCGACAAGTATATGAAAGTGACAAACCAAGGGACTCTCTATCATGAAGATCATGGTGCTACTTTAAAGCACAAGTGTGGAAAAAGGATAGTACCATTGCCCCTTCTCTCTTTTCTTCTCATTTTTTGGAGACTCCTCTTTTTTTGGAGACTCTTTCTATTTTTTTGATTTGGCCTTTCTCTTTTTTTTTGATTTGGCCTTTTTTTCACACGGGACAATGCTCTAATAATGATGATCATCACACTTCTATTTATTTTACAACTCAAGGATTACAACTCGATACTTAGAACAAAATATGACTCTACATGAATGCCTCTGGTGGTGTACCGGGATGTGCAATGAATCAAGAGTGACATGTATGACTAATTATGCATCCTGGCCTTCCCACAAATACGATGTCAACTACATGATCATGCAAGGCAATATGACAATGATGAAGCGTTTCATAATAAACAGAACGATGGAAAGTTGCATGGCAATATATCTCAGAATGGCTATGGAAACGCCATAATAGGTAGGTATGGTGGCTGTTTTGAGGAAAGTATATGGTAGGTGTATGGTACGGGCGAAAGTTGAGCGGCACTAGTGAGGCTAGCAATGGTGGAAGGGTGAGAATACGTATAATCCATGGACTCAACATTAGTCATAAAGAACTCACATACTTATTGCAAAAATCTACAAGTCATCAAAACCAAGCACTACACGCATGCTCCTAGGGGAAGGGTTGGTAGGAGTTAACCATCGCGCGATCCCGACCTCCACACAAAGGAAGACAATCAAAGAAATACCTCATGCTTAAAATTTGTTGCACAACAGTTACCATATGTGCATGCTACAGGACTTGCAAACCTCGACACAAGTATTTCTCAAATTCACAATTACTCAACTAGCACAACTCTAATATCACCATCTTCATATCTCAAAACAATCATCAAGTATCAAACTTCTCATAGTATTCATGCACTCTATATGGAAGTTTTTATTATACCCATCTTGGATGCCTATCATATTAGGACTAATTTTATAGCCAAATGAAATTACCATGCTGTTCTAAAAGACTCTCAAAATAATATAAGTGAAGCATGACAGATCAATAATTTCTATAAAATAAAACCACCACCATGCTCTAAAAGATATAAGTGAAACACTAGAGCAAAATTTATCTAGCTCAAACGATATAAGTGAAGCACATAGAGTATTCTAATAAATTCCGATTCATGTGTGTCTCTCCCAAAAGGTGTGTACAGCAAGGATGATTGTGGTAAACTAAAAAGCAAAGACTCAAATCATACAAGACGCTCCAAGCAAAACACATATCATGTGGTGAATAAAAATATAGCCTCAAGTAAAGTTACCGATAGACGAAGACGAAAGAGAGGATGCCTTCCTGGGGCATCCCCAAGCTTAGGCTTTTGGTTGTCCTTGAATTTTACCTTGGGGTGCCTTGGTAATCCCCAATGTTAGGATCTTGCATCACCTTATTCCGAAATCCATCAATTCTTTACCCAAAAACTTGAAAACTTCACAACACAAAACTCAACAGAAAATCGCATGAGCTCCGTTAGTATAACAAAACAAATCACCACTTTAAGGTACTGTAATGAACTCATTCTTTATTTATATTGTTGTTAAACCTACTGTATTCCAACTTCTCTATGGTTCATACCCCCCGATACTAGCCATAGATTCATCAAAATAAGCAAACAACACACGAAAACCAGAATGTGTCAAAAACAGTACAGTCTGTTGTAATCTGTAACTTTTGAATACTTCTGTAAATCTAAAAATTCTGAAATAAATTGTTGGACATGAGGAATTTGTCTATTAATCATTTTCAAAAAGAGTTAACCTAAAAGTACCCTCCAGTAAAAAATGGCAACTAATCTCGTGAGCGCAAAAGTTTCCGTTTTTTATAGGAAGATCGCAAAGACTTCACCCAAGTCTTCCCAAAGGTTCTACTTGGCACAAATACTAATTAAAACATAATACCACATCTAAACAGAAGCTATGTGAATTATTTATTACTAAATAGAAGCAAAAATTAAAGAACAAAAATGAAATCTGGTTGCCTCCCAACAAGCTCTTTCTTTATAGCCGTTAAGATAGGCTTGAGAATTCAATGATGCTCACATGAAAGACAAGACTTGAAGCACAAAAAGAGCATCATATATCATGTGACAATCATATCTAAGTCTAACATACTTCCTATGCATAGGAATTTTATTGGAAAACAAATTAGCAGGACAAGCAACATCTAACATATGCAAGCAAGAAGAAAGAAACAAGATGAATCTCAACATGAAGAGAGGTAATTTAGTAACATGAAAGTTTCTACAACCATATTTTCCTCTCTCATAATAATTGCATGTAGGATCATAAGAAAATTCAACATATAGCTCTCACAAAACATATTTTCAACATGATCCACATGCATATGAAGTTGACACTCTTCCAAAATAGTGGGATCAAGATTAACTAAAGTCATGACCTCTCCAATCCTACTTTTAATATTACTATAAATATTATTATCAATCTTATATTCATCATGGGATTTAAATATATTTTCAAGATTGTAAGAAGCATCACCCCAATCATGATCACTGCAGCAAGTAGTGAGCATAGCAAAATAAGCATCCCCAAGCATAGGGTTTTGCAAATCATTGTCACAATTGACATTAATAGAATTTATAATAACATCACTGCAATCAAGCTTTTCATCGAAGGAAGTATCAAGTATGGGTGCAATAGCAACGATCTCATGTTTAACATAACGAACTATAGCAAATTCATCTTCATAAATATTGGCATCATGGCCACAAGAATAGCAAGCGTCATGTTCATCAAGGGATATTTCAATCAAATCATCGGAATCATAATTATATATAGATGCATGCATATTATTATTTTCTTCCAAAGCAACGGTCATTCTTTTAATAAATTCTTTGACATAGACATTATGAGCATAGTTTTCATAGCAATATTTAAGTATGTCAAAATTTTCAGATTTGTAGAGAGTAATATCATACTTTTCAATCAAAGAAGCAACTTCATAAGCACCCTTAAAAGCAAAAAATTCTTCAGTTTTTTCGATATCATAGTAACTATAAACACCCTTTGCATAAGAAGATAAGATTTCATTACCTAAACTCACATAGGTAGGGGAGGTGTCTTTTAGGGTTCTTAGAGCAATAAGTAAAATCATAAATTTCACAAAGATTCCAAGCATAACACATCAATTTGTTTATTTGATCCCATAAGAGTCTCCCATTTTCAGACAAACGATGACGCACAAAATGAGCATGCTCATCTAAAGATTTCCCATCAACTAGGCTAGTTGGGGTTCCAACACGAGCGCATAAGGATCGAAGATGATACAAGTAGAACACTTTAAGTGGATCCATATCAATAGATTTTTAGCAAGCAAAGATGCAAGCAAATAGAAGGCACATGGAAACACAAACAAAGATACATATGGGAAGAAGGCGAAGAAAAGGCAAAGGTTTTTGAAAATCAATTTAGAAGTGGGGGAGAGGAAAACGAGAGGCGAATGGCAAATAATGTAATGCGAGGGAGAAGAGTTTGTGATGGGTACTTGGTATGTCTTGACTTGAGTGTAGATCTCCCCGACAACAGCGCCAGAAATTGGCAAGTTGACGGGAGATCAAATCTTGACTTGACATGGCATAAGTCTCCCCAACAACGGTGCCAGAAATCCTTCTTGCTAACTCTTAAGCATGCGTTCGTTTTCCCTTGAAGAGGAAAGGGTGATGCAGCAAAGTAGCGTAAGTATTTCCCTCAGTTTTTTAGAACCAATGTATCAATCCAGTAGGAGACTACTCGCAAGTCGCCTAGTACCTGCACAAACAATCAAGATCCTTGCAACCAACGCGATAAAGGGGTTGTCAATCCCTTCACGGCCACATGCAAAAGTGATATCTGATAAAGATAATAAGATAAGTATTTTTGGTATTTTTGTTGTATAGATTAGAGAATAAAGATTGAAAAATAAATAGTAAACTAGAAGTGTAGATCAAAAACTTATATGATGTAAAGTAGACCCGGGGACCATAGGTTTCACTAGTGGCTTCTCTCATGATAGCATATATTATGGTGGGTGAACAAATTACTGCCGAGCAATTGATAGAAAAGCGCCTGGTTATGAGAGTATCTAGGCATGATCATGAACATAGGCATCACATCCGTGTCAAGTAGACCGAAATGATTCTGCATCTACAACTATTACTCCATAAATCGACCGCTATCCAGCATGCATCTAGAGTATTAAGTTCATAAGAATGGAGTAACGCCTTAAGCAAGATGAAATGATGTAGAGGGATAAACTCAAGCAATATGATTGAAAAACCTCATTTTTTATCCTCGATGGCAACAATACAATACGTGTCGGTTCCCTTTCTGTCACTGGGATCGAGCATCGCAAGATTGAACCCAAAGCTAAACACTTCTCTCATTGCAAGAAAGATCAATCTAGTAGGCCAAACCAAACTGATAATTCGAAGAGACTTGCAAAGATATTAAATGATGCATAAAAGAATTCAGACAAGAACCAAATATTGTTCATAGTTAATGTTGGTCATAAACCCACAATTCATCGGATCTCGATAAACACACCGCAAAAAAGTATTACATCGAATATATCTCCAAGAACATCGAGAAGAACTTTGTATTGAGAACTAGAGAGAGAGAAGAAGCCATCTAGCTAAAAACTATGGACCCGAAGGTTTGTGGTAAACTACTCACACATCACCGGAGAGGCTATGGTGTTGAAGTAGAAGCCCTCCGTGATCGAATCCCCCTCCGGTGGAGTGCCGGAAAAGGTCCCAAGATGGGATCTCACGGGTACAGAAGGTTGTGGCGGTGGAAAAGTGGTTTCGTGGCTCCCCTAGATGTTTTCAGGGTATAAGAGTATATATAGGCGAAAGAAGTAGGTCGGTGGAGCTATGAGGGGCCTACGAGGGTGGGGGGCGCGCCTAACCCCCTAGCGGTGCCCTCCTGCCTCGTGGCTGCCTCGTTGCTTCCTTGACATCCACTCCAAGTCTCATGGATTGCGTTTGCTCCAAGAAAGATCCTTGCGAAGGTTTCGTTCCATTTGGACTCTGTTTGATATTCCTTTTCTGCGAAACATTGAAATAGGCAAAAAAACAGCAACTGGCACTGGACCTCCGGTTAATAGGTTAGTCCCAAAAATAATATAAAAGTGTATATTAAAGCCCATTATATATCGAAAAGAGATAATATAATAGCATGGAACAATAAAAAATTATAGATACGTTGGAGACGTATCAACTATGCATGCATGCATGCATGAATCACCGTCGTCGACTTGAAGTGTGGTGTAACATACATATGCATCATCAACCAAACACTCAATCAGTGTGGGGATTTCTAGTTCGAAATCACGGTGCCACATTAATGTTGTTCCATGGTGTATTCAAATACAAACCTCTCCACACATATGTTTGGGCCACACACATGAAGTGGTTGTCTTCGGGGACTAGCTACTTGCGTGATTATTGGCGAGATATCCCATCTCTGGAGTCGCATGGACGACCATCACTTTGACCAACAATAAGAGAGAGGTTTGTACAACCAAGGTGGATTATTCATGGTCCATTTTATCATCCATCTTTGTGAGTTACCTTGTGTGTGTGTGTGGGGGGGTGGCTGCTACTTCGCACTTTGCTATGTGAACCTCAGTTGCAGGGCATGCATTCATAGCTTAGTATGCCCTTCGTGCCGACACGAGGGGGGCTGCTAGCTACTTTGCAATTTGCTAGGTGAACCTCGGTTGGGGGAAGTGCATTCATAGCTTAGGATTCTCTTCGTGCCGACACGAGGGGGACTGCTAGCTAATTCGCACTTTGCTAGGTAAACCTCGGTTGGGGGGCATGCATTCATAGCTTAGGATTCCCTTCGTGCCGACACGAGGGGGGCTAACAATACCATAATCTTTGTGATATAGGTTCCACATCGAAGTTATATTTAGTATTTTAACATCAAACGACCCTTTTCATACTTAAATTTGGTCCACATGCAAGCGTATTCATGTTCTGACCCTCTCTCGCGTCAACTTTCGCCAAATATATGAACATTAGACAAGTTGTATGATGCAACAGACACGATTCACTCAACCTAACCGTGTGCCACGCCGGTGCCCCTGCCACACACACATCCGCACAATACATTTGCCTCCACGAGGCTTCCCCTCTCAAAAATATCTACCTGCATGCAACTTTCTTTTGTTTGATTAAACACAATTACTGTGTTTCGACCGTGTGTGATGTTTCTCGTTCCCAATCCCGCCTGCATCACTCGGAAACAACTGCTCGCCTCGAGTGTTTTTTTGTTTCATAACACACAACTATTATCCCCAGACTGTGTCCGATGCACCATCATAAAAATTATCAATAGCCACGACATTTCACTCCCATGTTTGACTGCCGCGTAGTAAAATTTTCTGTACCAGCGTCATTTCCTCAAACACACCCCCTCCCCCCCTCCACACACACACACACCAAAACCTCCTCGGACACACACACACCCTCCCTCGCTCGAAACCCTAACATGGTCCCCGCCACCACCGTCGCAAGGCCTCTATTGTCAACATCTGTCGTTTTGCCCGTGCAGCTTACCCATCGATCTCCATACCCAGGCCGCCCTGAGTTTCTTAGAAGATGCCTGCCAAATGCCCGCTTTCCCACAGATCCCCATCCCCATCCCCATTCCCCACTCTAGAGCGTCGCAGCCTTAGACCAACTATGCTTCCCGTGGAGCAAGAGGAGTGACTAGCCCAAAAGAGGTGTATCACAGTCTCTTCACCCGACGTCGACGAGGAAGCTGACGACCATTACTGGCCGCCGGCACTCAATCAACGGGCTAGAGTATGCAGGTATGTCACGGACACTGGCTACGACATCGAGGTCGTCGACAGCGAAGGCCTTAGGCGGGCTATGTCACAGGTTAAGCGGCCCACCCCGACCCCTCTGGTTCAATTGCCGTCGATCTCATCAATGTCCCCGCTGCTGATCTCCTCTGGCTCGCTGTCAAGAATTTGCCATCCTACATTGCCATCGAGTTCCTTTTGTCATTTCCGAAGGACACGTTTTGCGATGCTGGCTTAGGATCCACGGCTTCCAAATCAGACCTTATCGACGGCGACCACGAGGAAGGCACCCTCTCCGGCTCTACCAGGGGGAAAGATCCCATCTGCTCTTCCAAGGGGAAAGAGCCCGTCTGTGACATCAGTGAGGGAACCGTATAGCCATGCTCTTCTAACAGGAAGGAGCCTATCAGCGACATCATGGAGCGCATCCAGGGTCAGTGATCTTCCCACGGGAACGAGCCCATCTCTGACAAGTGATGAAACCCATGTTTTGTTTTGTCATGCCTTTTCACAGGGGAAAACCCATGATTTGTTTTGTCGAGTCCCTTTTGTAGTGTAGTGAGAATATGTCCAGTTTTAATTGCTATATTTGGTTGTTTGTAGTATGCCTTGTTTATTTCACTTGTTCACAATGTGATGCTACATATGTGCAACTATTTAATGTGCAATACATTTAATCAATCTAGTTTTAAACATACCGATAGGAATGCATATATTTTCTTGTTGTTAAGCCTATTATAGCTAGCATATGCCTCTTTTAATGTTTTTTGATTGTTTGTTTGTTTGTAGTTAGCATATGTTCAGTTTCAAATGCTATCTTTGGTTGTTCGTCGTATGACTTGTTTATTCAGGTTATTCACAACATGATGTTCTATATGTGCAAGTATGAACTGTGTAGTTCAATTTCATCAGTACCGGTTTCAACAATACCACTATGAGTGACTACATTTGGTTGCTGCATCTTGTAGTTAACATGCCTTTCCATTTTTATTTAACAATATCCTGTGTACTTAGACTAGCACAATACCAGTTTGAATGACTATGTTTGCTTGTTCTTAAATTTTAGGCATGTTGCAGATAACACACCTTTCCACTTGTTTTGCTTTGCTAGCGTGCCTAAACCTACATATTGAAGTTATCTTTTGGAGATTATTTTGTCTACCATGGATAGTTTTGGTTGATGTTTAGCCTATTGTGCTAAACATGCCTCACGATGTACCTACACAGGACAATTTTGGGATCGACTGCTGTTTTCCATTGAGGTTAGTTTCATCCCATGGATTATATGTACTCACTGTTCAGGATATCGGTAGCAGGTACCATATAGGCCGGAGTCTGATAAGGGACTAATCGGTGAGTCGGACTTTTAACTGAATATATCTGTAACCCATTTATAGTTAGGTTAACTAGAACCATATCTAATATATTTGAGGCTACATAGCAAAATGCACTGTACTTAATGTCTAAATATGCAATCCTAGGCTACATAGCAACAAGGAAGAGTGTTACCTTAATGTTCTGATAATTTCTAGATATACATAGAAGAGTAGCAACAGCAACAACAACACAATTCGATACTTAACTTACATAGAGGTTAGAGTTAGTTTCCAGCTCATGACTAACCTTGAACTAACTCCATCCAAAGAATTGTTTGGATGATAGGGTTAGATTTACAATAAATGCAATAGCGAACTAGCTCCAATTAGCACCTCTTGGGTTGGATAGTTTTTTTTGGTGGTTTAGATGCAACTGGATCAAACGAGCCCACATTTTTGGATATACTTTAGGGCTACTTCAGCTTGAACTAGCTCAAACTAACTCTAACCCGTGGATACATCATCAGTTAATGAGCCGATAATTTGTAAGAATGTAATAAACTCCTACCGGTCCATAATATAAGATGTTAATTCATCTAATATGTGAGTATATTGGACGTTATAAGATATTATAAAAGAGTTTTGTACTACATCATTGTGCAATTGTTGTTTAGCTTCTAATATTAACTTAGTGCTTTTAGGTACATGTGTCATTGGTAAAGATCCGCGCTTCGACCCTTTCTGCATATGGGGAAATGAGATATCAATGAACCAACATCAAGTGAGGAACATGATAAGGATTGTTAGTAAAATGGGTCAAAATATGGCAATTAAACTATTTATTTACACTTTATCCAAGACAACAGCGAACTGCAGGATGGTAAGTAAGAACTCTGTAGCCTTCTTTTTAGTGCCCATAATGAGTTTTGTTAGATGAAAATCAGTGCTGATTCCACTAGGGAGGCTCCAATAGGCTTAAGCCTACCCTCCAAAATCATAATGAAGTTAAATATACCACTTGACAAGTATATTATGGTGCTTTAAGTGCAATAATTGCAATGCATTTGCTAATTACACTTAGGAACTTTATGTTTTAAGCCTACACTCCAATGTCATGCTAGATTCGCCACTGATGAAAATGCCTGAATGTTTTTCCTTTGCAGTGGTTCCCAAAGTTGTTCACTCAAGATTACCTTTCAAACTACATGATTGCTGGGCATGCAAAGGTTCATGTATTTCTACCAGAAAATGATGATTAACTAGATGTTTTCATGAAGACTGTGAAGGATGGGCGATCGACCATCACAAGGGGTTGGATTAGAGTCGTGCGTGCCTTCTACATGGAGGAGGGCACAATATGGGCATTCTGCTTCACCTTGTTCGGCAACCAGAATGTATTTCGCCTCTTTCTTTACCGTCTTTATTCGTACAAGTATATAACTGTGGTTCTTCATTCTTTATTTGGTTCTTATGTAATTCTTGAACATATGTACCTATGAATCGAATAATGTAAAGGTTGTTTGAACCTAATGTATATGAATAAAACTATAGCATACATTCAAATTAAAATTCAAATCTGGTACAATTTGAAATAGCAGCAATTAAAGTACGGTGACCCTACTAGAAAAAGGGCTATAGATGGGATTGACACTAATGGCACACCAGACATGCGGTGCGCCATTAGTATATACTAATGGCGCACCACCTGCTGGTACGCCATTAGTGTTGAATACACTAATGGCGCACCTGGCTCAGGGTGCGCCATTAGTATCAATTTTTTCCTTTTCCAAACATACTAATGGCGCATCCAGACACAGTGCCCCATTACTAGTTGTAACTCGTAATGGCGCACCAGTCACACAGTGCACCACTATTGTTGTTTTTTAAATATATTTTTTATTCTTTTTTTTGCAAACTACTAATGGCGCACTGTTATTTTTTTATTTTTTTTATTTTTGCAAAACTACTAATGGCGCACCACCAGCAGGTGTGCCATTAGTAACCTGGGTTACTAATGGCGCATTTGGAGGTGGTGCGCCATTAGTAAGTGGGCACCAACAAGATATTTTGGACAGCCACTCCTACCCACTCATTTTCTCCCCACTTCATTCTCTCCACCTCCTCCTCCAAAGCTTGTCTCGGGTGCCTCCTCTTTGTCACCTCATTTCCACCATAGATTCATTCCAATTAAGTGGTTAAATTACCTTTTTTTGATAGGTAAGTAAGGGGGCGAAGCTATATTTATGTTGTTCTCCCTTCAACAATGTGCACATGCACTTTTTATGGCCTAGCAAGATCTATGTATGTTCGTGGTGTTGCATATGTTTGTGGTGTTGCATATGTGTTTGTGTTTGCAGGTGTACCGGTATTTGAAATGCGATAGTTGCCAATATTTTGCCGGAATGTTGATTCATTTCCGTTTCGGCGAGAATTTTGGCATTAAGCATTCTTTTTTGTCCTATTTTTAGGGAAAGTCATGCCAAATTTTTTCTTGGTTCTAAAATATCGTTTTGCTCTACCTCGCAGGCAACCATGGTCCGCACGATGACCGAAGGCATCGTTAATAGGTTTTTGAGCTCCGCGAAGGCCGAGATGCTTCAAAAGAACGAGACAGAGATAAGATGTCCGTGTCGAAGATGCAAGCTGAAGAGCCTTATTGCGGACCCGGATTCCGGGCAGGTGCGGGACCACCTGCTCTTGCGTGGTTTCATGGATGGCTATATGTGGCAAGGTGATGAAGATGACTACAAGTCGTCCATGGGGGCCGGGCAAGAAATGAGGAAGGGCAGCAAGACAACCACCGCGGCTCGGGCGGGCGAGAAGACGAAGAATCTCCAGGAGATGATCACGACGATGATGCTGTACACGTGCACAGTCATCATGTAGAAGATGCAGGACATGATGATGAGGAAGATGCCGGAGCAGACGACGGGCATGATCATGAAGATGATGATGCCGGCGGAGTAGACGACGCTGGATCATCGATGGGCTGGGTGCAGGACCCTCATATTCCAGAGCTGCTTCTCAAGCAGACGGATAACGCAAGAGCTGCCCCCCGAGAGAAAGCCAAGATGGATCAACTGGAGATAGACGCGGTTACTCCATTGTATGAAGGATGTAGGCCCGAGGATACGCGCCTGAAAGTAACGCTCATGGCTCTGGAGATGAAGGTAAAACACAAAATGACCGACGCATGCTTCGACGAGAACATGTCATTCTGGCACGAACGTCTTCCCAAGAGGAACAAGTGCCCGACCAGTTTCGAGGAGCCGGAGAAAATCGTGTGTCCTCTGGATTTGCCGCACGTGAAATACCATGTGTGCATGAACAATTGCATCATTTATCGGGATGAGCACGCAGAGTCTACCATATGTCCGGTGTGCGGCGTCACTCTATAAAAGAAGAGGAAGAAAGCTCCTCGAAAAGTGGTGTGGTACTTTCCGATCACTCCTCGTCTGCACCGGTGTTTCGCGGACCCTAAGGTAGCAAAGCTCCTGCGTTGGCACACGGATAGGGAGGAGAAGAACCGAGAAGATGACGCAAATTATCCGGAGATAGATAAAAAAGACAAGATGCAGAGTCACCCTAAGGATGCGAGCCAGTGGCAAGCGTTGAACTTCGAAGACCTAAAATTTGGGAATGATCCAAGGAACATCATGCTGGGCGCGAGCACCGATGGAGTCAATCCGTTTGGCAGCCAGAGAAGCACACATAGAACCTGGCCTGTGTTTGTGTGGATGTACAACCTTCCCCCCTGGTTGTGCATGAAGAGGAAGTACATTCACATGAGTATGCTAATTGAAGGACCAAAACAACCAGGGAACGACATCAATCTGTATCTGGGGCTGCTGAAAGAGGAGCTAGACACGCTGTGGAAAACGCCAGCCAATACGTGGGACGCCGCAGAGAAAGAATATTTCCCTATGAGAGCCGCACTGCTAACGACGGTGCACGACTATCTCGGTTACGGATATGTCGCGGGGTAGGTGGTCCACGGATTTTCTGGATGCGTCAGGTGCATGGATGACACAATGTATCGTGTGGGGACCCCGACTTAGAAGTCGAGATCACCGAATGCACGTGTACAGTGAGCCAAGAGATCAATGCTCACTGAACACACAGAAGCTGAATAACAAGAGTCTTACATCCATACATACTGTCTTACACAAATTATGGCCATTATGGCCAAGTCTTACATAGATAAAGCCTCAAGGGCTGAATAGCAAATAACTCAAATAGCGGAAGTCTTCGATGATAGGTAGAACCCATGCCATCTGCCTTAAGCCTACATGCATTCTGACTGGGATAGCATCCTAGTTCGCATGTTCGTCTCCAAAGAACTCTTCTTCATACTCCTGTTCCTCCATGCCTGGCCAATTAAATAACCAGTGGCAAGCCAATGAGTACTTTGAATGTACTCGCAAGCAACCCATGATTTGGTTCAAAGTAACAATGCAATTGAACAACAATGAGCAGTCTAGCTATGAGCTAGAATAAATATTCTACCATCAAGTATATGCATCAATAAACTCGCGTAACCTTGAAGACAGGTTACCGATATCAACATGAATATGATTCAACTCGACGAGTCAAGTCACCACCTTAACTCATCACACACACTCACAAGGTTTCGCAAACATTGGACGTAGCCCAAGAGCGGTTACCCAACTGTCCTTGACCGTGGACACGGCTATTCGAATAGTTTTACACTCTGCAGAGGTTGCGCACTTTACCCACAAGATCCGGGAAGCTTTTGTGTCACCCACGATCCCGCAGTACCTCAAGTACTCGGGGGAAGCACCCGGTCAATACCTTTCCTTAGACGACACTAACATAGAGTCCACTCGTTCGTACACGGCCCTCGGGTACAAACAATAGATCATGGGACTTTCCCTAATTTCAATGTCGCGCGTACCCGAAGGGACCAACGGTGTGTCCGGTGCCCTGTAAAAACAGTCATGGTCGTCTATCCAAGCACGACCCCGTCCCGGAAAAGACCTCAAGTCTTCCCATCACTAGTAATGCGGGCACCATGCTAGTATCAGCCTAAGTAATCAATAAAGCCCCATCCCATAAGGGGTAGAGTGGTTGCACATGTATGGTTGGAATAACGGTCGCAACTTAAACCAATCCGTTTGAAAAACATCACACACTCTTGTCTCGGTACACCACTTCGTCATCAAGTGGTTACCCATCTCACCATCTCCCTCGGGCATGAATGGCACCCGACGGGTTTTTTGAAAAGAATGCAACCACGAAGGTTACATATCACACATGCATCACTAAGCATCACTACTATCCACTTGCATGACATCTAGCACATAGCAAGGTCATGAATAAGAATGCATCATGTGGTGGTTTCAACTAGGTCACCACCATATCTCTATCATCATGCATCGGAAACAAACGGGTTCCGAAGAACAAGTGTATCATGGTCAAAGGGCTGCTTGCCTGGACTGGCTTGGTCTTCAAAGTCTTCAAATCCTTCTCCACCTTCTTCCTCAGCAACTTCGTCAAATACGGGATCTAATCGTCGCAAAATAACAACGCGAAAATAAGACCACAATGAAAACAGAAAAATCAAAGTGCTCAGAAAAATGTCAACTTATTTTTGTTAAATACTAGAGGGAAAACTAAGATGGCAATAATTCTTAGTTGGAGTTTTGGAGTTACAGAATGGAATCTAAGGATTTTTGAACAGGAGTTTTATTGTTCAAATTTGAATTTAAATTTGAACAGAATAGAAAAGTTTCATGGATATGTGTGAAAGTGACACCATTAAATAGGTTGGAATATTACAAGATTTTAGGAGTTGGAATTATTTTATTTGGACAAATATTCATTTATGTAAAATTATTTGAAACTTTACAGAAAAGAAAAAGAAGAAAAGGCCCTGTGCAACTGGGCCACGACAGCCACAGTGCACGGCCCAGGGCTAACAGCCCAGCCGCTCGGGCGCCAGCGCGCGCACGTCAGGATTTCAAACCTGACGGGCGGGGCCCGGCGGTCAGCGGCTGCGAGGGGAGAGAGAGGGCGGTGAGGATGACAGGCGGGGCCCGCCTGTCATCTTCAACCTCTCGGCCACGGCGACGGCGAGCTCACCGGCGATGATTTCGGGCACGGTGAGGCAAACGGAGGGCAGGGACGGGCTCAGCAGCGAGTCGCGGATGCAGTGGAGGTAGTGTGGCTCGCCGGGGAGGTCTGGTTCGCCGGCGGCGAGGTGGGACGGCGGAGGATCTTCGAGAGGTCGCTGCTCTGGCCGATTCCGACAGCTACAGAGAGGGAAAAGCGAGGGGAATGCATCAGTGAAGCACGGCGGTTCCAAATCGAGCAAGGGTTGGAGCGGAGAGGGCCTGTACCTCGAGATCTCTGGTTGCCCGACGCGGCGAAGCTCCGGTCGATCCCGAGCACAGAGGCTCTTTGGGGATGAACGAGTGGTGCTGGCGTGTTGCTGTGAGTGTGGTGAGGCTGTTGGTGCAGAGTGGAGAGGCTCGGGGGCCCTATTTATAGGGAAGCGGCGAGGTCCCGTGGACCTATGCGCCGGCGAGCTTCTGCTCGACGCCACAGTGCACGGGAGGCGACGGGAGTGTGTCTGTGGTGTTGCTGGACGAGTCCTATGCCTAGTAGAGGGGAGAGGAGGAGCGGGGACAGCGCCGAAGGGTTCGCGCGTGTGAGGCCGACGAGTGGACATTGCGGGCGGCCGGTGCGCGTGCGAAGGCGGCCACTGGAGGGAGAGAGAGGAGGGGGACAGCGCCGGGGAGGGTCGCAGACGTCGAGGAGCATCAGTAGGCGCGAGGGGGGGAGCTCGAGGTGGTCGGCTACGCTGGATTGGGCGAAGCTACAGTGCGGGTGCACACTGTAGCGCGCTTTGGAGCGGCCTAATTGCATGCCATTGGCCCTATGGGCGTGTCCGCCGTGTCTGGGGGGGGGGTAGGGTGATTAATCAGCCCAGCTGTGGCATTGGATACTCTGGATGATCAAGGAGAGAGAGAGGAAGCTGGTAACTTGGTGAATTTTGGTTGTCCAGCAAGGTGAACTAGGGTTTTCACCCCTCAATCATGGAGCTGTGGACATGAGGGAGTTACTGGGGGTAGATATTAACTAGATGAAGCTGTGGTATAAAGTTGAGGCCAAGGTGAATAGTAAAACGGGTCAAGATGGTAGTTTTGGTAAAATAGCAGAAGGTGTTTGATCAAGTTTTGGTCAAGCAAATGATCACCACTTGCCATGACACTTAACAGGATTGATGTTATGTGGAAATAGGGTGTTTCACCAAATTTGGGCTCATTTGAAGAAACTAGCCAATGTAACTTTGGTGAACCCTAGAAATGGCTTCATCTTGTTTAAGTCAAGCTAATCATCTCCCCTTGATGCACCACTTGGTGTAGTTTCATCATTTGGGGTATTGATCATGCCCACAAAGTTTGAAGCACCAGATAAAAAGTTGGTAATGTAAAGTTGTTCAAATTTGCATTTGAACAGAAAGGGTTTTGGGGTATTCTGATCAAGTTGCTCTACTCCAAATCTTGTGCCATTTGGTCTAGATGCCTTATTAGGCCATTCTAGCATGTGCACCAAGTTTGAGAGCATTTGGACAAGTTTGGCAATGTAGAGTTGCTCAAACTTCAAATATGGGCAGAATGGTTATGAAGGGTTTTGAGGATGTTTTCTTGCTTCCCAAGGCATGGGGTTTGGCAAGATCATCAAATATGTCATATATGACATGATAGAATTTCCTTGGAATTTTTGGAGAATATTCCCTTTGTAAATATTTCAAAAGCTTGAAATATCCAGAAAGGGTTTTAGAGGGATTAGCCCATTATTTTGAACATGACCAAGTGTTGAAACTCTTATATATGGACCATATTTGTCCTGTGAGTCTCCCTGAATTTTGGTAAATATTTTTGAAACACTTAAATAATTTTCCCCTATTAAAGACCATTTCTGGCCTTAAGAAAAAGCTTTTAAATAAAATAGGAAAATAACTTTTAAAACTATACTTTTGTGGTTTCTGGGAGTCCTATGACTACTAGGTCTCAAATGTACTTTTTGAAATAATTTTCTCACCCTAAATCAAGTGCTTGCAGTGCAAACCTCAATTCAGGGGTTTTTGGAATACTAAATTTATAAAATACATTTTGGCCAAATTATTTTTATAAGAAAATACTATACTGCTATATAACACTTGGCATGATCATTGGGCAGAAGTTTTAGGTATGGAGATGAATTCTACCAGAGGTAATAGTTGACTTTAATGAGCACATGAAAAGCATAGGAAGAAAAACTTAATTCCAAATAAAAGCCAAATGATGCCAAAAAAATTTGCTAGTCCAAATTTTCATGCTTCATTGATGCAAATAACATGTTACAAAATGCAGGGTGTGACAGACCTACCCCCCTTACAAGAATCTTGTCCCCGAGATTCCTAAACTAGGTCTTAAAAAAATAGGGAAACTCAGATCTAAGATAGCCTTCACATTCCCAGGTTGCTTCTGCTTCCGTATGGTTGCTCCACTGGACCTTGAAGTACTTGATGGTGCGGCTTCTCGTCCGTCGTTCTGCTTCATCCAGAATGTGAATGGGTTTCTCGCGGTAGGTCAAATCAGGCTGCAGATCAATGGCCTGGTGATCAACATCTTTGTAGAGATTAGGCTTGCCCGGAACTTGGAGACATTTCCGAAGTTGTTACACATGGAATACGTTGTGCACATCGGATAGCTCAGGTGGTAGTTCCAACTGGTAAGCCACTTCTCCTCGTCGGTCGGTGATCTTGAAAGGGTCAATGAATCTTGGTGCAAGTTTCCCTTTAACATGGAAATGCTTGGTTCCGTTTAGAGGGGTTACTTGCAGGTATACATGGTCCCCGACACGGAAACTCATGTCCCGACGGTGAGTATCAGCATAGCTCTTCTGCCTTGACTTGGCTGCCTTCAAACGCTCTCTGACTAGTTGGACTTGCTCTTCTGCTTCGCGGAGAATATCCGGTCCAAAGACTAGCCCTTCTCCAGTCTCTGACCAGTTGAGGGGTGTGCGACATCTGCGTCCGTACAACACCTCAAATGGTGCCATCTGAAGGCTCGACTGGTAACTTTTGTTATAGGAGAACTCGGCAAAAGGGAGACAATCTTCCCACTTGGCTCCATATGCCAAGACACAGGCTCGGAGCATGTCTTCGAGAATTTGATTTACTCGTTCCGTCTAACCTTCGGTTTGTGGGTGGAAGGCTGTGCTGAAAGACAACTTGGTTCCCAAGGCTTCTTGGAATCTCTTCCAGAACCTTGAAGTAAACTGGGTGCCTCGATCTGACACAATTACTTGTGGAACACCATGGAGGCTCATGATTCAGTTGATATAGAGAGTTGCCAACTGGTTGCCTGAATAGGTGGTCTTGACAGGAATGAAGTGGGCCACCTTGGTCAAATGGTCGACTATGACCCAGATGGAGTCATGTCCTCTATTCGACCTTGGTAATCCAGTGATGAAGTCCATTCCGACTTTGTCCCACTTCCACTCAGGAACCTTGAGTGGTTGAAGCAATCCAGCGGGCCGCTGATATTCAGCCTTGACACTTTGGCACACATCACACTTTGCAACATAGGTCGCAATCTCTCTTTTCATCCCGTGCCACCAGAATCTTTCCTTCAAGTCTTGGTACATCTTGGTTCCTCCGGGGTGGATGGAATACGGAGTGTCGTGGGCTTCTTGCAGGATCAGGTTCTTCAGCTCCGTCTTGTTTGGTACGCAGATGCGGCCTTTGTACCAAACAATCCCGTGCTCGTCTTCGGAGAATCCTGGGTGTCGTGGAATTGTCACGGCAGATGTCCGGTTTAGCAGACTTAGTCGTGAGGCCGCGCATCTATTTAGTAGCTTGAGAGGGGTTGAGCGGAATCGAGAGACGCAACGCAAGACACGGATTTAGACAGCTTCGGGCCCCGGGAAACATCATCCGGTAATAACCCTACGTGCTGTTTGAGGCTAGATCTCATTATGATCCTTGTGGTGTTGCCGGTAAACCGGCTCTTTGTGTCTAACCCTAGAAACTTCTCTAAACTTCTCCTCTAACTTGTAACTTGTCCTCTTTGGGGAGCCCTGCCCCTCCTTATATATGTTGAAGGGGCTGGTTACATGACTAGTCCTAGTAGGACTAGGATTGATCTATTACAAGGAGTCCTACTCTTGCTTCCTTTGTAAGAGAATATTCCTTATGCTTTCTTCATAAACTGGCCCACAATACATGAACCGGCCTTCTGGGCCTTGGGCCTTGTCAACCGTGATCCGCCTGCCGGGTTACCAGTAAATTGCCAAGTGTAAACCGTCTTAAGTAAAATGCCAAGTCCGGCCGGGTTATAATTCCGGCCGGTTCATACCGCGGGGTATACCCCCGACATTAGCCCCCAAGTTTAGCTTCGATTTATCCATGGTAAACTTATGCTGCAAAATAACCACAAGAACAAATTTGATAGGTTGTCCTCCGGGTTAAGAATTCTTGTAAACCGGCATCTGACCATCCTTAAGTCCTTGTCCTTTCCTTCTTCTAGAAAATCCAGGTCAATAGACCAGCTTCATATTTAACTTGTTTGTAGAAAAAATATTGCAAACAAATAATCCGTCTGACTCGGCCTTTCAATGCTCTGATTTGACAAAAATATTGATCTTCAAATATTCAATTGATATCCAGCCGGTTTGGAAATGTAGAACTTGTCGGTTTATGATTGCCACCGTTGCCGGTTTATAAAAAACCGATAACTCCAGGTCATGATTGTTGCCAACGTCGGGTCACACAATTAATCTTCCTGATTTGTTCAAAACTAAGAATTTGAAGATATTCCTCCTTTATATGCATATTATCTGTAGCCCCCAAGTCTTAAGAGGAGAACATAGTGACATCTTAAGACTTGTTTCAATATAAATGTTGCAACCTTGAAGCAATCCGGATTGTTCATCCCAATCACTATGAAACTGAATATTCCATATTACATAGCCCCCAAGTGCCGGGTCATTATGCAATAATGAGCAGGGACTTTGAAAATATGATCATGTAAACTTGAACAACAACATGTAGCCCCCAAGTGCCGGGTCATTATGCAATAATGAGCAGGGACTTTTGAAAATATAATCATTGAAAATAACATTATATAATGTAACTTCCATTGTGGGGTTTGAACCCATGTCCACAAGGTTAAGAGCTTTGTGCTTTACCAACTGAGCAGTGGACCCTTCAATATAATGGATTAATACTTGTGTACCTTGAATTGTTGACAGGAGCGATTGGTAGCCCCCAAGGGCCGACTCATTATGATATGATGAGTCGGGTCTTCAATAAGGTGATCAAAAATGACTTTGCATTAGCCCCCAAGTGTCATGGTGCATGCTTGCAGCGACATGAGACTTGTGTATTTGATGTAATCTCAATTTGAATGATGTAGTCCCCAAGTGTCGGGTTGTAAGCCGGCAGTGACTCGGGACTATTCCTTCAGTTGTAGAATAAATCACTTCCATCGATGAAATAATATCCATTGCGCTTTAAAGCGACTTTGAAAACCTCAATCATAATATTGATAACCATGATAAAAATCCAGCCATGTCGGCTATTCTACAATCCGGTTTGAAAACCGGTTCCAGTGATGTTTGATCACAATCAGGCGATGTTAATAAACACCGGTCATTATTCTGTCTCATACTGGCGACTTATAGTCAAAGCCAGGCCGGTTTAATAAACACCGGTCATTATAACTGATCATGTACTGTCAATATGTATTTAAAAATAAAATACTTCATACCTGTGATTAAGTATGCTTGATATCCTTAATCCGGCGAACATTATTGTTTCTGAGGAAGCTCTTGGCTCCGTTGGGGCGTACCCAATTATTCCGGGTTTATAAGAACTACCGGCTTAAATCACGCTGGAACTCTGTCCAGACTTTTGAAGATATGTGGTCAACTCTGGAGTTGTCCCACTCCGGATTAAAGAACCATAAAACATAAATACCAGAAATGCAAGTTTGCAAATAAAACCATGTAGTCGAGGCTTTTTATGAGCTGCCAAGCTCAAAGCAAGGTTCAGCCAATCAATGGATGCGGGTACCATCCAGAGGGCCTTATGGTTCGGACACGACCATAGGAACCGGATACAACCAACAGGGGTTAAGCTAGGATTCGGGTACAATCCTGCCCCCTGCTGGCCATATAAAACTTTAGCCAATCAATGGATGCGGGTACCATCCAGAGGGCCTTATGGTTCGGGTACAACCATAGGAAACAGAGACAACCACAGGGATTTGAGCTAGGATTCGGGTACAATCCTCTCCCCTGCTGGCCATATAAAACTTTAGCCAATCAATGGATGCGGGTACCATCCAGAGGGCCTTTATGGTTCGGGTACAACCATAGGAAACAGATACAACCACATGAGTTTTAGCTAGGATTCGGGTACAATCGTGCCCCCTGCTGCCATATAAAACTTAGCCAAGCAATGGATTTGGGTACAATCCATTAAGCTTTGTGCCATGTCCTCTTTGGTTCGAATACGACCTGAGTGAATTTGAACCGGTATGTTGAATAGACCGGATCACAGGGTGGACAGTAAAACGACCGCAGCATCGGTGGCAGTACAGACATATGAATCGGCCGTAATTGTAAACCGGCGCAGATAAGCAAGTTGTCCTCCACGTTATAAACCGGTGCGGATGCGTAAACCGGCCGTCCGTTTAACGGGTAGTGTGACACAGACGAAAACGCCATTCGTAGAATATTGCCAGCGCGTGCTTTATTCCCGTAGTAGAATAATAATTTCACATGTATATAGAAAACACCAATAGGGTAGTGTAATGGTGCTCAGGGGAAATAAAATGATAAAATATATAGGAGGGATAACACCTGATTTGCTCGAATAGCCGATGGGTCGGCCGGCGCCGATGGGCTAGTTGCCCTCCTGGTGGTAAACCGGCATGGTTGTGAAAGATGGCTGCGGCGTTGTAAACCGACGCGGTGGCGAGAGACGGCCATGGCACTGTAAGCCAGTGCGGGATTCCGTGGAATAACGATGACCACTTGTGTCGAATGATGTTTCACGTGCCTAATCTCTAGCTGTCACATCCCTAGCTTCTGGTAATGCACTAGGCTAGCCTCATGTGTGCATCATGTTTAATCTTGAAAGAAACTTGAAATGGGGATTGCCTAAACCCTAGCAGTAAAGCAATTCAACTAGGGTCAATTAAAATCTTTTCAATGAACCCAAAATGCCCATTGGAAAAGTTCATCATTTATGGATTGATTAAAAACCCCTGCCAAAAATGTTGCACTTATTTCTAGGACCATTCTGGATTTTTTGAATTAAATCATATCTTATTTGCATTTGGGCATTTAAATTTTATATATTATTTTAAATTCTCAAATAATCCTAAACTGAAATGTTCCATGTTGGTTATATGCTAAACAGTGGGCATGAGCAGTTTGGTGATTTTTGAAAGTGCCTAAGCATTTTTAGAAAAGCCACAAAGTGACACAAGAAATAGAAAACAGAAACAGAATTTAAACAGAAGGAAATGCTTACCTGTCCAGCCTGGCCGGCCCGGTACTGTGCGGCCCAGCCCAACTGGCCGATGCCAGTCATCCCCCACCTCCCGCCAGAGGGACGGAAGGCGCGTGCCCGCGGCACGCCGGCCACCTCCTGCTTCCACCGCGACGCCTACGGCCTTCTAGTCGTGCCACGAAGACGCCCACGGTCCTCTCGATCCATCCCACCTCCCCGCACTCCTTTTCCCCTCGTTCCCCAGCCCCTCCTCGCCATGGCCGAACGCCACCGTCGCCGCCGCTCGCCGTAGCCATGGCTACAGGCCACCCCTCGCCCCGCCGTTGAGCTCAGAAGCATCGCCGCGCCCCCTAGTCCTCAACACTGAGCCACGCATCGCGGGAGGCCTTGCACCGTCTCCACTTGGTCGTCTTCAACCTCGGGAACCGCCGGATGTCGCCGGTCGATTCGCGCCGTCGAGGACGCCCCCGAGCACGCTGGCCTTCCCTACGGATTCTCTGTGAGCTCCTGCTCCGAACCCCTCCCTTCCCCGCTTCTTTTGCACCGCGTAGCCCCGCTGCCCACCGGAGCCGAAAGCTTCCGCCCGCCGGCCATGTCGCCGCCGCAGACATGGCTTGTTTCATCCGCAACCGAGCACGTAGATGGACTCCTGGAGCTCCCAGGAGCATGTAGATCACCTCAGCTGGCCTCTCCGCGCACTGCAGCCTCGCGCACGACCGAGCCCGTACTCCGGCCGCCGCCTCGCTCGTCGCCGGTGCTGCTTCCGGTCGCCTCAGGTCGTATAGCTTGCACCGTTGGATGCGGCCGAGTGCCAACTTTCCAACGGGACTAACCGCGCCCGAAACCATCCTCTGTACGCGAAATCCGAGCCACTCCGGCGAGACACCGCCGCGGATTGTGGTCGCCGGCGAGTTACTCCGGCGGGTACTTTTAAATTAGTGCTAATGACCCCCCCTGGGTCAATGACAGGTGGACCCAGGGCCCTACAAAATTAGTTTAGTTACTAAACCAGTTTTAGTTAACCACCGAGACACTGACATGTGGGCCCAGACCCCACCAGTAGTTTAATTAGTGTTAGTTTAAAAACTAACTAACTCTGTTAGCTAGTGGGTCACTGACCAGTGGGCCCCACTGGTCAGGTTTGACCCGAACAGCCCCTGTTGACTTGCTGACGTCAGACAGACGTCATGCTGATGCATTAAAGCCTTTTCTGGAATTTTATATAAATCTAAATGATTTATTTATTTCAGAAAATAGCCAAAACTTCTAAAAATCATAGAAATTAATCCATAACTCAGATGAAAATAATTTATATATGAAAATTGATCAGAAAAATTCAAGGAATCTGTTTATGGCATTTTCATGCATGTTTGAACAAGTTAAACCTGCTGATCAGGTCAAATCAATTAAATGGCATTTAAATAATCACATATGAAGTTTGAATTTGAACCTTTGGTTCAAACCAACTTCATTTAATTGTGTTGCTAGTTGCATCAGCTCAATCAACAGCATATTGCCATGTCATGATCATGCATCATATTGTCGCATTGCATTGATTGTGTTCTCTCTTGTTTGTCGGTGTTTGTCCCCTTTCAGTAGACGTGTTCCGACGATGTGATCGATGACACCGATGAAGACTCAGTGTTATCTTCAGAAGTGCCAGGCAAGCAAAACCCCATTGAGCATTCCGATACAATCCCACTCTCTCGCTCTTGCTCTCTTTACTGCATTAGGACAACAACGCTTCAACTGTTACCTGCTGCGGTAGTTGAACCCCTTTCCACTGCATGACCCGTCATTGCCACAGTAAATAGTTGAAACCCACTAGTATGAGTAGGAGTTGTTTAAGCCATGTTGTGCCTACTCATTCATGCTTTCTGGTCATGCCTGCTATTGCTTAGAGTTGTGTCAGGTCCGATTCATTGGGGATGAATTGGAATGTGGTGAACATGTCCTACTGTTGAGAGCTAAGTGTGTGACCACGATTTGGTAAAGGTAGCGATGAGAGGCCATGTAGGAGTACATGGTGGGTTGTCTCATTGCAGCCGTCCTCAGGAACTGAGTTTTGTGTTGGTTGATTCATGAAACAGCTACTACCACACATTGGGCCTTGAAATATGACCCCGCTCGACTTATTGACTGCCCTTGTTCTCTGTCCAGGAGTTGCAACTAGTTTCTGGTGTTTGTAGTTTACTGGAGGTCGTGCGCAGTGCTGACCCTCGGGGTGGGCTGTGACACGGAAGGTACGTGGCACGGTGTACCGGTCGCCCGTTTGGTGACGCAGGAACCCTGTACACATCGTTTGGGGCCGTGAGCGACACCCCGGCCGGATCTCCCCACGGATGGAACCCAAATAGGCGATAAACCTGGACGAGAGACTTGAGTGGTTGGTTAGGTCGTGGTCTACACCCACGTCGGCTTTCGCTTGAAGTCTGCCGAGCACATGTCGTGTGCAGACGCTAAGTGGTGGAAACATGTGTGAAGAAGTACACTCCTGCAGGGTTAAATATAATCTATTCGAATAGCCGTTTCCGCGGTAAGGGACTTCTGGGTTGCCTATTACAGTTCATAGACAAGTGAAAGTGGATACTCTAAAACGCGCAAGATAAGCGTGAGTGCTATGGATGGCCTTCTCGTAGGGAGACGGGAGCGGATCCATAGTGGTATATTGATTGGTGATTATGTGGACTCGTGTGCGCCACCTCAAAAGAGTTACTTGCAGTCGTAGTTTAGGATAGCCACCGAGTCAAAGCTGGCTTGCTGCAGTCAAACTCCACCACCCCCTTTGTTGATACTGATGCATATGTAGCTAGTTTTGATGTAAGTCTTGCTGAGTACCTTTGTACTCACGTTTGCTTAATTATGTTTTTGCAGAGAGACTTCAGTCTCGCTAGTGGTTCCGCGTGGACTTCGACGTTTAGCTTGTTACCTCAGCTACGATCTTGTACCCTTGGGAGGGTCTGGTAGATAGTCAGGCTTCTCAGCCTTTTTTCATTTGTAGTTGTCTGTACTCAGACATGTTAAGCTTCCGTTGCCTGTATGCTCTGTATGTTGGGTCATGTGACCTCTGTATTTAATAAATGCTATGATGGCTCTTCTAGGCCTTTATCTATATGAGTTGTTGAGTTATGTTGTGATGCCATGTTGTACAGCACATACTTGCATGTTATGCGTACGTGTAATGTGTATTGCTATGTGTGGGATCCGACACCTAGTTGTTTACCTTTGGTAGCCTATGTTACAGGGAAATGTCTCCTAGTGCTTCCACTGAGCCTTGGTAGCTTGCTACTGCTACGGAACACTTAGGCTGGCCGGCATGTGTCCTTCTTCGTTCCTGTGTCTGTCCCTTAGGGGAAATGTCACGCGTTGTTCCTTTAAGTCCTTGTAGCTTGCTACGACTTGGGTTCATACGTTGATGACCGACACGTTCGTTGCTGGGTCATGTATGCCTGTCTCTGTAATTTAGTGCCACTTTTGGTTTATAACTGGTCATGTCGGCCCGGGTTCTCTGTCATATGGATGCTAGCGACACTATCATATACGTGTGCCAAAATGCGCAAACGGTCCCGGGCCAGGTAAGGTGGCACCCGTGGGGATACCATGCGTGAGGCCGCAAAGTGATATGATGTGTTACAGGCTAGACCTGTGTGACTTAGGATCGGGGTCCTGACAGCTTTGGTATCAGAGCCTGACTTCCTGTAGGATTAGCAAGCCAAACTGGTCGAAGTCGTGTCTAGAAACTCTTTAGTTATGTAAGGGAATTGATTGTGGAAGGGAACGTAAGGCTCTTTTTACTCCTTTACCTTATGACCTTCTGATCTGAGTCACCTTCTTCTTCTACGGGGATTAAGAACTAGGCTTTCTCTTCTGTCTATCAGGATCACGTTAATGTGGTTTCAACTCTCAGTTCAGTTTATCCTACTTCTGTTGCTCAACTGTTGGTCTCATAACCTTGACATGATGATGTTAATTGCATATGCTACCCTTTTTGCTTGGATCTCAAAAGTATTTCGAGCATTTGCAGCCGTTATGCTGTCCGAGTCATCCCAGGTTTCTAATAGTCTGATGCATTTGCAAATCCCTTCTTCCTGTCCCGATGCTCCTTTGGGCCAGATTAACCACACTAGTCGTTATGTTGAGGTACTTTGTTACCTCGACAAATGGTTGGACATATTATTATGACCCTAATGTGTCTTAGAAGATTACCCAGTAATGTAACAATACCTTGTATCCTCAGGGTGATGATTCTGGCCGTCATTCCCGAAAGCATCCCGTGATGCCATTTAGTTAGTAGGCATTATATTCTGGGTTCTTGAATCCAAGATTCATTCTACCTACTTCATGTTGGTAGTATTTGCACGTTCCTTTAGGATATTAGTAACCTTGTGATAGTCCTCGTGGTCCGTGGTATATCCTTCTTCCAAATACCATGAACCATCATGGCAGAAGTTCTTCTGAACCAAAAGATCACAACCCGAGTGCTCCTGAGTAGTACTCCATTCATATGTGACTCTGCCAATTCTACTTTCTGCATGGGTTATCGGAAAGAAATATGTTAAACTCGTTCAACATGTTAATCTATGCATCCACAACTCAGAAGTTATATGTTCCTCTGAGTTGCCCCTTTTGGTTGTATTATGACCCTCGTCTATCAGTTGATAGTCAGGAGTAGTTGTGCACTCGTGTTCATCGATGCCTTTTACTCTTGTGGTCCGTCAAGCCATTCTATTCTGGAATGACTAGGAGAAACAAACTCCAGTACCTTATCCATATCCAGGATTGGGTCAAAGAAGTTGTACTTCGCAGATGAAGAATGCTAATCCAGCTTCTAAACTGGTCTACCCTGGAGTATTACCATCTTTATGTCAAGAATATCCTGGGAATTGCACATCATCCTATGAACTCTTGATACAGGAATACTTCTCACCATCGTCGTCCATTCCTCGGTCTCCGCGTTGTTATAACCGGAATACCGACAAGTGAATTGTGATGTGTGAAATCAATACTCTAATGGACGATAATCTCATTCTTAGCATGATGGTTACCGAATCATCATCCTAAGATTGATCGTGCTACCTAGTCCACTTTCTTGGTGCACTCCTTGATTGATGAGTTAGGATTTTGATAAGTCCTCGCTCATTTGATCATATCGTCTTGCCTTGAAAAGCAAGATTGTTCTCGAGCTTAGTAACATATCGGTGGTTCGTGATTTTCTGAATATCTTCTCGGAAGTATTACCAGGTTGTCACCTGACCGCTATGTTAAGTTCGTGATCAAGCTGGTTCCTTATAAACCACCACTTCTCCAAGAATCTGTGATGGATACCCTGAGCTAGCCGGTTAAGCTAAACGATAACTTGGAGAGTTGGAAGATAAAAGCTTGCCTGACTTAGTTCCTTCCAAGGGATATCTTTTGTGTGTGTGTTGAAGAAAGATGATATCTTGATCGATTGATCCTCGTGATCAATTGTTGGATCTATTGTCTTACTAAAACTTTGATTTGAGTGTGGGCTATCATCAAATCAAATTAGAACCAACGATGCTCTTAATGTTGTCTTACTCGTGGTTGATCCCTCGAGCATACACCATTACATCTATTGGTCTGACCAATACTATCACTTGTTCACATAATTATGGAATTCCATCTCCATGGAAACCTGGATGAATTGTTGTTGAGCCCATCAGCAACACTGCTATCTTCTCCATGATTTTGTAGGACATTAAGCTAGTGTTGGAAACTTTGTAAGCATTGCCTTCGTGTCCCGTTCATGAGGTATATGTTGGATGAGAGAAGAGATTTTCCCAAATTCATGTGTAATTGATGCAAGTTGTCACCGTGAGTTCGAGAAAGTTGTTTTGCTTCCTGTGGAATCATCCCAAGTCAGTCATGCATATGTGCGAAGTATTCTGTGGTTTGGAGACTTGCAACCTTCACTCTATATGTATCCCTAGCACACCAAGCCACTGATTGATTTGTTCAAAGAAAAGAAGTTCAAATGCTATTCCCGAAGGGCCCGGACGGACATGCACAAGACTTCGCTATCTCCAATGATGATTCCCAATCTGAACTCAATAGTATTTTATTATAAGACTACTATGTGGTCACGTTTGTCTGGGACAACGTGTTCATAGGTACGTAGCAGAACCAGCTCATGTTTTGGAGCTTGCTATCGTAGTTCACTCCTCGAGAATCTCGCAACGCCATCTCGTCGATTTGTGTTGTAAACTTTCATTTTTCCTTCTAGACTCGATGAGTCTGGAATATCCTGACACCAACCAGAACTGAATCTCAGGCAGATATGATGGTTGGTGCATTTCCCAAGAGCTATAATATTGGTCTCTCGATTACCGGTAAAGTGGATGTTGTGGCCAACACACCCAGCCAGAAGGCCTATTGTTGTAGTATCTTGATTGAAGAAGTTGGCCACCTCCCCATAGGGATTTTGTAGGATTTATTCTCTAATTGTTCCTTATGGACTTTTTGTGCTTCCGAAGTCCGACCCTTACTTGATGGCCATGTTGATGCTTTTAAGCATTGACCATGGTACCTAGTACACCAAGGAGAACATTCGAAGCGGAGTGCTAAATGTCTCTCGGTCGATCATCCAGATTTTCCCCTTGGCCTCGCTAAGGTGAAATCTGAGAAAGTGTTATCTTCCTTTGCATCTGCATCGTCCATCATTATTCATCATGGTAGTATGTGGTGTTGCCAGGATCCTTGACACGGATATTGGTAAAACCTTGGTGAATATGGGAATACTCAAGTTCTTGAGAGCACGCACAAGCACTAGGTGTTATCCTCGACACTAACCGGGATTGCTTCCAGTGTTCTTAATGATATTATACCCTCGCAGAGAGTAGATTTACTCTCTACTGTTGGGTTTCTTCCCAGTTACCAGAATCATTCCCAGCATTTGCATTTTGTTCCCAGCTTGCACCGCCAATGTGTCAATTCTCCATGGGTTACCATTCTCAATCATTGCTGTTCAGGATTATCCTCAGGAGTGGAATTGCCATGGGCCCCATTCATCTCCGATGATATCCAAATCATCCCTTGTGTTGTCTCTAACCAGATAGTCCACATCATCCATTCTGGACGAGTATGTCATTCTTTCGGACTCCGTCAAACGATCGATTGTGTTTGCCTTAGGCTGGTATAGGGAATCTCAATGATCTCTATATCAAAAGTAATTATTTTTGCTATTTAAAGAAATAATTCTACGAGTCACCTTCCCTAAAGGTGCCCCGTCTTGTGGTATCGTTACCATCACCTTAGGTGTGGAATTATTGCCGTCAAGTGAATCTTCATCGTTTGTTTCACTCCATCGCTTTGGATGTGTGTCCCGTGTCCCAGCTCAAGAGATGTTTCAACGTCTCACTCCAAGAGTTGATCTTGAGTTGCCCGATCTTTCACAAGATCAACTATTGCGAAAATTCTTTCGTCGTCACCGTGTTGGACAAAGACCTCAAAAGCAAGGGTTTCAAGATCAACATGATGCCAACAATCGACATTCATATGAAGGGCCCTTGGATCATGAAGATTGTGTTAGCTAGTGTCCCCTTTGATTTCTTACCCTATGCTTGAATCTCGGGACGAGATTCTTGTTTAGTAGGGGTGAGTTGTCACATCCCTAGCTTCTGGTAATGCACTAGGCTAGCCTCATGTGTGCATCATGTTTAATCTTGAAAGAAACTTGAAATGGGGATTGCCTAAACCCTAGCAGTAAAGCAATTCAACTAGGGTCAATTAAAATCTTTTCAATGAACCCAAAATGCCCCTTGGAAAAGTTCATCATTTATGGATTGATTAAAAAACCCCGCCAAAAATGTTGCACTTATTTCTAGGACCATTCTGGATTTTTTGAATTAAATCATATCTTATTTGCATTTGGGCATTTAAATTTTATATATTATTTTAAATGCTCAAATAATCCTAAACTAAAATGTTCCATGTTGGTTATATGCTAAACAGTGGGCATGAGCAGTTTGGTGATTTTTGAAAGTGCCTAAGCATTTTTAGAAAAGCCACAAAGTTACACAAGAAATAGAAAACAGAAACAAAATTTAAACAGAAGGAAATGCTTACCTGTCCAGCCTGGCCGGCCCGGTACTGTGCGGCCTAGCCCAACTGGCCGATGCCAGTCATCCCCCACCTCCCGCCAGAGGGACAGAGGGCGCGTGCCCGCGGCACGCCGGCCACCTCCTGCTTCCACCGCGACGCCTCCGGCCTTCTAGTCGTGCCACGAAGACGCCCACGGTCCCCTCGATCCATCCCACCTCCCCGCACTCCTTTTCCCCTCGTTCCCCAGCCCCTCCTCGCCATGGCCGAACGCCACCGTCGCCGCCGCTCGCCGTAGCCATGGCTACAGGCCACCCCTCGCCCTGCCGTTGAGCTCAGAAGCATCGCCGCGCCCCCCTAGTCCTCAACACTGAGCCACGCATTGCGGGAGGCCTTGCACCGTCTCCACTTGGTCGTCTTCAACCTCGGGAACCGCCGGATGTCGCCGGTCAATTCGCGCCGTCGAGGACGCCCCCAGCACGCTGGCCTTCCCTACGGATTCTCTGTGAGCTCCTGCTCCGAACCCCTCCCTTCCCCGCTTCTTTTGCACCGCGTAGCCCCGCTGCCCACCGGAGCCGAAAGCTTCCGCCCGCCGGCCATGTCGCCGCCGCGGACATGGCTTGTTTCATCCGCAACCGAGCACGTAGATGGACTCCTGGAGCTCCCAGGAGCATGTAGATCACCTCAGCTGGCCTCTCCGCGCACTGCAGCCTCGCGCACGACCGAGCCCGTACTCCGGCCGCCGCCTCGCTCGTCGCCGGCGCTGCTTCCGGTCGCCTCAGGTCGTATAGCTTGCACTGTTGGATGCGCCGAGTGCCAGCTTTCCAACGGGACTAACCGCGCCCGAAACCATCCTCTGTACGCGAAATCCGAGCCACTCCGGCGAGACACCGCCGCGGATTGTGGTCGCCGGCGAGTTACTCCGGCGGGTACTTTTAAATTAGTGCTAATGACCCCCCCTGGGTCGATGACAGGTGGACCCAGGGCCCTAAAAAATTAGTTTAGTTACTAAACCAGTTTTAGTTAACCACCGAGACACTGACATGTGGGCCCAGGCCCCACCAGCAGTTTAATTAGTGTTAGTTTAAAAACTAACTAACTCTGTTAGCTAGTGGGTCACTGACCAGTGGGCCCCACTGGTCAGGTTTGACCCGAACAGCCCCTGTTAACTTGCTGACGTCACACAGACGTCATGCTGATGCATTAAAGCCTTTTCTGGAATTTTATATAAATCTAAATGATTTATTTATTTCAGAAAATAGCCAAAACTTCTAAAAATCATAGAAATTAATCCATAACTCAGATGAAAATAATTTATATATGAAAATTGATCAGAAAAATTCAAGGAATCTGTTTATGGCATTTTCATGCATGTTTGAACAAGTTAAACCTGCTGATCAGGTCAAATCAATTAAATGGCATTTAAATAATCACATATGAAGTTTGAATTTGAACCTTTGGTTCAAACCAACTTCATTTAATTGTGTTGCTAGTTGCATCAGCTCAATCAACAACATATTGCCATGTCATGATCATGCATCATATTGTCGCATTGCATTGATTGTGTTCTCTCTTGTTTGTCGGTGCTTGTCCCCTTTCAGTAGACGTGTTCCGACGATGTGATCGATGACACCGATGAAGACTCAATGTTATCTTCAGAAGTGCCAGGCAAGCAAAACCCCATTGAGCATTCCGATACAATCTCACTCTCTCGCTCTTGCTCTCTTTACTGCATTAGGACAACAACGCTTCAACTGTTACCTGCTGCGGTAGTTGAACCCCTTTCCACTGCATGACCCGTCATTGCCACAGTAAATAGTTGAAACCCACTAGTATGAGTAGGAGTTGTTTGAGCCATGTTGTGCCTACTCATTCATGCTTTCTGGTTATGCCTGCTATTTCTTAGAGTTGTGTCAGGTCCGATTCATCGGGGATGAATTGGAATGTGGTGAACATGTCCTACTGTTGAGAGCTAAGTGTGTGAACACGATTTGGTAAAGGTAGCGATGAGAGGCCGTGTAGGAGTACATGGTGGGTTGTCTCATTGCAGCCGTCCTCAGGAACTGAGTTATGTGTTGGTTGATTCATGAAACAACTACTACCACACATTGGGCCCTGAAATATGACCCCGCTCGACTTATTGACTGCCCTTGTTCTCTGTCCAGGAGTTGCAACTAGTTTCTGGTGTTTGTAGTTTACTGGAGGTCGTGCGCAGTGCTGACCCTCTGGGTGGGCTGTGACACGGCAGGTACGTGGCACGGTGTACCGGTCACCCGTTTGGTGACGCGGGAACCCTGTACACATCGTTTGGGGCCGTGGGCGACACCCCGGCCGGATCTCCCCACGGATGGAACCCAAATAGGCGATAAACCTGGACGAGAGACTTGAGTGGTTGGTTAGGTCGTGGTCTACACCCACGTCGGCTTTCGCTTGAAGTCAGCCGAGCACATGTCGTGTGCAGACGCTAAGTGGTGGAAACATGTGTGAAGAAGTACACCCCTGCAGGGTTAAATATAATCTATTCGAATAGCCGTGTCCGCGGTAAGGGACTTCTGGGTTGCCTATTACAGTTCATAGACAAGTGAAAGTGGATACTCTAAAACGCGCAAGATAAGCGTGAGTGCTATGGATGGCCGTCTCGTAGGGAGACGGGAGCGGATCCATAGTGGTGTATTGATTGGTGAATATGTGGACTCGTGTGCGCCATCTCAAAAGAGTTACTTGCAATCATAGATTAGGATAGCCACCGAGTCAAAGCTGGCTTGCTGCAGTCAAACTCCACCACCCCCTTTGTTGATACTGATGCATATGTAGCTAGTTCTGATGTAAGTCTTGCTGAGTACCTTTGTACTCACGTTTGCTTAATTATGTTTTTGCAGAGAGACTTCAGTCTCGCTAGTGGTTCCGCGTGGACTTCGACGTTTAGCTTGTTACCTCAGCTACGATCTTGTACCCTTGGGAGGGTCTGGTAGATAGTCAGGCTTCTCAGCCTTTTTCATTTGTAGTTGTCTGTACTCAGACATGTTAAGCTTCCGTTGCCTGTATGCTCTGTATGTTGGGTCATGTGACCTCTGTATGTAATAAATGCTATGATGGCTCTTCTGGGCCTTTATCTATATGAGTTGTTGAGTTATGTTGTGATGCCATGTTGTACAGCACATACTTGCATGTTATGCGTACGTGTAATGTGTATTGCTATGTGTGGGATCCGACACCTAGTTGTTTACCTTTGGTAGCCTATCTTACAGGGAAATGTCTCCTAGTGCTTCCACTGAGCCTTGGTAGCTTGCTACTGCTACGGAACACTTAGGCTGGCCGGCATGTGTCCTTCTTCGTTCCTGTGTCTGTCCCTTAGAGGAAATGTCACGCGTTGTTCCTTTAAGTCCTTGTAGCTTGCTACGACTTGGGTTCATACGTTGATGACCGACACGTTCGTTGCTGGGTCATGTATGCCTGTCTCTGTAATTTAGTGCCACTTTTGGTTTATAACTGGTCATGTCGGCCCGGGTTCTCTGTCATATGGATGCTAGCGATACTATCATATATGTGTGCCAAAATGCGCAAACGGTCCCGGGCCAGGTAAGGTGGCACCCGTGAGGATACCGTGCGTGAGGCCGCAAAGTGATATGATGTGTTACAGGCAAGACCTGTGTGACTTAGGATCGAGGTCCTGACAACAGCAGGGCAAAATAATTTTGCTCGGAAGAATTAAGATGTATTACAAAAAATAGGATAAATATCACCTGATTCGCCTAGAAAACAGATGAGCCAGCCGCGTATTGATGTAAACACAGCAATGAAGGTATCGACTCGCACGTTTATCCGCTGGGCCGGTTTGTGAGGACGGGTGCGGCACCGGCGTATTAATGTAGACCAGACCATGGAAGCGGTGGCATGCGTATATTTTGTTGGCGAGGGAGTCAGCCACAGGGTTAGAGGCCAGCACGCACGGGCGCGGACAGACGAATCGGCCGGCGCGTTGATGTAAACCGGACCGCGACACGTATGTTCGTGAAGCCGCGCAACACAGTTTGAACATGCATCCGTGGGATACCACCAACCCTTTTTCTTTCGATAGTCGTCCTGCGTACAAAATATTACATGCGAAAGTAATCGTTGTTGGATGAATTAACATGCACTGATAAATACATAGGAAAAATAGCACCTGATTGTTTCTGCTCGGCGAGTCTACATAGCTTTCCTTTGTCTTTGTTGCGGTTGCAAATGCCTTGACGTGCAGCGTTTATATGCATATTTCCCCCGTTCATCAATTGGTACTGGCTTTGCTAGCACTTTGCACTCGCTTGGATCTTCACCTTTGCAAAAAATTGACTCATCCTCGAAGCCGCTTGTCCTTTACAGAAATATACGGAAAATACCGCCCTGAGCCGTCCATACTCTAGTGTTGTTTTGAGGCCGGGTCGCGGGGCGGCTCAGAGGTCTGCGGCGGCTCACTACGCAGCAAGACGGTGACTCAATGTGTCAGGGGCGGCTTCACACGCGTCCGCGGGAACGACGGCTCACAGCAGATGGCTTAGCTTTACACCTCTGCTTCTCCGCCCGTCAGCAGGACATGCGAGCGCAGAAGGAGCACCGTTGGCTCAAGGAGGTACAGCGAGGTGCAGCCGGCGGCCGGCCCGCGGCGGCATGGGCGCGTAGAAGGAAGGCGACTGGCAGAGGGCTTTGGCGATGTAGCCAGCCACGGTGGAGTAGTGAATTGAGGCGAGCTCGGAACAGACCGTCCGGTGCAGCGGCGACCCGTAAACCAGGACAACCCTGCGACGGCGGCTCGAGGCCGAGGTCAACGGAGCAGCGTCCGCGGCAAGGCGGAGTGAGGTAGCTCAGTCGCGGTTTCAGAGGCTCGAGGAGGCCCCAGCTAGGAGAAGCCAGCACAGCGCGGAAGCGGCGCCTCGAAGGCGATGGCGACTTGAGACGATAGTCGTCGCAAGGGACAACAGCGATGGTTATCCGAAGCGTGCTTCAACAGAGGCGTGGCCGGCTTACAGGGCCCTGGCGAGTCCATGATGGAGGGGCGGACCGCGGTCAGTAGATCGATAGCTCATTGCGGGGGCGGCCCAATCGCAGCAGCAGGACCGGCTTGGCGCACCCGTGGTGAAGAGGTGGTTCGGAGCGCCGGAGGTAGTCCGACCTGATATCAGGGCGGCAGGGTCGCGGCCACCGCAGCTGAGGAGCTCGGCGACTCAAGGCGGCGAAGGAGCCGGGCCGCTTGGACAACCCGTAGGTAGGCCATAGTGTTGAGGGTGGCGACGGTTCAGAAGCCATCGGGGCGTACGTGAGGCAGCAGAGGCCGACACCTTGAAACAAGGTCGTGGGCGCTGGAGAAATCTGGATCGTGACTGGTTCCGTTTCTGGGTCGTACTTGTCTTTGGTGAAAAAACTAAAACCGCCGTTACTCGAAGTGTCCTTCGTTCCTGGCCCTTACGACACGGCGGGATTTGCGATTTGGACGCCGGATTCGGTGCCTAGCAAGCCGCCAAAAACTCTCTTGAACCTTTTGCTGATCTCGGCGGATCATATCACGAGACGACGGCGTGCCCAAATAGTCTTAATCTTATCCCCGCGGTTGGATCATATAACGAGACGGCTGGCAGCAGAACACTTCATCAATCTTGACTGATGAACTTTATAGCTGATGTGAATTTTCGACGTTGTTTTGAGCCGGAAAAATTGCAAACTTTCTCGAACCCTAGAAAAGATCCCTTCAAGAACTCAACACCACCGTGCGCAGGCCCCACGGTGGGCGCCAACTGTCGTGGAATTGTCACGGCAGATGTCCGGTTTAGCGGACTTAGTCGTGAGGCCGCACATCTATGTAGTAGCTTGAGAGGGGTTGAGCGGAATCGAGAGACGCAACGCAAGGCACGGATTTAGACAGCTTCGGGCCCCGGGAAACATCATCCGGTAATAACCCTACGTGCTGTTTGAGGCTAGATCTCATTATGATCCTCGTGGTGTCGACGGTAAACCGGCTCTTTGTGTCTAACTCTAGAAACTTGTCTAAACTTCTCCTCTAACTTGTAACTTGTCCTCTTTGGGGAGCCCTGTCCCTCCTTATATATGTTGAAGGGGCGGGTTACATGACTAGTCCTAGTAGGACTAGGATTGATCTATTACAAGGAGTACTACTCGTGCTTCCTTTGTAAGAGAATATTCCTTATGCTTTCTTCATAAACTGGCCCACCATACATGAACCGGCCTTCTGGGCCTTGGGCATTGTCAACGGTGATCCGCCTGCCGGGTTACCAGTAAATTGCCAAGTGTATACCGTCTTAAGTAAAATGCCAAGTCCGGCCGGGTTATAATTCCGGCCGGTTCATACCGCGGGGTATATCCCCGACACTGGGGCCTTGCCTAGCTTCAACTTCTTCTTGATGCCTTCAATGCTTGCGTGTCCATCTTGCGCCTTCTTGACTTCGTCCATCAGGGTCGGTCTAACTTCCAAATGATCTAGAAATCTAGGGGTGACCAATTCCAAACTGAATTATTCGAGTTCCTTAAACAAGGCTGGCTGCCTTTCTTGAATAATGGCATTCAAAGAGCAAGCCTTCCTGCTTAAGGCATCGGCCACCACGTTAGCCTTCCCGGGGTGATATTGAACACTGAGGTCATAATCCTTGATGAGCTCCAACCATCTTCACTGCCTCATGTTCAATTCCTTTTTGGTGAAAATGTACTTCAAACTTTTGTGGTCTGTGTATATCTCACACCGTTTCCCTAGGAGGTAATGCCGCCATGACTTCAAGGCATGAACCACTGCCGCTAACTCAAGATCGTGAGTAGCGTAGTTCTCTTCATGAGGTCGTAGCTGCCTAGAGAGGTATGCTATGACTCGGCCTTCTTGCATCAGAACACTTCCCAATCCGGTTCGAGAGGCATCACAATATATCACGAACTCCTTGTGAATATCGGGTGTTGCCAGAACTAGGGCGGTGGTCAACCTCTTCTTGAGTTCTTGGAAGCTCTCTTCGCATTTTGGCGTCCACTCGAACTTCTTGTCCTTCATGAGGAGCTGAGTCATCGGCCGTGCAATGCTAGAGAATCCTTCCACGAATTTGCGGTAATAGCCCGCAAGTCCGAGGAAGCTTCTGACTTCCTTGACGATCGTTGGAGATTGCCATTGGGTCACAGCTTCGATCTTTGCGGGATCAACTGATAATCCTTCATCGGTCAAGACATGACCTAAGAATCCAACTTTATGCAGCCATAACTCACACTTGCTGAATTTGGCATAAAGTTGGTGCTCCCGAAGGTTGTCTAGGACCATCCTCAAATGCTTCTCGTGCTCTTCCTCCGTCTTCGAGAAGACAAGAATGTCATCGATGAAGACAACAACAAACTTGTCCAAATATTCCATGAAGACTTTATTCATGAGATACATGAAGTAAGTGGGGGCATTGGTTAACCCAAAGGACATGACCTTGCACTCGTACATGCCATATCTGGTTACGAATGCCGTCTTCGGAATATCTTGGGGTCTGATCTTCAGTTGGTAGTACCCAGATCTGAGGTCGATCTTGGAGAACACCTTGGCACCGCTGAGCTGATCAAACAAATCTTCAATCTTGGGAAGTGGATATTTGTTCTTGATTGTAACTTCACTGAGGGAACGATAGTCAATCCATAAGCGGATGGTACCGTCCCTCTTTGCCACAAACAGAACAGGTGATCCCCTAGGGGAGGCACTTGGGCGGATAAATCCCTTCCCCAGCTGCTCTTCCAGCTGCTTCTTCAACTCGGCTAGTTCTTCCGTCCCCATTCTATAAGGCTTCTTATAGATGGGTCCTGCTCCGGGCACGAGCTCGATGATGAACTCAATGTCACGGTCAGGAGGCATTCCCGGTAGTTCATCCGGGAAGACATCAGGATATTCGCATACCACCGGTACTTTCTCTAGCCCAACTTCAGACAGACAGTTGACTTGAACGGCTTGAGCGGAAGAGGAGTTGGGAGCAAAATTGACTTCGACTCCTTGGTCATTGGTCACAGTGACTTTCCGATTGGCACAGTCTAACAAGCCTTGGTGCTTGCTGAGTCAATTCATGCCTAGGATCACATCCAAGCCTTGTGATCTCAGGACGATGAGGTCTGCTAGGAAGTCTACACCGTTAATGGTAATACTGACTCCTTTACAGCCTATCTTGGCTCTCATCTCTGCTCCGGGGGTTTATACCACCATAGGGTTATTCAGGGGTGTAGGGGTCATGCCACTTTTTAATGCAAATCTTTGAGTGACAAATGAATGCGTTGCTCCAGAATCAAACAAGACAGTTGCAGGTGCTGAGTTGACAAGGAACGTACCCGGCACGACGTCCGGGTCTTCCTGGGCTTCTTCAGCAGTGACGTGATTCACACGCCCCTTCCCATGGTTAGGCGGGTTGCGAGGAGCTGGGTTCCTTGGTGGCATCCAGCGGCCTTGTCCTGGGTTCTGCGCATTGGGGCGCGGGGCATCAGGCTTCTTGTTGGGGCACACCCTCGAGATGTGTCCAGACTGACCACATCCAAAGCAAGTGACTTGGTTTGGATTGTTGATCTTGTTGCCACCACTATTGTTGGGGTTGAAAGCTGGCCTTGGATTGTCATACTGCTGAGGCTGAAACTTGGTGCGAGGTGCAGGAGCTCTTGGATGCTGATAGGTTGGCTTGGCTGGGGCTGACTGCCACGGACGAGGCTTCTGATTGCTGGAACTTCCCTTGCAGACCATCTTGCGCTTGCGAGTGTCCTCCAAAGCACGCCGCTTGTCTTCAAGCATGAGTGCTTTGTTCACCATGTCAGGGAAGGTCGGGCAGTCGCACACGACAAGCGAGTATTGCAGAGTCTGATTGAGGCCTTCCATGAAGCGCTCCCTTTTTGCAGCATCAGTGCTGACATCTTCAGGGGCATACCTTGACAGAACACTGAACTTCTGCATGTACTCCTTGACGGTGCCACTTCCTTGCTTCAGGGCTCGGAACTCACGCTTTTTGATAGCCATGATCCCGGAAGGAATGTGGGCTTTGCGGAATTCTGCCTTGAAGTTGACCCAAGTGATGTCTTGTTCAACATGCATGACCTTGAATCCATCCCACCAAGCTCTGGCAGTCCCCCCGAGGCAGTGGGCTGCATAAGCCACCTTCTCGCGGTCTTCGGTGCATCCGACTAGTTCCAACAAGTCCTCAATGGTGCGGACCCAGTCGTCTGCATCCAGGGGTTCAGCAGTCTCGATGAAGGTTGGCGGTGCATGCTTCTTGAACTCTGCCAACGTGGAACGTCCATTGCCATTCCCCGCCGGCTGGCGGTTGTTGGTGACAGCTTGAGCAATCAGCTGAAGGGCTGCAGTGTTGGCTTGGCGTTCCTCCCGGAAAGCATGGAGAAGCTGAGCCATGTCCATGTTCGGAGGAGGTGGTGGTGGTGGAGCTTGGTCGTTGGTTTGGTCGTGGCCTGCCTCTGACTGAGCGGATGCTCCGGCTTCAGGCTGCTGGGTAGAGGTACCAATACGAGTTACAACAGGCATCCTGTTGGAGCGGTAAAAGGTCTCATGACTTGGAAGAGGGAAATCAAGATAGATGGGTTCCTAGTAAGGGGGCGGGTGTGACACTAATCAAATCATGCAAGGGCCGAGAGGCCAAAACACATTCATTAAAATCCAAATGGGTGATGCAGTCATTTACTGTCACACCCTGATTTTCATGTCACATTGCTTAAGCTTATTTTCATGTTAAAAATGTGGATTTGCAAAAAAAAAAAACTTTTGAGTGTTTTTGACCTTGCTTGATTTGACTCTTGTCTGCTGTTTGCTAGTGCTCTAAAAATCAAATAAATCCTCCAACTCTTATACTTCATCTCCTTGACCCAAAACCTTTTCCCAATGATCATGCCATGTGTATAGACCAGTATAGAATTTTCTTATAAAAATATTTTTGGCCAAATGGTATTTTCTAAAATTAGTTTTCCAAAAACCCCTGAATTGAGGTTTGCACTGCAAGTACCTTATTTAGGGTGTGAAAAATCTTTCAAAAAGTATATTTGAATCCTATTAGATATAGGACTCCCAGAAACCACAAAAGTATAATTTTAAAAGTTATTTTTATATTTTATTTAAAAGCTTTTTCTTAAGGCCAGAAATGGTCTTTAATAGGGAAAAATTATTTAATCATTTCAAAAATATTTGCCAAAATTCAGGGAGACTCATAGGCCATATATTGTCCATATATAAGAGTTTCAACACATGGTCATGTTCAAAATATTGGACAAATCCTTCCAAAACCCTTTCTGGATATTTCAAGCTTTTGAAATATTTACAAAGGAAATATTCTCCAAAAATTCCAGGGAAATTCTATCATGTCACATATGACATATTTGATGATCTTGCAAAGCCTCATGCCTTGAAGATCAAGGAAACATCCTCAAACCCCTTCAAAACCATTCTGTCCATATTTGAAGTTTGAGCAACTCTACATTGCCAAACTTGTCTAAATGCTCTGAAACTTGGTGCACATGCTAGAATGGCCTAATAAGGCATCTAGACCAAATGGCACAAGATTTGGAATAGAGCAACTTGATCAGATCACCCCAAAACCATTTCTGTTCAAATGCAAATTTGAACAACTTTACATTGTCAACTTTTTATCTGGAGCCTCAAACTTTGTGGACATGTTCATAACCCCAAATGATGATGCTACACCAAGTGGTGCATCAAGGGGAGATGAATTGCTTGACTCAAGCATGGTGAAACCATTTCTGTTCATTTCTAGGGTTCACCGAAGTTACATTGGCCACTTTGCCCAAATGAGCTCAAATTTGGTGTAGGGGCCTAATTATATGTGACATTTGATCCTGTTAAGTCCCATGTCAATTGGATGTCATTTGCTTGACCAAACACTGAGCAAACACCTTCTGTTCATTTACCAAAACTAGTGGTTGAACCTCTTTTACTTTTCTCCATGGCCCCAAATTCTTACCACAGCTCCCCCTGATCATCCTCTACCCTCCAGTAACTCTCCTCTACCTTATCTCAATTATTGGAGGGGGTAAAACCCCACTTTTACCCTTGTGGACAGCCACCTTCTTCTCCTCCTTCACCTCCCTCCTCATCCCAGTGGTTCCCCAGGGTATCCAAGACCACAGAGCCTTTCTTTACTCCACTTCTGACCTTCTAGACAGCCTTTGCCTTGTTGGACACGACCAGAGCAACGGGGACGTGGCCATGCCGGCCAAACGCATGCTCTGGAGCGCGCTACAGTGCGCTCCCGCATTGTAGCCGCCCCCAATCAGCTGCTTCCGACAGCATTGGGTCTCCCCCTCGTGTCCCCCGAGGAGGCCTCGACGTCCGCAACACGCCGGGCGGTCGGCCCCCTCCTCTCTCCTCCTCCCTTGCTCCTGCTCGCACGCGCACCGTGGCCGCCCGAACGCTCCAGTGAGCGAGCTCGCACGCGCGATGCCCTGGCACGTCCCTGCCCCTCCTCTTCCTTCCTCTCGACCTAGACCACGCCCGCGCACACCGCAGGCACCCCGTAACCCACCCCCGTGGCCTACAGGGACGGCGACGACCTCGCCGGCGCACGGCGCCTCGGTGGACCGGCGCCCACTTATAAATAGAGCGCCCCGAGCCCCCCTTGCACCTCCTTTCGCTCTCCCCCACTCCCGTGCAACTCCCGAGCCATCCCACTCCTCCTCCCGTGCCCTCCAGCCTCCTCCCTGGCCGGAGCAGAGCCGTCGGCCGCCGCTCGAATCCGGGCACCCCTGCCTCTCCCTCTCCACCTAGCCACCACCAGAGCCCCTCAAGCACCCCCTTGAGCCTCCCCGTGCTCCGCAAATCCTTCCCAGGCCGCCGCGCGCTCGAAGCTCAAGATGACCGGAGCTATCCTCCGCCGCGGTTGGACGCCTGCTCGCCCTAGTCCTCCCCGGCAGGCGTGCTACCCACGGTTGGAAGCGCCTCTCCGCGCTGGTCACCCCGATGGCCGGAGCATCGCCGGAGATGGCCCGAGCCGACGGGGCCACGACGGCGAGCGCTCTGCCGCACTTCCTCTGTTCCCCGTCGAACCGCGCGGGGGGAAGAAGAACCTGCCGCTGGGGCCCGCGCGTCAGCGACCCAGTGGGCGGGCCCCTCCGTTTAAGTGGAGACGGCTTCGCCGCAGCCTGCCTCCCCCGCGCAGAAGCGCCTTTCCGGGCGAGCGCTTTCGACGTGGCCGAGCCCTGCGCGCTGCTGTGCAAATGGGCCGGCCCGCAAGCTATCCTCCGCCCTGAGCACTGTGGAGGGTAAACCCTTATCCTTTTTCTTCTTTTTCTTTTTCCAGTCAACTTCAAAAATGCCCCAAATATTCATATGAACTCCAAATTGCATGATTCAAATTTCTGGTAGCTTCTAAAATCATGCCCTATCACATGGTGCAACATGCACATTATTCCAGAACTTTTTCCTATACAAATATTTATCAAATGCCCATTTTCCACTTTCTGTGATTAACTTTAGAAAATCACAGAGAGCTCAATATTGATCCAAATGCAGTGATTCAAGTTCCTAGATGTTTGTGATGTCCAAACTTAGTTTTGGAACATTTTTAATAATAGTTTCTGTACCCCACCAAATAATGAGCCATTTCTTTATATTTATCAGCTTTGCAAAATCCTAGGAAATTCATTTCAAACCCAAATCCAGTGAAACCAACTCCTAAATGCTGCTAAAATCATGACTTGATGATGGGTACCCTTGCTCATCATTCAAGGAATTATTTCTGTATACTTCTTCCAAATCCATAAACCCTTTGGTTCCATCATATTGAAATGTTCCCAACTACCTATTGATCCAACACCTATAAAACCACCTTGGTCATTTCTAATATGACCAGAGGTATCCTAGAAAAGTCCAACTCCTATTTTTAGAGCACTTTTATTTTTGCTTTTGATTGTGTTGCTTATTATGATTGTTTCCATCGTTAGTTGACGTAATAAACGGAGTATTCGGAGATGGACCAGAAGATTTGAAGACTCTGAAGAATAAGGCAAGCATCCCTTTGACCATGTTCAAGAAACCTTTTTATGCATGTCTCATAGCACCCTTATATTCAATGCATCGGAATCATGTTGAGGTGGAAACCACTTTGGTTGCTACCCCTGTTACTTTACTGTTGAAACTTGCATCAAACATGACCCTACCTTCCTATGAGGGTTATGTGGGTGGGAGTAGATAGACGTATGCTATAGTAGTTGGCTACGCAAAATGGGTCGGGGTTATGCATTGAGTGAAGCAAGTGTGGTCTGACATACTTGCAAATGACCCAGTGGGTGCCACTAATGCCCCTGGGAGTTGATGAGGAGCTAGGGCACTACTTGGTGAAGAAGTAGTGTGCCGAGGCTCGACGAAAGTGTTGTTTACAGAGATGGATTAGATTTATGTGTGACTACCATTCCAACCTTACATGTGCAACCACACTACCCCTTATGGGACGGGGCATTATTTATTACCTAGGTCGATACTAGCATGGTGCCCGCATTACTAGTGACGCGGGTGACATGAGGTCACTCTCGGGACGGGGTCGCGCTTGGATAGGCGGCCATGACTGTCTTTACAGGGCACCGGACACACCGTTGGTACCCCGTGCTTGTGATATGTGATGAAAACGGAGCGAGTCTCCACAAACCTTGAGATGTGAAATGTTTGGCACGGGGCTGCTACCAATCGAGTGGACTCTATGTTAGTGTCGTCTAGGGAAAGGTAGTGATCGGGTGCTTACCCCGGGTACTTGAGGTACCGCGGGTCGTGGATGACACGGAAGTTCCCCGGATCTTGTGGGTAAAGTGTGCAACCTCTGCAGAGTGTCAAACTATTTGAATAGCCGTGTCCGCGGTCAAGGACAGTTGGGTGGTGCTACTTAGACTATGTCCTTAAGCTTCTGGGAAACAACACGATTCAGAGATATTGTTGATGTGATTGTGAGAAAGTTACTATGAGCTTGAGCATGAGTTGATTACAACTCTTTCTCGATATTGACGTCTGTGACCTCCTGATACTTGTTACAGACACGTGCATGCCCTTGTTTTATGTTGATCATAATTGCATAGGAAAAACTAGCTTTCCGCAAAACTGCCAACCTAGCAGTAGAGCTTTGCATATTATTCTGTTATCACACTTGGGTTGCTTGCGAGTACGTTCAATGTACTCATTGGCTTGCCACTGGTTATTTTATTGGCCAGGCAGGAGAGAACAGGTTATGATGGAGAATTCTTGGTGACGAGCATGCGAGCTAGGACGCTTCCCAGTCAGAATGCCTGTAGGGTTAAGGCAGATGGCATGGGTCCCAGTTGTCTTTGAAGATTTTCCGCTGCGATGTTATACTCAAGACTTGACCATTATGGTCCTATTTGTGTAACACGGTATGTATGGATGTAAGACTCTTGTTATTCAGCTTCTGTGTGTTCAGTGAGCATTGATCTCTGGGATCACTGTACACGTGCATTCGGTGATCACGACTTACAAGTCGGGGTCCCCACATTTACATGTTCCCGAAGGAAGAATACGACATACATTCAAACAAAAGCAAACACTATATGGTTTCATATGAACCATACAAGGACTCGACTGCGCATAGGGGTTACACGACCTATCCTACCGTAGAGGTCACTAACTGGCATATCCGAGTAGTGAATAATGCCTAAGCGGCGGAATGCTCGGTCGCGTATTCCGGCTCTTCTGGGTCTTCCTCCTTGTCTTCATCTGTCTGGGCCCCCTTGCCACTTGAGGGTGTGGGGGAGTGGAGGAGTTGGATGCGACGGTGCTTCGTCGGTGGTGCAGGGAAAAGCTTGCGATATTCCCTTGCCATCATCCGGCGTCGCCGAGGTGGTTCTTCATCCTTGGAAGATACGTCTTCGGAGGGCCTTCCACCTCGGTATGCGATAGCGGACTGTCCGGAAGGTGCTCCTTCCTTCTTGATCCTATTTGTCTTCTCTTGAGCTCGACGAAGAAGTGCCTTGGTCTTGTGGAGTTCTTCTCGGAGCTTCATTGATTCCGCGGCCAAATCTTGTGCCAAGCTGTCGGCACACAGACTGAAGTAGGTCTGGAATCGAAGCGAGAGTCCTTCCTTCAATGGAGGGGCTAGTGCGCTGCTTTCATCTTCACCTTCCTTCCGGTAAGGCAAGAAGTGGGTTGTCATCTTGGCTGCCATATCCGGAAGAAGATCACGGAGACGAGTTAGTTCCTTGAGTGCAGCAGCCTCGACAGCGAGAGGTAATGTTGCCATCTGGGGTCCCTCGAAGAACCAACTTGTGGGAGGATCGTTTTCCTTCATGATCGCTAACCCAATGCTCAAGGTATGTGAGGATGGGCGCTCGGTGGACCTGGCACTCCTGGAGGCTATCCTCGAGAAGCAGGGGAAACCCAGTGGTCAGGTGCTCTTCAGGTATAGCGGCCATCTACAAAGGTGGAATAGGAGAGGTTAATAAGCTGACGAAATCTCAGGTTTAGAAAAGAAGAGAGGTTCAGAAGGTTTTTGAAAAGGGGGTCTCAACTAACTAATGCCCATGCTAACTACGGCTTCCTACAGTCAAGATGGCTCTGATACCAGCTCTGTGGGGACCCCGACTTAGAAGTCGAGATCACCGAATGCACGTGTACAATGATCCCAGAGATCAATGCTCACTGAAAACACATAAGCTGAATAACAAGAGTATTACATCCATACATACCGTCTTACACAAATTATGGCCATTATGGCCAAGTCTTACATAGATAAAGCCTCAAGGGTTGAATAGCAAATAACTCAAATAGCGGAAGTCTTCGATGATAGGTAGAACCCATGCCATCTGCCTTAACCCTACAGGCATGTTCGTCTCCAAAGAACTCTTCTTCATACTCCTGTTCCTCCATGCCTGGCCAATTAAATAACCAGTGGCAAGCCAATGAGTACTTTGAATGTACTCGCAAGCAACCCATGATTTGGTTCAAAGTAACAATGCAATTGAACAACAATGAGCAGTCTAGCTATGAGCTAGAATAAATATTCTACCATCAAGTATATGCATCAATAAACTCGCGTAACCTTGAAGACAGGTTACCGATATCAACATGAATATGATTCAACTCGACGAGTCAAGTCACCACCTTAACTCATCACACACACTCACAAGGTTTCGCAAACATTGTACGTAGCCGAAGAGCGGTTACCCAACTGTCCTTAACCGTGGACATGGCTATTCAAATAGTTTTACACTCTGCAGAGGTTGCGCACTTTACCCACAAGATCTGGGAAGCTTTCGTGTCACCCACGATCCCGCAGTACCTCAAGTACTCGGGGGAAGCACCCGGTCAATACCTTTCCTTAGACGACACTAACATAGAGTCCACTCATTGGTACACGGCCCTCGGGTACAAACAATAGATCATGGGACTTGCCCTAATTTAAATGTCGCGCGTACCCAAAGGGACCAACGGTGTGTTCGGTGCCCTGTAAAAACAGTCATGGTCGTCTATCCAAGCACGACCCCGTCCCGGAAAAGATCTCAAGTCTTCCCGTCACTAGTAATGCGGGCACCATGCTAGTATCGGCCTAAGTAATCAATAAAGCCCCGTCCCATAAGGGGTAGAGTGGTTGCACATGTATGGTTGGAATAACGGTCGCAACTTAAACCAATCCGTTTGAAAAACATCACACACTCTTGTCTCGGTACACCACTTCGTCATCAAGTGGTTATCCATCTCACCATCTCCCTCGGGCATGAATGGCACCCGACGGGGTTTTTGAAAAGAATGCAACCACGAAGGTTACATAGCACACATGCATCACTAAGCATCACTACTATCCATTTGCATGACATCTAGCACATAGCAAGGTCATGAATAAGAATGCATCATGTGGTGGTTTCAACTAGGTCACCACCATATCTCTATCATCATGCATCGGAAACAAACGGGTTCCGAAGAACAAGTGTATCATGGTCAAAGGGCTGCTTGCCTGGATTGGCTTGGTCTTCAAAGTCTTCAAATCCTTCTCCACCTTCTTCCTCAGCAACTTTGTCAAATACGGGATCTAATCGTCGCAAAATAACAACGGGAAAATAAGAGCACTATGAAAACAGAAAAATCAAAGTGCTCAGAAAAATGTCAACTTATTTTTGTTAAATACTAGAGGGAAAACTAAGATGGCGAAAATTCTTAGTTGGAGTTTTGGAGTTACAGAATGGAATCTAAGGATTTTTGAACAGGAGTTTTATTGTTCAGATTTGAATTTAAATTTGAACAGAACAGAAAATTTTCATGGATATGTGTGAAAGTGACACCATTAAATAGGTTGGAATATTACAAGATTTTAGGAGTTGGAATTATTTTATTTGGACAAATATTCATTTCTGTAAAATTATTTGAAACTTTACAGAAAAGAAAAAGAAGAAAAGGCCCTGTGCAACTGGGCCAGGACAGCAACAGTGCACAGCCCAGGGTTAACAGCCCAACCGCTCGGGCGCCAGCGCGCGCACGTCAGGATTTCAAACCTGACGGGCGGGGCCCGGCGGTCAGCGGCTGCTAGGGGAGAGAGAGGGCGGTGAGGATGACAGGCGGGGCCCGCCTGTCATCTTCAACCTCTCGGCCACGGCGACGGCGAGCTCACCGGCGATGATTTCAGGCACGGCGAGGCAAACGGAGGGCAGGGACGGGCTCAGCAGCGAGTCGCAGATGCAATGGAGGTAGTGCGGCTCGCCGAGGAGGTCTGGTTCGCCGGCGGCGAGGTGGGACGGCGGAGGATCTTCGGTAGGTCGCTGCTCCGGCCGATTCCGACAGCTACAGAGAGGGAAAAGCAAGGGGAATGCATCAGTGAAGCACGGCGGTTCCAAATCGAGCAAGGGTTGGAGCGGAGAGGGCCTGTACCTCGAGATCTCCGGCTGCTCGACGCGGCGGAGCTCCGGTCGATCCCGAGCACAGAGGCTCTTTGGGGATGAACGAGTGGTGCTGGCGTGTTGCTGTGAGTGTGGTGAGGCTGTTGGTGCAGAGTGGAGAGGCTCGGGGGCCCTATTTATAGGGGAGCGGCGAGGTCCCGTGGACCTGTGCGCCGGCGAACTTCTGCTCGACGCCACAGTGCACGGGAGGCGACGGGAGTGTGTCTGTGGCGTTGCTGGACGAGTCCTACGCCTAGTAGAGGGGAGAGGAGGAGCGGGGACAGCGCCGGAGGGTTCGCGCGTGTGAGGCCGACGAGTGGACGTTGCGGGCGGCCGGTGCGCGTGCGAAGGCGGCCACTGGAGGGAGAGAGACGAGGGGGACAGCGCCGGGGAGGGTCGCAGACGTCGAGGAGCATTGGTAGGCGCGAGGGGGGAGCTCGAGGTGGTCGGCTGCGCTGGATTGGGCAAAGCTACAGTGCGGGTGCACACTATAGCGCGCTCTGGAGCGGCCTAATTGCATGTCATGGCATGCCATTGGCCCTCTGGGCGTGTCCGCCGTGTCTAGGGGGGGTAGGGTGATGTAATCAGCCCAGCTGTTGCATTGGATACTCTGGATGATCAAGGAGAGAGAGAGGAAGCTAGTAACTTGGTGAATTTTGGCTGTCCAGCAAGGTGAACTAGGGTTTTCACCCCTCAATCATGGAGCTGTGGACATGAGGGAGTTACTGGGGGTAGATAGTAACTAGATGAAGCTGTGGTATAAAGTTGAGGCCAAGGTAAATAGTAAAAGGGGTCAAGATAGTAGTTTTGGTAAAATAGCTGAAGGTGTTTGATCAAGTTTTGGTCAAGCAAATGATCTCCACTTGACATGAAACTTAACAGGATTGAATGTTATGTGGAAATAGGGTGTTTCACCAAATTTGGGCTCATTTGAAGAAACTAGCCAATGTAACTTTGGTGAACCCTAGAAATCAACTGAAATGGCTTCATCTTGTTTAAGTCAAGCTAATCATCTCCCCTTGATGCACCACTTGGTGTAGTTTCATCATTTGGGGTATTGATCATGCCCACAAAGTTTGAAACACCAGATAAAAAGTTGTTAATGTAAAGTTGTTCAAATTTGCATTTGAACAGAAAGGGTTTTGGGGTATTCTGATCAAGTTGCTCTACTCCAAATCTTGTGCCATTTGGTCTGGATGCCTTATTAGGCCATTCTAGCATGTGCACCAAGTTTGAGAGCATTTGGACAAGTTTGGCAATGTAGAGTTGCTCAAACTTCAAATATGGACAGAATGGTTATGAAGGGTTTTAAGGATGTTTTCTTGCTTCCCAAGGCATGGGGTTTGGCAAGATCATCAAATATGTCATATATGACATGATAGAATTTCCTTGGAATTTTTGACATGATAGAAAGGGTTTTAGAGGGATTAGCCCATTATTTTGAACATGACCAAGTGTTGAAACTCTTATATATGGACAATATATGTCCTATGAGTCTCCCTGAATTTTGGTAAATATTTTTGAAGCACTTAAATAATTTTCCCCTATTAAAGACCATTTCTGGCCTTAAGAAAAAGCTTTTAAATAAAATAGAAAAATAACTTTTAAAACTATACTTTTGTGGTTTCTAGGAGTCCTATGACTACTAGGTCTCAAATGTACTTTTTGAAATAATTTTCTCACCCTAAATCAAGTGCTTGCAGTGCAAACCTCAATTCAGGGGTTTTTGGAATACTAAATTTATAAAATACATTTTGGCCAAATTATTTTTATAAGAAAATACTATACTGCTATATAACACTTGGCATGATCATTGGGCAAAAGTTTTAGGTATGGAGATGAATTCTACCAGAGGTAATAGTTGACTTTAATGAGCACATGAAAAGCATAGGAAGAAAAACTTAATTCCAAATAAAAGCCAAATGATGCCAAAAAATTTTGCTAGTCCAAATTTTCATGCTTCATTGATGCAAATAACATGTTACAAAATGCAGGGTGTGACATATCGCCAGCTAGATAGAGATCCCGGGTCTTCGAAAACCATGTTCATGGGACATCGAAGGTGGCTTCGCGATGATGACCCGTGGAGAAAACGCAAGGATCTGTTCGATGGTGAAACCAAACCCCGAGGACGCCCGCGTACGAGGAGCGGCGAGGAAATAGACGAGCTGTTGAAAAATTGGAAAGATTGCCCACTGCCGGGAAAGAAGCAAAAGGCGCCAGAGCCGGGAAAGAAGCGAAAGGCGCCAGAGCCGCTATTGAAGGTATGGAAAACGAGGTCTGTTTTCTGGGACTTGCCGTACTGGAAGATCCGTCGTGTGCCTCACAGCCTTGATGTCATGCATATCACGAAGAACGTGTCCGAGAGTCTGCTTGGTACCCTTCTCAACATGCCAGAGAGGACCAAAGATGGGCCGAAAGCAAGGGCAGACTTGAAATCAATGGGCATCAGGCAGGAGCTTCATGCTAATGATGATGATGATGATGATGATGATGATGATGATGATGATGATGATGATGAGGCGAGGCATGACACAGAAAGTCATCGCAAAGGAAAAAAGGCCAAGAAGACCGGAAATGCCTACCCTCCCGCGTGCTTCACTCTAAGTCAGGAGGAGATCGAGCAGTTTTCCACCTGCCTCATAGGAGTAAAACTTCCTTACGGTTACGCGGGGAAGATAAGCAGATACCTAGACCCAGCGAAGCAGAAGTTCAGCGGGATGAATTCTCACGACTGTCACGTACTGATGACGCAGGTACTTCCAATTGCAATCCGTGGGATCATGGACGCGCACGTCCGTGAAACGCTATTTGGCCTATGCAACTTTTTTGACGTCATCTCTCGGAAGTCGGTTGGCGTGAGGCAACTCAGAAGGCTACAGGAAGAGATCGTGGAGATACTATGCGACCTTGAGATGTACTTCCCGCCCGCATTCTTCGATGTTATGGTGCATCTGCTGGTCCACATCGTGGACTATATCATCCAACTCGGGCCGACGTTCCTGCACAGCATGATGCCGTTCGAAAGGATGAATGGTGTCATCAAAGGATACGTTCGCAACATGTCACGTCCAGAGGGAAGCATAGCCAGGGGCTTTCTGACCGAAGAGTGCATCTCCTACTGCACGAATTATCTAGGCATTGAGAACCCCATTGGTATGCCCGTCAACAGGCACCTCGGTAGGCTCACTAGATGGGGTCACCGTGAGGGTCGCCGCGAAATGCATGTCGACTTCGAGGGTCGACTCGCCGACTTTGAAAGAGCAAACCTAGTCGCGCTACAACACATAGACGTGGTCGATCCTTGGGTGGTAGAGCACAAAACCTTTATTGAGAAGACGTACAATGACCGAGGCCAACAGAGGACGGACGGAGATATAATCAAACAACACAACTCATGTTTCACGCGTTGGTTCAAGCAGAAGCTTCTGTCGTACCCTTTACATGAGGATTCTTCCGCGGAAGAACAACTCATATTCGCCTTGTCACAGGGCGCCGAGCACAACCTGATGACCTATGAGGCGTACGATATCAACGGCTACACATTCTACACCGAGGCCAAGGACATGAAGAGCGATGGTTATCAGAACTCCGGGGTAACGATGGAATCCTACACCCGTAACGACAAGGACAGATACTACAGAAGGATCGAGGAGATCTGGGAGCTGAGCTACGCTGGAGAGAAGGTCCCGATGTTCCGTGTCAGATGGGCCAAGAGCGTCCTAAAAGAAGACCGGTATTTCACCACCATGGTTATACCCGAAGCCAAATCCAAGACCGCGGGCGCAAAAGTCACCGCGAAAAATGAGCCATGGGTACTAGCTTCCCAAGTTGACCAATGCTTCTTCATTACCGACCCGTCAAAGCCCAGTCGTGTTGTCGTGAGGAGAGGCAAAAGGAAGATCATCGGAATGGATGGAGTAGCCAGTGAGCAAGACTTCGACAAGTACGGCGACCCGAAGATTGAACATGACGACGATGATGAAGTAGCAGCATACACCACAAGAAGAAGCAGGACCACCCTACCTAAAGGGCGTCCGTTCCACAGAAGAACTCCATTTGCGAAAAAAGGGCAAGAAGATTGTGAACAGATAGCTATCTAGCTAAGATCGATTGTATTTAAATTGTAATCTTCATTTCTCGATTGTATTTCATGGGCACTTTTTGAACTATCATGAATATTTTTAAATTTCATGGGCACTTTTTGAATTCATGAGAACACTCGATCTAGATCCCCCTCCATCTCGATCGTTATCCCCCCTCGCCAGATTCCCCTTGCCAGATCACCTTCGCCTCCGAGCACCCCCCGCACCCTCCACCGCTCCACCACCGCCGACGACCCCCGCACCCTCCCCCGCTCCACCGTCACAAATGAATACAACTAAAAAAAATTGATTATATTTTCAAAAAACAAATTTGATTATATTTTCAAATAACAAATTTGATGGTATTTTCAAATAACAAATTTGATGATATTTTTTTATATTCATAAATATTTTCAAATAAAAAAATCTGATGATATTTTTAAAAAAATATTACTGTTTTTATAAAAAAATTATTACTATTTCATATTCATATTCATATTCATATTCATATTCATGATATTTTTTATATTCATAAATATTTTCAAATTAAAAATTATTACTGTTTTTATAAAAAATTATTACTGTTTCATATTCATATTCATATTCATGATATTTTTTATATTCATAAATATTTTCAAATAAAAAATTATTAATGTTTTTATAAAAAATAATTACTTATGGCGCATCGGTGGCTGGTGCGCCATTGCTATCTAAAAAAATTACTTATGCCGCACCGTCCCACTGGTGCGCCATTACTATCAAAAAAAACATTCTAATGGCGAACCGCAAGGGGGTGGGCCATTAGTATTTTCCCCCCTATAGCTAGTACTCCTCACTCGTCCCTCCCTCGCTAGATCGATCCTTCGTCCACCTCTTCCTCCCCCCCCCGCCCACGCCGCTGCGTCTTCACCGCGCCGCCGACGCCCCTGCCCACGCGCCCCCGCCCACGCACCCCC